>CM076580.1:420897180-421497001 GCA_034641835.2 Pinus albicaulis | reverse complement strand
CAGAGAACAATTTTTAGAATTTAAAGTGGATGGAATGGGTTTGAAGGGATGAAAGGCAGTTAAGAATATTTCAACATGTTCAAAAGAAAGAAATGAAATGATTACAAATAAAGAGCAGTGAAGAATTTTTTATTATAGTAATCAAAAAGTTTAAATTAGCGAAGCAAGAGCATTTAAGAATTCGTGCTTATAACCAATTTAGAAGAAAACATTAAGAATAATCACATCTGAAATCAAAGTACAATTAAGTAAATTCTGATTTATTCTTTTATGTCAACTATTCAAAAATGGACACAATGATATTATAAACAGATATAAAACTTAAGACATAGGGTAGAAAGACTTATTGAACTGCAGTCCGACACATGAATCCTGCAAAAAGTCCTGAGCTTCAAATTGTCATCCAGTAAGCCACAAGTAAATTTCTCCAAAACACTTTTATTCCAAAAATATCAATGTCACAGCAAAGTAGTAGAATCCACCATAAAATACTTCCAAGAGTGAAGTATTTATACAAGCTCTAAACTAAAATATCTTGAAAAAATATCAAGATTGGTTCACAAATCTCTCCAACTATTTTACATAAATAGAACTTAAGTAAAGGAAACTCAAACTAATGCATCTATTTGGCACTATTTTTGATGGATAGGTGATGACAAAGAGGAGAATTCTAATTTGATCCAACTCTTAGTTGATGATGAGGCATCCAAGTCACTAACTGCTTCCTTTCTTTGTGCAATTCTGCTCCAACAATTCTGCAAATTTGGGGTCCAATTATACCTTTATATTTCTCAATCCGTAATAGATATGTAAAACATGAAAGAGGTTATTGTAGATAAATATGTTGGTGAGATAAACCTCTTTCACTTTCCTAAAATTCCTCTCCAGCTGTGCACCATAGGCTCTGCAAAACGATGTGTAAAACAGAGTTTTACAGAGTCTGAAAAATAGCCTCTAAATATGTGCATGTATCTCTCCGTATGAAATAAATATCCAAAAACTGAGATAGGTTTTTGTATATGGGTCTCTTAGGAACAAAAAAATCCTTCCGTTTTGTAAGATGCATTTCTTATTGGCCACAATATTCTCTGCAAAATGATGACTTAACAGGAATTTTCTGCAAAAAGTGCTTTCCAACATTGTCTAATATTTCCAAAACCATAATGGCTGTTAGAAACGTGAGAGAGGTTTTTGTAGATGGCCCTCTTAAGAACATAAACCTCCTTAAGTTTTGTAAAATTCATCTTGTATTGATCACAATAGTTTCTGCAAAACTATGACTAAAATATGCAATTTCTGCAAAAATGTTCCTTCTTGTTATGTTTTTTCATCTTTTTACTTTCTTGCTCTTTTGACTGTTTTACTTTCACTTTAGACAAACCTCACTATTGGTGAAATTATTCTCATCTCTTTTTACCATTTTACTTCCTTCTGTATTTACTTTTACTGTTTACCTTTGACTGCTCTGTAACTTCATTTTAACTTTCACTGAATTTTACCTGATACACTTTAACCACTGATACTCTTAAGCTGTTATGCTTTCTAACCTCTGTTTGAATATATTTGATAACAATATTGGAGTAAAAAAATCTTATGACTAGTATTAAGACTATTTATCCAAGGATGTGATCTTCTGATCACCTCTTCAGGGGACAACCGAGTAGATTTTTCAAGCAATTCCCCAATGGACAAGGGAGTGAGGTTTTGACCAGGTTCAAAATGGAGCATCATTCAAGGCTACAAGAACTCCCATTTTGGTTCTTGTGGAAAAATGGAAATTTGGCTAATGGTGAGGAATTGAGTAAATTCACGGGAAAAACAGGTCCATTTGCAGATTTAGTAATTCAATTACAGTTCTCGGGGTCACGGAATGAACTAGTAATTAATTCTAACTCTGTTTCAGTGAAGGAAAAAAGGAAAGCCGAGATTTCAACAGAGTTCAGTTTGAATTTAGGGTAAATACCTGTTTTTGGAGAAAACAGCGTTTGGATAGGTTCCGGCTAAGGTAGATAATCTTCTGAGAGGCTTGTCTGCAATCTTCTTCGAAAGGATAAGGTAAGTGGACTTCACAAATTCGAATTTTGAATTTTTCTGCGTGGAAGGCGTTTTCTTTCACTGGCGTACAAAATGATGAAAAAGACATGAATGTTTTGTTTTATCGGCAAAGTCAAATGGGGGGGAATTTTTATTATTTTTATGGGATGATGTCACTGATGTACGATGGATGCGTCACCGGGGTCGGGCGGTAAGCGGTAAATTCCGCACCGCTTTCGGGAGCAGGCGGTTTTCCGCGGGGAGGCAGCGATTCCATTCGGAGATTAACACGTGGCGGGTGCACTGTTTCGAAACCACCATGATCTCGCACGTTAACGATCGGACGATGGATGGCTGGCGGATTTACAGCGGGCCGTTGATTCGGGAATGGGCGATCGGACGGGTGATATGACGTGAAGAAGGTAGGGGATTTAACACGCGGGCCCAAAGTAATTAATGTTAATTTAACTATTCCGGGAGGCGTCTTATTGACTGAGGGATTGGTTATTAATTAATCCGGGTGATTAATTAATCCCGTGGTTTAATGAGAGTTGGGGTTGCAGCGGGGCTTTGGTTTTATTTGTTTTTTCCGTTTAAAACATAAAACATATTTTTAAAACCCTTTCAATATTTTTATTATATGGTAATAAATTAATGCAATTTATTAACCATAGGGGCGGGGATAGTTTATGAGGATATGTTTTTAACCAAAGGGTATTGTAATGAGGGATTTTATTTCAAACATATGGAATTAAATACTTTGGCTAAAAATCTATAATAAGAGGGTTTTGGGGATATTACATAGGAGGAGTTAAATACAATAGGATAAGGTATTTTTATTAAGGATTTAATAAATAAATCAGATGTTAATATGAAAAAGGGACAAGGGAAACTCAAAATACTTTACACAACTAGGAAAGTGGAGATTTCTGAAGTAAATTGCATCATCTCAATTTCAACACTTAAACATAGAATAGCAAGTAATTTTGAGGGATTATTATGGAAATTTGCATGATTTTCCTAAGTAAAATAGAATTTTACTTAGGAAAAGATTAAAAGTGAATGATTATAATGATAAATAACTTCAAGTACTTAGGTATTTTTTATCATTAGGCCGAGGGTCCGGTCCCTCCAAAAGTCAAGGAAATGCCTTGAGCCCCTTTAATCTTCAAATACCTTAGCACTTTGGGGAAATTAGTAAAAATCTTAGGGAGAAAGTGATGTGGGAAGTTAATGATTTTGACTTTGCTTTTTGTGAATTTTCCAATGTATTTTCTGCTTCAGTACTTGTGATGAAAGTAAATGATTAAACACATTTAGCAGCATCATTCATCACATGAAACTTTGCAACACCATCTACCTACCCTATCTACTTTACACTACCATTTTCTCTTCTTTATTAGGGTGCACTTAGACTGGCAAACCCTTATCAATTTTATTTTCTTTTACATGGAAATTCTATCTAATTCTCAACTTATTACATCCAAGGGCTCAGATTAAACTGTTGAGCACCTTTTATTAACTCTACCTATCTACTTATCTGCCAAGATTAAACTGTTTGGTCAGATATTTATTCTCTATTCTACAACATGAAATTGAAACATGAATAAGTCAAGTTTAAATAGTTTGACTCTTCATAAATTGTGGCAAAAGTTTGACAAGCTGCATACAATTGCTTTATTACAAAAATGAAATAGTAGTGGCATTTGGATTTGCACACTTTCCTTGGTCTATTTTTTGCTTGGGGTTCATTTCTTTCATTTTCTTGACCAATTTATTTTTCTTACCCTTTGATTTTTCTTTTAGGGTATACCCTCTTTACATTTTTAAAATTTTTTGATTTTTTGGTTTTTCAAGAATATGGAACACCTTTGCTCAAGAAAAAGGTTTGAACATATTCCATAGTTCAATCAAGACAATCATGAAAAATGACACCTATTGGTATAGGATTCTAACGCTGGCTCCACTTGGGGATGGCTTTTCCTTGTGAGAAGTCAAGAACAGTAGGTCAGTTGCCTCAAAATGTCTTCAAACTAAACCATGTAATCTCCTTCTTCTGGTAGCTTTATTGTATATATGATAGTAAAACTTCTGAAGCTTAGGGCCTTCACTTCGGGCTTCAACTCCAGTAAGTTACTATCCACTCAAAACTTAAAACTTTGCTGCCCAGTTAGGAATTTTCTGCCTTGTTCCAATCCCAAACATGAATTTGTTGTGGTTGAAAATCTTGAATTGAATATAGTCCTTTTTCTGCAACCTGAAATCTGATCTAAAACTAAAACAACACACAAAAATTTTCAAACCAACTTAATGAAAAACTAGCTGAAAATTGAAAAACTAAAAAAAATGCTCAAAATTCTGAGCTTATTAGCACTCATCTACCTACTCAATCTATTGTTCAACTACTAGTTAGGTAAAATGAAATAGCCAATGCAACCATTCAAGCATTATGTACTTTGATAGATTTTGTTGCATTTTCTTGTTGACTATCAAAATTGTACTTCTGCAACCTATTAGAAACTTGTCAACAAATGAGAGGATAAGGAAACACTTGATTTTCTTCGTTGACTCTAGAAACTGTACAAAATGATCTTCCAAAATATATACATTGATGTTTAACTGATCTGAGTAACTGTACATCTGTTCTGGATGGCCTCCATACCATGAATATGAAATGCTATTTTCATCTTTATCTCCCTGTAAACTTTCAGATAAGATTTGTGATGATATTCCTACTGATTGTAATGTTTGAGTGTTGAATCATTTATCATCTTGATTCTGAAAATCATAGTTAGTTAATAGAGGAATGCTTTGAATGCCTTCAATATTCAACATATCTGCTATTGGATCCTGAAAATCTTGGGAAAATTGCTGGAACCTATGATATATAAAATTCCATGGGACTTCATAAACTTCAACAAGTTTCCCATTCTTTTCTTTAAATATGTTATACCACATTTCCTTTAAAAGCTGAAATAGTTCAAAAAATAGTGGTATGGAACTTTCTTGTGTCATTTGATCATTTATTTCAATGGGAACTGATAACTACAATTGTGAAACTGAAAAATCTTGATCAATAGTTTCATTATCTTCTTTGTTGTCAATCACAATTCCTAAAGATTGCTGATTATTGATGGTATGAAAGTTGTCTCTAATGAACTGAAATGAAGCAAAACAAAGAGGTAAAGAATCTTCACTTATTTCCACATTTTCTGCTCTTCCTTCCTCACTCTCATGGCTGATCTGTATTGGCTGATCACTGTCTTCAATCTGCTGAAACTGCATTTCTTCATCCTCCAAACTAGCTTCTGATATCTCTGTAAAGTTATCTTGACTTTGGAGAACATAACTATCATCATAATGATCATACTTAGGCAAATCATCAAAATAAGGAATGTCATCAAACATACACATTAGAACAATAGATTCCTCTTCCTCATATTGATTTGTAAATTCATTTTCTGATTTATGATAATTTGAATTAAGAGGAATCTGTTCATGGCTATCAACCTCTTCTATTTCTTCATGGTGATTTTGAATAAAAAATTCTTCTTTCATAGTGATCTCATGTGTTATTTCATCTAGTTTTCTTACCAAAAGGTTGAGTTTTACCTATGCAATGTTTTTCCTTTCCTCTTCTTCTACTTTCAACTTTTCCTGTTTGATTTGGAGATTAACTCCCACATCAACTGCAATATTTTGCATTTGTACAAGTGTTTTTGGATCTCTTTCTCTTAACCAAAATTCTATTTCTGAATCAAAGGCACTTGGATAATGCAAGAGAGCTGAATCATGAGGAGGTCTAATATTTTCTGGCATTGAATAATAAACTTGATTAAATTGGCTTAAAATTGCTGAAGTCATTTATTTTAGCTGTCTTTTTTTTTTTTTTTTTCTTCCTTTCCTTTCTTCTTTTTTTTTTTTTTTTTTTTTTTTTTATGTTGCTGAGATTATGTTGAACAGTGCAGTGTATTGCCACTATGTGTGCAGCATAGGAGTGTGTGTCTCTTCCATGATAACAAAAGGATTAACTTTTATTATCCATCTATCAAGGAAAAGTTTGATAAACTGCTGGAAATTTGAGATGCTAGCAATAGGGAGATTTTTGAGCCAAGTCTTTATTCTATTTTGCAAAGAAAGAGCAAAAAGTCTGATTTTAACATCATCTTCATCAATTTCAAGTAGATCCAAATAATTCTCAAAACCTTGAATATTTTTTTGCGTAGTGATACCATTCTCTCCATCAAATCTAGGAATATTTTTGTAGTATTTTTTAGGAAAATCATGGAGTTTAGGAGGTAAAATAAGGGCTTATATCTATTTGGAACTTTATATGGTACAGGAATATGTACAGGGATTGTAAGATCAGTCTTAATACTAGAGTTTCAATGGAAATGACTACTAGATTCAAGAAATGTCAAAATAGATTGAGAATTATGATAAACTTCAGTATTAACTGTAGTCGTTCATATCTTCATAAAATCGTTTATATGATTAAAATTCTTGAATAAGAGATAATATAAATTTGATACAGTATCAGCAGTTTCATCGAAGATTTTCCTTTTCATCGCTTCCGTTGGAGTCTTGATTGTTAAACTAATTGTTTCGTGGATGATTTTAACTTTTGTGTGTCTGCAACTTCTATGATTTCTTTAAGAAATTTAAGATTTTTAATTAAAATTTTCTCAAAGATTTATTGAACTAGAGAGCCTGATTAATGTTTTAACTAAAGCTCGCTTTATGTTTCAAACCGTAGATAGGACTGCCAGCATTTGTTTACTATGTAAAGGTGCAGCAATGCATTTAAAGGCCACTCAAGGATCTTTCATCGTTTCATAGTTTGCAAAACAAAAATAGTATCAATAAAATGACTATCCCTTTGATAGTCGCCATCATGTTATCACTGCAGTTTTTCTCAAGTTGTGGAAAAGGAAAGTATACCCTAGGTAAAATCCATGTTCCAACCTTCAGATGCAACGAAATAATCAGATCCAGAGAGGGCTCTCTCTTTATAATTTATCTTTGTTCTTAGAAAGTTTTAGGCTAGTTATAAGTCCAAGAGTTTTGATTTTGTTTGAATGGTGGAATCCGTCAACTAGGGCAAGGTTGAAGATTTTCAGTCCATTGGGCTATGGATTCAAAGGATGGCTTTATTGGATTACTATTCTATACACAAGATGGCTTTGCAGGGCAAGATAGCCAAACAGAGAACAATCGTTAAAATTTAAAGTGGATGGAATGGGTTTGAAGGGATGAAAGGCAGCTAAGAATCTTTCACCATGTTCAAAAAGAAAGAAATGAAATGACTACAAAGAAAGAGCAGTGAAGAATTCTTTATTATAGTAATCAAGAATGTTTAAATTAGCAAAGCAAGAGCATTTAAGAATTCATGCTTATAACCAATTTAGAGGAAAACATTAAGAATAATCACATCTGAAACCAGAGTACAATTAAGTAAATTCTGATTTATTCTTTTATGTCAATTATTCAGAAATGGACACAATGATATTATAAACAGATATAGAACTTAAGACATAGGATAGAAAGACTTATTGAACTGCAATCCGACACATGAATCCTGCAAAAAGTCCCGAGCTTCAAATTGTCATCCAGCAAGCCACAAATATATTTCTCCAAAACACTTTTATTCCAAAAACATCAATGTCACAGAAAAGTAGTAGAATCCACCTAAAATACTTCCAAGATTGAAGTATTTATACAAATTCTAAACTAAAATATCTTAAAAAAATATCAAGATTAGTTCACAAATCTCTCCAACTATCTTACATAAATAGAACTTAAGTAAAGGACACTCAAACAAATTCATCTATTTGGCACTATTTTGTATGGATAGGTGATGACAAAGAGGAGAATTCGAATTTGATCCAACTCTTAGTTGATGATGAGGCATCCAAGTCACTAACTGCTTCCTTTTTTTGTGAATTCTGCTCCAACAATTCTAACCTCTGTTTGAATAGATTTGATAAAAATCTTGGAGTAAACAAGTCTTATGACTAGTATTAAGACTGTTTATCCAAGGATGTGGTATTCTGATCACCTGTAAAATAAAACAAATTGTTAAGAAAGCATTGGCTTATAGGGGAGGTCGAAAAGGTTTCATTTTATTTTGAGAGGTCTGTGGAGTGAATCTAGAATGATTTTTGGGGAGGTAAACCATGATCGAATTGGTTAACAGAGGCTTCAGGTGGCGTAGCAGGGTTACAAATGGTTTTACTGCATGGGAGTCTGGTCGTTCACTATGAATGAGAAAAATGAAAAACGCGGGCTTATTTTGTTTCATTCACAAATTCAATGGGTGGCGGAATTTTTTATTATTTTATTAGATGATGTCAGCATGGTATAGTGGACACGTCACGGGGAATGGGCGGTAAGCGGTAAATTCCGCACCGCTTTTGGGGGCAGGTGGTTTTGGACGGGGAGGCAGCGATTCCATTGAATAATCAACACGTGGCCCGGGTACTGTTTCAAAACTACTTTGATTTCGCGCATTAAGTTTCAGATGGAGGATGGGTAGCGGAATGTTTGAGTGCCATAGATCTTGAATGGAACGATCCAACTATCCACATGATAGGAACAGTGTGTCTTAATGCAGCCCAACATTGTTTTATCGTTTTAATCATTTTCTGACACTATTTATCATCAGATGGCAGATTGCTAATTAACTAAGTGATTAATAATCTTTAATAGTTTATAATATTAAAGCATGATGACCTGATTTATTTGTTTTTTCATTTAAAACATAAAAAACCTATGTTTTAAACTTTTTTCCTGTATATATTTTTTATTATATAGAAATAAATCAATATGATTTATTTACTATAGGGGGTGGGGATAGTTGATAATGATAAGTCTTAACCAAAGGGAGTATGTATTGGGTTTTTTGTTTAAACAAAATAGGGAATAAATACTTGGGTTAAAAATCATAATAAGTGGGTTTTTTGGGATATTATAAAAGGGAATTATATATGTAGGAGAAGGTATTTTGACTAAGGATTTATTAAATAAAATCAATTTGTTAATATGACAAGGGAACAAGGAAAACTCAAAATACTTTACACAACTAAGAGTGAAGATTTCTGAAGCAAATTGCATTATATCAACTTCAACACTTTAGAATAGCAAGTAATTTTGAGGGACTTTTATGAAATATGGCATGATTTTCCTAAGTAAAATGAGATTTTACTTAGGAAAAGATTAAGAGTGAATAAGTATAATGATGAATAAATTCAAGTACTAAGGTTTTATTCAATTATTGGGCCAAGGGTCCGGTCCCTCCAAAAGTCAAGGAAATGCCTTGAGCGCCTTTAATCTTCAAATTCCTTAGCACTTTGGGGAAATTAGTGAAAATTGTTAGGGAGAAAGTGAGAGGGGGGAGTTAATGATTTTTACTTTGCTTTACTCTGTAATTCTGCCAATGTATTGTTCTGTCTTTGCACTTGGTGATGAAAGTAAAGGATTAAACACATTTAGCACCATCATTCATCATATGAAACTTTGCAACACCATCTACCTACCCTATCTACTTTACACTACCATTTTCTCTTCTTTATTAGGGTGCACTTAGACTGGCAAACCCTTATCAATCTTCTTTTCTTTTATAAGGCAAATCTATCTAATTCTACCCTTATTACATCCAAGTGCTCAGATTAAACTGTTGAGCACCTTTTATTAACTCTACCTATCTACTTATCTGCCAAGATTAAACTGTTTGGTCAGATATTTATTCTCTATTCTACAACATGAAATTGAAACATGAATAAGTCAAGTTTAAACAGTTTGACTCTTCATAAATTGTGGCAAAGTTTAACAAGCTGCACACAATTACTTATTTACAAAAAATGAAATAGTAGTGGCATTTGGATTTGCACACTTTCCTTGGTCTATTTTTTCTTGGGGTTCATTTCTTTCACTTTTTTGACCAGTTTATTTTTCTTACCCTTTGATCTTTCTTTTAGGGTATACCCTCTTTACATTTTTTTAAATTTTTTGATTTTTTGGTTTTTCAAGAATATGGAACACCTTTTACTAAGAAAAGGTTTCAACATATTCCATGTTCAATCAAGACAATCATGAAAAATGACACCCATTGTGATAGAGCCTAATTAGCAGAACTATGGGCATGTCTATGGATGGAGTAGAGACCTTTCTCCTCTTATCTCCCTAAAAACAGAAAAAAAACTATTAAATAAACCATCTACTCACAATGTTGATAAAAAATCAATTCCATATGTACACACATGTATCGAGATTTAAGATTATATTTTAATACCATGAACATCCCTCTATCCATGATCCCCCCCCCTCTCGTAGATGTGTGGGATTTTTTTGATATGCTTCGTTCATCCTCTATGATATATCTATCTACAGTGGAAATTTACAATTTTTTTTTAAATGACTAGAATTTAAAATAAATTAAAAATAAATTTCAGAAAATTAATATAATTTATTGTACACAAATTATGTAAAACACAACTTTCAAACCACTAATTGATGTGTGAAACTTAATTTAAGAATTTTTTTTTTTTATAAAAATGATAATTTCACCAAATTGTGCTTTACATGGTGGGAGCACACTTGGTATAAAATTGAAAAAAACACATTGTCATTAAAAAATAAGTGAAACTCCATTGAAACAAACTCCATTTAAACACAAATTTGTTGACGTCCCCGCATTTTAATTTTTAAAAAATGTGAAGTTCACCACTTGTTGCAAATGTGAAGTTCACCAAGTTGCGCTTTACATGGTGTGGTGGGAGCACACTTGGTATATAATTGAAAAAAGCACATGGTCATTGAAAAAGATGCATTTAGAAGTAAAAAACACACACATATCAAAGATATTTTACAATGTACATCAATAAATTTTGAAGGAGAGAGTCTCAAAACTAATTCATCTTTGAGATATGAATCTTGAAATTTTGAAGAAGAGCGTCTCAAAACTAATTCATCGTTGAGAGATGAATCTTTAATTTTTGAAGAAGAGTGTCTCAAAACTAATTCATCTTTGAGAGATGATTCTTGCATTGGAATTTCCCTGTATAATTCTAATTCATCTATTAGTTCATCTTTGATATATGAATCCTAAATTTGCATTTCCCCACACACTAGATTAGTAGACATCTTATTCACATTTGAACAATGTCTTATACTAAATATTTTAAATTGGGTAACAATATTGTTTACTATTCCATGCAGTTCCTTTAGCCGCTCCTTCTTAACTTTCTACATGCCAATCATCTAGTTGCACACAAGTTCAGAATTGGTGAAAACTACAATTCCATTTGATCCATAGTCCATAATTTTTCCCGAGCCTTCTATCAATCCAATATAGTATGCCTCGTTGTTTTTTGTTATTCCCATTATATTCATTTTCCTTTGGACGAATTTGCTAGTCACAATATTACAAAGCACATATGTAATCATTGTTTTCCCTAGATTGGGATAGAAAAAAAATTCTATGCATAATTTCCATTTTTCAACCATATTTAATGGTTTTCTTATTCAAGAAAAAAAAAATAGTTATGTCAATAGTCACACCATTATGATTTTTTGGGAGAAATGAAATAGAAATGACACATGCCTTAAAATTTGCCTAAAATTTTATGGGAGAAGGGAGAAATGACACATGTACAAGGTTTGGTTTAGAGTGGTAATGGTTTATGGATATGAAAATGAAAAACTTCTATTTAGATCTGTTACAAAGATTGACTGTAGGAGAATTTACTGGATATGTCACCTTTGAGAAAATATGAGATCTAGAGGCGACCTAGCCCTTTACAGACTCTGCCTTTAGAACTTGTAGAAGTTAACACTCAACAAATAGACTAAAATCCTATGGAAGTTCAAAATTCTATGAGAGTTCAGCCACTTTAGGATCAATTTTTAGGCCTTAAAGCTTGAGAGAAAAGACATTTACATGCTTTGCAAAAATATTTTATGCACTTACAAAAAACATGCTTTAAAGTTAATGGGAAAAAACCAATATGACATGTACATGCTTTAAAAAAATTTCCTAAGAATTTATGGGAGAAATGACACATGTACATAGTTTTTCTTAAAGTGGTTGAGGTTTATGGATATTAAAATGAAGAACTTATATTTAGATCTGTTATAGAGATTGACTGTAGGGGCATTTACTGGATATGTCACCTTTGAGAAAAGATAAGATGCAGAGGCTACCTGGCCCTTTACAGACTCTACCTTTAGAACTTGTAGAAGTTAACACTAAAAAAACAGACTAAAATCCTATGGAAGTTCAAAATCACTTTTGGTTTCAATGGGAAACATTTATGGATAATGTGCTTTTCTCAAAATGTGATACACCCCATTGAGATGGGAGATTTTTTCATTCTATTAAAAATATATTTGAAACAATTAAAATATATAAGGTTATAACCTATGTTTTGTATCAAATCAATTTTGGTTTCAATGAGAAACTTTTATGGCTAATGTGTTTTTCTCGAGATGTGATACACCCCATTAAAATGGGAGATATATTGAAATGATTCCTATGGTGTAATAAAATAGTTTCAAGTAGTTTAAAAATATAGATGCATAAATTCAATGAGTATAGTTTTGACATATAAAAGTCCAAAATTTAAGAGTTTTTCGTGAACAAATATCAGTGGATCACTTGGATATACCTCCTTCATTAAAAGGGATTTTTCTAGAAGGATGTCCACTAAGTTGGAAAGAAGGGAAAATATCACAATTATATGTTAGTGTGCATGTGTTTTACATTGACTATTTTTCATTTTATTAAAAATCTATTTGAAACAATTAACTATATAAGGTTAAAACCTATGTTTTGTAGCAAATCACTTTTGGTTTCAATGGGAAACTTTTATGGCTATTTTTTTTTTTCTTGAAATGATTCCTATGGTGTAATAATATAGTTTCAATTAGTTTAAAGATATAGATGCATAAATTCAATCAACATAGTTTTGAGATATAACGTTAATTCCCTATATTAATAGTGTAGTCCCTTATTATAGCCCTCCTTATTGTTACTTTTGTACCCCTGTAACCCCCATATTTTTATTATTGTGCCCTTACATTATTATTGTTAGGTCAGCTAGGGTTACATTATGGCCCCAATAAGGTTACATTGTGGCCCCATAGACTCCTATATATAGAGAGGAGGTTTTGTCATTTGTATCATCCAGTAATTCTTCATTTATGTAATGTATTGGATGTTTCTCCATCAAAGCGGATGATTTCTATGGCGTTGATTTCTCTTTTCTTGTATTTTTGGAGCTGGTTTCATAACATTTGGTATCAGAGCTTTGGATTCTAGGGTTTTTCTGCTCCAAACACGTCATCATGGAATTTTCACTATAAATTTTTTTCTAAGAAGGTTCAGAAGCTGAAACTTTTAGAGTGCGAAGCCGAAATGTTGTGGAACATTTTCGAAAATTTTTAGACCTTAGTTCACAATATTTCAGAGATATTTTCTATGAAATTTAGGTATTTTTCAGGTTCCTGAATTTCATCTCAAAGAGGTGATCATGGGAAAATATTCATAACTCTCTCTCTGAGCATCGGATTGGAATTTTGTAAAAGGTGGTTGCAATTACACGGACTGTAGCTTTCTATCTATCAATTTCAGAGATGAAGGAGGAAAAAATGACACGTGGCAAGTCGTACAAGTTCGCTCTACTAAACCGGTCCATCATTAGGGCATCGTAGGAGATTGGGCAAAACTTTGTCTTCAAAAATCCAAATCAGGTCAGAACTGTGGCATTCGAAAGAGAATTTAGAGGGCTACCTCAATGCCAAATTTTAGGTATTGAAGATCTGAAATCATAGAGATAATTTAGTTTCAATATAAAGCACCTCAAAAGCAAGAAAAAGGTGTGTATTTGGTTTTTAAAATTGCATAATGTTTATTTGAAAAAGCAGTTTGAAGTGATTCCAAGGGAATATTTTAGAATTTTTATCAATATTGGGTTCTATAATGCCTCCAAAAAATAATTCAATACCCATTAAGCCCTCAAAAATCTATACTATGACACATGAAGAGGAAGAATTGTTGTATTTATGTTGGTGATGATAGATCTCTTAGTGTTGTAGGATCTGCAACCATTCATCTAGATAATGGTCAGTTTAATGATGTACTATGTGTTCCTACCTTGTCATGCAAACTTCTCTCTATTTATCAGATAACTCATTCAGGTGAAGGAAAAATAGTAGAATTCTCACCTTATGATGTTGTAATCAAGGAACTCAAACATCCTAGACATATTCTAGCTACTAGCATTGTTGATGATTCCACAAGGTTGTATAAGTTTGACAACTTTGGGTCATCATTTATTTCCCCCGTTTTTGTTGCTCATAATGATGAAGTGAGAAAAATTTGGCATGAGAGATTTGGTCACTTAAACTATCGCTCTCTTCAAACTCTATGTAAAGAAAATACGGTGACAGGTCTTCCTATGGTACCTTGCCGAGATGGTGTTTTCTCCTAATGTGTACTGGAAAAACATCATCGGGATAATTTTGAAAAACGTGCCTCTTGGCATGCTTCAGCTCCTTTGCAGCTTGTGCACAGTGATTTATGTGGTCCACTTCTTACTGTTTCTTTCTCTGGTTGCAAGTGCTTCTTAAATTTCATTGATGATTTTTCCAGACGCACTTGGGTATTCCTCTTAAAACTCAAAAGTGAAGTTTTTAACATGTTCTTGGCCTTTAAGGCCTTTGTTGACAAACAATCTTTACATCCAATTCTTAAGTTAAGATCAGAAAATGGAGGAGAATATGTTAATAGAAAATTTATCAACTTCTGAATTGAGCATGGCATTCAATTGCAACATACCATTCCATATACTCCACAACAAATTGGTGTAGCTAAAAGGAAGAATCGCACCGTAAAGGATATGGCTAATTTTATGCTTCAATCTAAAGGATTTAGTCTCAATTTTTGGGCAGAAGCAATTAATTGTGCAAATTACATAGTAAATCGCACTCCTACTAAGGTTTTGTTGAGGCCTCAGAAATATGTGGCAACAACAAGGGGGATAACCACCCGGTTCGAACCTTAAGACAACCCCTTTTCCATTTGGGATAGTGGCTCCAACTAGATATAATGGGACCAGTTTCCTAGATTTGGGTTTTTTGTTTGATTGTTGGGTTTATCTCAAAGGATTTGCATGAAGAATTACTAAAAAATAAAACAAATATTTTCTAAAATGAAAAAAATTGAATTTAAGCCTAATTTAATCTAACCTGGGATAATACTAGTTTGATGCGATCTAAAATGATATCTATTCAATCTATGATGATGAAGATCATCACAGTTTTAATAGAATTATTACTTTGTAAGATGATTCTCTTAAAAAAAAAATTAATCAAAAGAAAATGAGAAATATATTGCATATATTTGATGATCATATATAAAACAAACCAATTTCTATATTTATATCATACAATAGTGCAACTGATATTTCAGGTAAAAACAATCGATTTCATATATAATTCATGAAAGCTGGATTCATCACTAATATTCGAAAAACAGAATTAGCATACATGATAACAGTACCAGATGTGTACTGCTATGTTCATCTGATCAACGATAATAGGCCACATTCAACTCCTCTATCAATAATTCTTTCAAAGAATACAAAAGTAAATCAACATTGATTAAAAAAATGATATATATAACTGAAAAGGCCGTGTTCCATTACTTTATCAAGGCATTCACAAACTTACTTACAATTAAGCATTCTTTGTAAATGTTCTCAATAAAATTCTGGACCCTTCTCTGAATTCATGAGAAGGGTTTAAATACTAAACTAGATACAAACTAAAATTAAATTATTACAAAAATGTAGAGGAGGTTTCAAGCAACCCTTCTCTAAAAACTTAACTTAAACAATAATCTAGGAACTTTAAATTAACAATATTAACTTTGTGAATCTTGCCTTTATTTTTGAGTGTGATCACGAAGTTGACAAATATTTAGCATTTCTTTAAGCTGAGCTGGCTATGATATTGATGACTAAGTCTGCCCCTTGAAAAATAGCGTTTGAGATTACTGACTGAGATGTTTTTGTTGAAGTTGTAAGAGACTGAAGCGTTTGATGTTGATGGTAAGGTTTGCTCAGAAAATTCCAGTAATTTTCCTGATCAAACTTATTAAATTTTTTGATCATTTCCTCTTGTGTATCTTCTCTCTGTCTCCAATTTAATTCTAATTCCCTTGTTCCTGAAAACACATCAGACGTGTTTTCTTTAAGAAGTACTATTTTAAACAATTTATCACATATAGACTGAATTGTCTCATTTGATTTCTTGGACATATTGGTTGCTGCTTTCTCTGCTTGATTAATTTTTTCTCTCCATTCTATGAATAACAATTCTTTGTGAAGCTTATCTATTTGTGATAGATTAGCTTGTTTCCTGTGTCTGAAATTTGCCACTAAATGTGTTCTTCGATTTTCTTTTCAAGTCTTTCACATTCCAATTTCTGAATTGCTATCTGCTGAATCATTATCTTATTGGAATCACAATAAGAATGAACCATGGAAGCTTGGTGACAAAACATTTCTTGTTCTTTCTTTAACATAGTATTTACATCAAGCGCTTCTTTGATTAATTTTTCTAACTGTGGTTGACTTTGTAATTCACCCATTTCTTTTTCAAAGGAACCTTTTCTAGTCTGTTGTTTCTATATTCTTCAAAAGCTTCAGCATCTTCTCGATTTAATTGACTAGAAACGTATTTGATAATATCAGAGAAATTTTACATGCCTTGAAATAAATCATCAAATTTATCTTCTTCCTTTACAAAAGGCTTCATTTTTAGCTTTGTGATGTAATTGTTAATCACGTCATTGGGATCATATAACTTCCTGGCATAAATGCCAATTTCAATAACTGAATCTTGGGAGCTCTTTGTATGTATGGCCAATATTAGCCAGAGCAAAGGTGCCGCATTGTAGAGGGAAAGTAGGCCAAATAGCCTTTTTACCATCTTTTAACTTCTTTGTGACCCCGTTGACAAGCTGATATGCTATTTCTTTTGCAAGTAATTTATCTGTAACATAGTAAGGTAAAACATGGAGAGAATCATAACTCCCAAATACTCTAATGTATGTGAAATTTCCTTCAGCAAACCATATTGCTATGTGCAGAATATCTACATTGGCTTATTTAGAAACCCTTGGAGCCTTTTTGTTGAAAATCATTTGATGCATGGGCAATATGACTCCGTAGTAGATTTTATAGAAGTGAAAGTGGAATTCGGAATCCCAGAGTTCTCTATGGTAGATATGAATCGGGGTAGGGTTTTTGGTGGTCCATTTCCAATCCATGGTAGGAAAATTAGAAGTAAAATAAATGGCATCCATGACATAAGCAGACATATAAAACAAAGGTATTTCTCTGAGCGAAATGCTTCTTTTATTCACATATTCAGTGATATTCTTGGCTAGGTAATTGGATAGAATGTCTGCCCAATTTAGGATATATGAATTGAAGATTGCGTCAATTAGGGGAACCCAATCTCTTGAAAATATAGTACTATCAGTCTTGGAAAATATTATAAACAACATACTGGTGACATAACAATAAGGATTAGGAATTTGTGTAATTGGGTACATACTAGACTTGTCTTTCTTCAATTTCCCTTCATTGTCCTTCCCTTCATGGATGACTTTGATAAGATCTGGATGTTTTTCTTTGAAATTCTACACATACTTATTGTTGTGTCTCTACTGCGGGGTTGGTAGATGATACATTGCTGCTAAATCCTCTACTTTGAAAGAACCCATAATCTCTCCTCTCAAATTATTGAAAATTCTATGTTCAATGTTTAAGTGGTCAATTTCCCACTTAACCATGTCTGTATAAGGAAGAATCTTTGGTCTGGCTACTATTTTGTGAATGTGCGAGCATGCAACATAAAAAAGGGTTGCATCAGAGCTAGAATCAGTGCCTATAGCAGAAACTTTGTTTATCACCCTTGGTCCTTCATCTTCGAAGATTTTGTACATTGCCTCCAATGACGAATTGCCACAGTCTTTGTTGCAGATAGTGTCTGAAAATAATGAAGACATATCTGCATTTTCTATGGATGATGTTTGAGATATTTCCTTGCCTCTTTTGGTAATTTTGAACTTCTTCAACCAAATAATTGATTTCCTGAGAGCAAAGAAAATTTAACATATAAGGAGTCTCATAAGAGTAAATCAATCATTTACTTCTATTGCATGCGAGAAGATGTCAATCTATCAATCATATTTCATAATTCCTAATTTAATATATCACATGGCCTCGCACGTAAGATCTATCAAACATTTTAAATTCGTTAAGATCTTAAATTCCATTTGATATGACATAAGCTATTTTCACACGCTGAATTCATTTAATATGCAAAATTGCAATCATTCCTTATAATATTTCACAATGCTTAATCTTTAAAGGATGTGATATGTGATCTGTGCAAATCGTAGATCGCAACTTTTATAATATAACATTTAAATGTATATTATAAGTTGCGCACAATGCAAATTGCGAAAAAATTAAAGTGGGTGCGATCACGAAAGATTTTATATTTCCTAGTTTATTTTCTTGTTGGGTCCACGGGTATTGGGACTTATCTCATTTGTTTCTTAAGGCTTTATTGATTAACTAAATTTCGATGTGAAAAAGGAAGAATAAAATGATGATTTTGATGTTCTTACAAGGCTTTTAATTATTTGCTCGGAAAGGCTTCGAGCGCATTTTGCACTTCGCATATCTTACGTTTTATAATTCTTTTTTCTTTTTGAAATAAGATTAATGTAATATGAGATGCGCTTTTTAAAGGAAAAATAGAAATTTTATTTTCTAGGTTTTTTTTATTTTAGGGAATTATAAAAATAATTTCCTATTTATTTTTAAAGGGTCCCTATTTATAAAAAATAAATGGGGGGGTTGTTGTATAGCACAACTGGTTTTAAATAATATAACTCTAGAAGAAGCCTGGAGCTCAATCAAACCATATGTAAGTCACGTTCGTATTTTTGGAAGTGACGCTTGGGCCCATATTCCAGATGCAAAACATAAAACCTTAGAACCTAATAGTGAAAAAATCATTTTTGTTGGATATTTTGAAGATGTAAAAGGATATAGACTTCTTCAACCAAAATCCAAAAATATAATCATTAGAATAAATGTAAAATTTGATGAAATTATATCGGTGTGCAAGCCTAGCTCGGTGGGTGTGCCACCTTTGGCCTGCGAGCCTGATTCGACATATGTGCCACGTCTCTCTCTCTCTTCTATTTTTACCAGCATTAATTCTAGTTCAAATGATGATAGTGAGGATGAAAATCCTCCTCCACCTCTTGAAATGTTTCCTTTTACTTCACAGCTTCCAAGGTGGGTCCTCTCTACACGGGATGCAGCAGGTTCTCTTGCAGGTGACCCTACCGATCGAAGATGTACACGTTCTTTGTTCCAAAGAGCCTCTTCCTTATTGGCTCAAGTTCCAAAAAATATTGATCCAAAAAACTTACAAGAAGCCTCTGGTCATCTAGATTGGGATGAAGCTATTAATGAATAATAACATTCCTTATTGGCAAATGATACTTGGGATCTTTTTCTTCTTCCAAAAGGAAGCAAAATTGTCAGATGAATATGGGTTTCAAAACAAATTTTGGACCAGATGGAAAAGTGGATAGACATAAAGCTCGTCTTGTCGCTAAGGGATTTCCACAAGTTGAAGGCACTGAATATATTGAAACCTTCCCCCCTATTTCCAAAGATAATTCTATCTACCTTTTTCTTTCCCTTGCTGCCTCCTTTAAATGGGAATTCCATCAGATGGATGTTAAATCCGCCTTTTTACATGGATATTTGCATGAAGAAATCTACATGGAACAACCCTTGGCTTAATCCAAAAATAATTTGGCTTGTTTTTTCACCTTAGGAAGTCTCTCAATGGTCTCAAACAAGCTCCTCGGGCTTGGTATGCCAAAATGGATAGATTTCTATTAGATAACGGCTTTTCTAGGGGTCATTCTGACAACACTGTCTACACTAAGAAAGTGGGTAAGTCCTTCACCATCCTTGTTATTTATGTTGATGATATTATCCTTAATGGTAGTGACCCACACCATATAAACCATGTGAAATCTAGCCTCAAAAATAATTTTCAAATGAAATACTTAGGACACTTGCATTATTTCCTTGTTCTGCAAGTCTTGCAATCCAAAGAAGGCATTATGCTCTCTCAGTCTAAGTATGCCTATGATCTTCTACACCACTTTCACATGGAAGGCTGTAAGCCAATCCCTTCTCCCTTTCTTTCTAGATTCAAGCTTTCATTCACTTGTACTACCCCTGAAGTTGGTGATACCTTATACCATTAAATCCTTGGTAAAATTCTGTATCTAACCCATACCCATCCTAACCTTTCCTTTGCCGTTGGTATTTTCGCTCAGTTTATGCACCAACCTCATGAAATTAATTGGAAATCGGATAAAATAATACTTCGATATATTTGAGGTACATTTTAGTTCAGGATTCATTACAGTGCAGGAAAATCTCCATTTTTGATTGGTTTCACTGATTCTGATTGGGCTGGTGACCCTGATGATCGAAAGTCTACTGCAGGATATGTATTCACTCTTGGTTCAGGACCTATTACTTGGTCTTGTAAGAAACAAAGTGCCATATCTCTTTCTTCAGCAGAAGCAGAGTATCGTGGTGAAGTTGAATCTACCAAGGAAGCCATGTGGCTTCGTCAGATCCTGTCTGAATTTGGTCTTCATCAGTAGCATCAAACTAAACTTTCGTGTGCCATTCAACTATGTAAAGATCCAGTTCAACATTAGCATATGAAACACATTGAAATCCACATACACTTCATCAGAAAGCTCATTCATGATCTTGTTCTTGAAGTGCAGTACTATCCAACCAATGATCGAGTAGCTGATATCTTTACGAAGGCTCTCACAGAAGCGAACTTTACCAAAATTTGATCCATGCTTGGAGTTCAGGAAAGTTGTCATTAAGGGGGGATAGGCTCTAATGCCTCCTTCCTTCTCCTATTGTGTCACTTTTGTAAATCCTTCAATCCTATCCCAGTTTTTTCTTAAGGGGGGATGTTAGGATATTTCAACACATAGGAATAGACTCCTCTTGTGTCACCTTTGTAAATCCTTCAATCCTATCCCAAGTTGTTCTTAAGGGGGATGATAGGATATTCCGACACATAGGAAATAGTTAAGAATAATTTAGTCTAGTGTAGAGTTAGGTAAAGTGTGTTTCTTTACTATGTACATTTGTAACTTATAATCCAATGATCACGATTTGTAGTGATCCAACAATTCACTCTCTCCTCGGTATTAAGGACACTTGATCCATGGCATAACACCTAATTGGTCCATGATCTCTATTTAAAGAGCATGGAGAGTCATTTGTCTGGTAACCATTTATGAGAGAAACCTATGTAACTTTTCTTTTCATATTAATAAATTTCCTGAAGTGTCCGTGTTGGCTTAGGTCATGCACTATTTCCCTCTTCTAGGGTTTTAACCATGTGATAATGGTGTACTGATTTGTGATATTTTTGTGAGCGATGACCTCTGGTTCTTGATCTAAGGAACTTACCTTGTAAATTCCTACATCAATGAATTATATGAAAACATTTTAATGCCTTAAATTATGTTTTTCCTACTCTTTGTACAATTGTAGATAAGTTTGCATACTATGTGTTTGAAAGAAGTAATAAATGAGATTGTAGGATTATTTTTATTATTGTTTTGAAGAATTGCATTTCTGGGAACCCCTATTGTGATTCATCTAATTTTCAGGGGATATCCATACCAATATACCATTTTTCCCCGACTTTGATTTCAAAAATAAAGTTTTCATATTCTCATTCACAAATTTGGTATCATTTTCGGATTTGTTGCTGCATGTAGGAACTAGCTGTAGTTTTGTTTAGTTGTTTGGGTTTTTATTATTTTTATTTTTATTTTTTATTTTTTTATATTGGATTTGTTTGATAATTTATAATGATGAATCTAATATCTTATAACAACTTGATTTTTTTTATTTTTTAAGTCCAAATGTTTAATACTTTGAAAATTTAAATAACCGCTTGCCAAAATTCCCCAATGGTTGTACCTTACAACGTTGTGAGCTATGTGAAAAATTTCCTAAATGTTTATATTCATTTATTGGTATATATGCAGCAATGAAGATGGTTGATAGCCTACTTATATCTTGATTTCAATTATTGACATTACTCACAAAAAAATTAAGTCATGTAATTTTGGATTCATGTTAGCTAATTTTTGTGAAAACACCTTAAAGAGATAATGGTTCTATTTGAAAAAATGCATCAATGGCTGTACATTTCATGCTTGTAAATTGTTTGTCATATTTTTTCAATGGTTTCATATAATTACATTTATGAAGTTTCCATAAAAAGGCGTAAGTTAATTTAGGATTTGCAGCCAAGGAATTTTTAGGGTAATAACTCCATTGAGTTAAAGGGTCTTACTGAAAAGTAGAAATTGGGGTAAGTAACTTGTTGCAATGTTAGCTAAAATATGAATTCCTAATTATTTGAAACCTCCCCTATAGAATTATAATTATCCTTTTAAGAAAATAATTCATAAGCATGTTATTTAGAACAAAATCAAATTAGTCACTCTTGAACACATTTAATTACAATAGAATCAACAATTAGCTTATTGGAAATTGTGGTTCATAAAGTTTGACATTTATTCCTCCCACTAGTTACTCTATATTTTAAAGGTGATTTTAGTCTTGGGAAGCAAGTATTATGATTGTATGATTTGGATCTTGATAAGCCATGAAACTTGTAGTTTTGAGGATAAGTTAGTAGAATTTAGGGTGTAGTATAAAGGATACCAATAAAAATATATATATGACCTTGCATTCATTTTTATGTCCTAAAATAATAATAATAGTAATAATAGTAATAATAATATCACAGATTCAATATAATAATTCCTTGTAATAATTTTGGTAGGTAAGGTAGGACCTTACATATGGTATCAAATCCAAGTTTAAAACCCTAGGACCTAGAGCTTGCCTGCTAATAATCAAAGCTAATTAATTTATTTACTTACCTAAATTTTCCTTGGTCAGGTTAAGTAATCATGGAGATAACATCAAGGAGGAGGAATGAAGTCTCATCTCCACCTCCTCAAGTCAAAGAATATGAACAAATATCCATTAGGGAAGTAAGGGATATGATGTTATCTTTCCAAAATATTACTGAAGTATTGATTTAAATGGTTGGGGGGAATCCTTTAGTGCACGATTATTCATCTCAAGCAGAATGGAAAGAAATAACATCTGATGGAGATGTATATAGAGAGTTGGAAAAAATTAATCTTACTATCTTTAAGGGTAACACAAAATGGGAGATAGTGGAAATAGAGAAAAATGATTTTGATCAGGTTGAGACGGCCTCAAGATGATCTTAAAAGGTTGAATTCTTAATGAAAGAGTACCCTTTAGACTTGGGAGTGTATTTCACACATGTGAGTATTTATGTGACACCACTCGGTCACTATGATGTGATAATTGGGATGGACTGGCTTGAAATACACTGGGATGTACTCAATTGTCAAAAGAAAACCCTTCAGTTTTTGAGTGATGAGGGTCAATCTAGGGTTCTCCATGGGAAAATAAGCCCTGCTTCTTTAATACTTATCTCATTGTTGTAGATGAAGCGAAGTCTTAGAAAAGAATGTCAAATGTGTGTTGTAATGAATTTAAATGAGGGATATCTTTCATCCTTTAAACAATATACTTTCCTTTTGAGTTATCCGATGTCTTTCCAATGAAATTTCCTGGTCTACCTCCAAAGTGTGAGGTTGAATTCTCCATTGAGACTAAGCCCAGTGCTGAACATATATCCAAATCTCCCTACCGAATGTCTATTGTTGAATTTCGTGAGTTGCAAGTGAAAATTCAAGAGTTATTGGATCGAGGTATGATTAGAACTAGTGTTTCACCTTGGGGAGCTCTTGTGATATTTGTAAAGAAGAAGGATGTCTCTCTTTGACTCTGTGTTGATTAAAAGAAATTGAATCGAGTAAGTATTCAAAATCAATATCCTTTGCTTTGCATTGATGATATATTTTATCAAATGAATGGAGCTATTGTATTCTCCAAGATTGATCTTCGATCTGGATATCGTCAGCTTAGAGTTAAAGAAGATGATATTTCCAAAAATGCTTTTCGAACTCGTTTTGGTCATTATGAGTATGTGGTTCTTCCCTTTGGGTTATATAATGCCCCAGGAGTGTTTATGAGTCTGATGAACGGTGTATTTTAGAAGTACTTGGACAAGTTTGTAGAAGTGTTCCTTGATGACATCCTAATCTATTCAAAGTCCCAAAAAGATCAAGAGAAACACATAATATTGGTATTGCAATGCTTAAGAGGAAATACAATTTATGCAAAAATGTCCAAATGTTATTTTTTCAATAAAAAATCCATTATCTTGGACACATTATCTGCAGTGAATGAATTTATGTTGACCCAAAAAATATTGATGCAATTTTAGAATGGCCAACGCCCTCTAATGCACATGAATTGTGTACTTTCATTGGTATGGAAAGATACTATCAGAGATTTGTGGAAAATAATTCAAAATAGCTAGCCCATTCACTTCATCGCTTATGAAGGGAGCGCAATTTTAGTGGAAAAATGAGTGTGAGCAAGATTTTTCCAAGCTCAAGCAATTTTTGACTACAACTCCAATACTGAAGGTTTTAGATATGGATAGATCAGTTATAGTATGTATGGATTCATACAAATATGGATTGAGTGAAATATTATCACAAGAGGGTAGGGTGATTGCATATGCCTCTAGGAAGTTAAGGAATCATGAAGAAAAGTAGGAAGCCCATGATCTGGAACTAGTAGCTATAGTTCATGCCTTGCGAATTTGGGGACAATATTTGGTGGGCAAGAAATTTGAATTGAAAATACATGATACAGGTTTGAAAAATATATGTACTCAAAGTGATCTTAATGCTCGACAAAGAAGGTGTTCATAACTCCTAAGTGAATACGATTTTGAAATAACATACATCAAGGGTACATTGAAGAAAGTAGCTGATGCACTTAGTTGAAGGCCACACATATTTTTAGTAATTTCATTGAAGATTGATTTAAGGGAGTTCATCTTGAGGGAAAAATATGTATATGAATGTTGTAAGGAAGTTAGAGTTTTTATTTGTGGGGAGGAGGCTAAGAAAAGTAAGGTATAAGGGTATTCTTGTGATGATTATGGTATGGTGATTTTTATGCAAAGGATTGTAGTCCCATAACAAGATGGGCTTCATGAGTTAATTTTGAAAGAAGCTCACCATGTAGTATATATGGGTCACCTGGAAGTCCACAACAAATTGAAGAAGGATGTAGAAAACAATCTTTTGGGTGGGCATGAAGAAGGATGTAGAAAATTTTGTGGCAAAGTGTTTGGAATGTTTTTATGAAGGTAAATCCTATCTGCAGATAGAGACAATCCCTCTAGCCCTAGAGTGGGTCTAGAAACAAAGGGACACGCTAAAGTGTTGCTTCCTAATTATTGAATGAACAAGGGACATGGTAGATCGACCAACCTGGAATCCAACGCTATCGTTGTTGTTGTACTAGTGGTGGCCTCTCTCTCCTACCTCGACAAGTCACAATCCATTCACCATTATGCTCGGATACCTGCACATAGAACAAGAAACAAGAACAACATACAAGATAACAACATTTCATTCATAACTATTAACCATTCAAAGAGGGCTAAACATATTGTGTTAAACAAGAATAATAACACAGTAGTGGAACCAAATAGTAGTCATCTATATAAATGAATAGAAGGAAGAGTTACAACCAATGCTTTGATATCACAATCTCCTCTAGTGGGGTTCAGGTGAAGCATGTCTCAGATGCTCGTCAGGGAATTCAGATATGATGAAGGCATGGACTCAAGCACTCTCAGAAGTCATGGACTCAATCTTCCTCAACGTAATTCCTTCTTATTGTATCTTCTCTAACCATTCAGCTATAGTATGTCTAATTATCCAATTTTAGCTAGCTTGTTCTAAAAGAGATAGCTTCTTTTATAGAGAAAAAGAAGGAGGTTAGGATACCTAAAAAGGTGGGAGGGATGCGTATCCTTTAGGGAGTTCCCATAAGAGGTGGAAACTATCGGAATGCGTATGTGGTTTATCAGTTCAACCACTCCCAATGACTCATCCTCGAGGTGGTTGGAGTGGATTCTCTGCCTATATTTTTAAAAAACATTCCATAAACAACTTCACATAGGAGGAAAACTGGGACAGAGTGCCAGCTGGCGTGGGGCCCATTGTTAATCTTCCTCTTCGACGTGAGGGCATAAATGATTACCCACGCCAAGGCAAAAACAAAGGTTTTTGAGTCTCTTCTCAGGGAATTGTTAACAGAAGGAATGTTAATCTCATGTAAAGGAACACAATGATAGTTTTTCCTAGGAATGGCACTGATTATTGATCAGAGAAATGGCCCTCCAATGGGCAAGATGGAGATTGCAAGGAAAGTGAGAAAATTTTGTGTAACAAATGTCAGTTAGTTAAATCAGAGCATGTTCATTCAGTAGGATTGTTGTACTAACATAACATTCCTAAGTCAAAATGGGAAGAAAAATCTATGGACTTCATTGTTGAATTTCCTGAAACAACCAAAGCAAATAAATCCATTTTGGTGGTGGTGGATAAGCTTACTAAGAGTGCCCATTTTATACCTATTAGAGATACTTACAAAGCAATTGTAATAGCAAAATTATTTATAAAGGAGATCGTCAGAATTCATGGTTTTCCTAAGAAAATCATATCAGACAGAGGCTCTATATTCACACGAAGATTTTGGACTAGTTTCCAGGGATACATTCCGATAAAATTAAATTTCAGTACAGCTCATCATCCAGAAATTAAAGGTAAAACTGAAATAGTAAATCAAGTGTTGGAGGACATTCTTAGAATGTATGTAATCGATCAAAAATATTTGTTGGAGGATTATCTTCCTCTAGTGGAGTTTGCTTATAATAACATCTATCACCACTCTCTTGGTATGGCCCCTTATGATATATTTTATGGAAGACCATGGATAACACCTTTAATTTGGTATATATTAGAGGATAGAATCTCTGTAGGTCCTGAAATGCTTCAAGAAATGGACAAAAAGGTGTGTCATATAGGAAAAGATTAAAGAAGGAACATAATAGACAGAAGAGCTATGATGATATTCATAGAATGGATCATAGTTTTAAATAAGGGGATTTTTTTCTTCGAGTAAAACCTTAGAAAGGCTCTATTAGATTTGGGAAAGGATCTTTTCTCTCTCCTATATTTGTTGGGGCTTTTGAGATCATCGAAAGGATTCTACCTTTGGAATATCATCTTGCTTTACCACCTATTTTTCATTGCATGCATGATGTATTTCATATGTCAGTGTTGCATAAGTATGTTCATGATCCTTCTCACATTTTATATTGGCATCAATTACAGGTAACAGACGAGGGGACTCTAAAGGCAGAGCTAGTTTTAATTTTGGGCCATCACACTCGACAACTCAAACGTAGCATGGTGGACCAAGTAAAGGTGGAATGGGATGCGTAGAGTCCTAGTTCCCCACTTGGGAATATTCATATTCTATGCATCTGGAGATTCCTTTTTTTTTTAGTCAAACTTCAGGCCAAGTTTACTCCAAGAGGGAGAGTATGTAGTGTTCTATTTTTCCTAGTATAGTTTTTTCACTCCTATTAAGGTGATTTTTGATGAGTTATATATATGGAATATCGATCATTATATTGAGGAACAATATTTTATATACATATTTATAATTCCTCTTATGTTAATGTATGTCATATCAATCACTAGATTGGGTAACAATGTTTTATATACATAGTTATATTTCCTCTTATGTTTATGTATGGAAGATTGATCACTGGTTTGCGAAAAATTATTTATAAATTTGTATTTTCCCTTATGTGTGGTATATTTTATTATGTGTTTTATGTCATGTTATTCATATGTTTCTCTTTTTTCATCTGACTTATGAATCAGGTGTATGACATGGATGGTGATCCTGGATTGAGACAATACACCCATGAATGCTCATGGTTATCTAGAACATACGGTTAAATTATGATTTATGGATGATAGATGAATTTTATGATTATATATATGTCTAATATTTTACTGAGCAAGATGTGGTAGGGGACTTGGTCATTTTCTAACAAGGACGTTCAATTATGAATGACTATTGAGTTCATTTATTCAAAACCTAAATGGATGTGGAAGTAATGCACCATTATTGGTAAAATGTGATTAATTTAATTTCATTATGAAATTCATATGATTCCTTTGATCTATGATATTGTTTTCGATCAGTTCTTGTCATTGATGTCAAACCAAGCAGCACCAGGGCTGCCCCGATCTTGCATGACAATTTTTTCCTACCAAATTACTATATTCCGAGTCAAGAATATTTTTTATGGTGTTTACTTGTTGATATGTTTCCGTTGATATATGGCATGACATGTAATTCTTCACGGTTTGAGAGATATTCATGTTTGAAGTTAGTAACCCCAGTTAGTGGGCCAAAACCCCATGGGGTTGTGGCATGACTCTAATGATTGGTTGTGGTAATTGAATAATCATTAATTAATAATTTTTAAGCTCCTAAAATCCCTCCCATGTTAACTTGTTTAAGGCCCTCTAAACCTAAGCATTTATATAAATTGTGATCCTCATATCCTCCTCATGTAGGGATTTCACTAGCTGAAATAGGTCATCGTGGAACATTCTCTATAGATGTTTTTCTATGAAGGTTCAGAAGATGAAATTTCTATGAGGCGAAGTGAAAATACTGAGGAAGCTCATGTAAAAATTTTAGATCATGTTGCACAACATTTTCGAATATATGATTTGTGGAATTTAGGGTTTTTGCAGGTTTTTTAACTTCAAATCAAAGAGGTGACCTTGCAAAAATCGTCATAACTATCTCTCTAAGTATCAGATTGGAATTATTTAAAATGTGGAGGAGATTGCATCGAATATAGTTTTTTGGTATCAATTTCAAAGTCGAATGAGTAAACAATGTCACATGGCACTCCGTACAAGTTCGCTCTACTCAACAAGTCCATAATTATGTCATTGTGAGAGATTGGGCATAACTTTGCCTTGAAGAATCGAAATTGGGTCAGACCTATGGAATTGGAAAGAAGACTCAGAGGACTACTATAGAACAAAAAATCACATATTGGGGATCTAAAATAACATTGATACATCAGATTCAATATCTATATCCTAGAAGGCAAGAAAAAACTAGATCATGTGTTGTCAAGGGATGCAAAAGAATAGAATTTATAGGGAAGAAAAGAAAAGCAAGGTGCAGCAGAGGTAAGCTCTTGTTAAGCATATTTTGTATACGGATGTTCATCTCTTAATTGCATTAGGTTCTTTTTATTTAAATTTTTTTTTAGAACTGAAATATGCTCTGCAGGATGAGGTAAGTTTTGCTATTATCATGCCTTGGGTATATCCTCGAAGACATTTTACAAGGATTATATATTCTTCGATACAAGACTGAATGCATGATCTAATGTTTTGAAGAGTGAGAAAGGGTATCATGACAAGAGCAACAATCAAGGTGCAGAACAACAACAATAAGTTCATCGCATGAAGTCTTCACGTGGGCAGCACTGCATACAGTGATTGTAAAGGTATCATTGTATTGAGTCATTGTAAATTTGTAAAATTTTTACAAGTGTCTATCTACCAAGAATTGAAGAGGCAGTGTCAAGAGGTCTGGGATCATCATTAGGTATTTGGGTCATAGTTGGGTTTATGGTCTAGTGTGTCTTCTTCTTCTACATCATTCTATATCATTGTAAATTTGACCATTTTCCCTAATACGTGATTCCATTCTTCTTCAATTCTTCTACAGGGTGGTAGGGTGGTGCTAGGGTGAGTTGTAGCTCATTGGGTGTTGGGGCATCCGTTTATTTGACTACCAAATAATCTCATACATTGGAGTGTCCATCTAGTGGGAGATGGAGAATAATGCTTTTCTAGATTCTAGGAAGTTGGAGCTTTCTTTTCAATTGGAGTTAAATATTAAAGAATTATTAGAAAATCATTTAGGTAGTTTTTGTACTAAAGGGATTTTCCACCTTACAAACTGTGTGCATTTTTGTTCCTTTTGTTTACTGCTATCATTGTACAAACACTGATAATAATTGAATATTAAATAATGCTCTGAAATATTAATAAAAAGACTAATTGAAAGTAATACATATTAGGACCCCCTCAGTATTTTCAACAATTGGTATCAGATCCAAGTTCCTTCAATAGTAGTTTAACAACTGGAAGGAGGCCATGGATCATACCAAGAATGGTGTACCTCGGTTCAATGAAAATAATTATGCACTCTGGAAAGGAATAATGGAGATCTATCTCTTGGTGCAAGGTTATGAAGTATGGGACACTATTCAAAATGGATTTACACCAATCGCAGATGAAAAAGATAAGAATAATTTGGTAAATGATGCAAAAGCAAAGAATAGTATTATTAGTGGACTTATTTAATATGCTTATCATAAGGTGTTGAGTTGTAAAACTGCCAAAAATGTATGGGACAAGCTTGCGAATATATATGCAGGTGATGCAAATGTCAAAGAAGAAAAGCTTCAAATATACAGAGAAAAAATTGTGCAACTCAAAATGAAAGAAGATGGCAACATTGCTGCATAATCCCAACACGTTGATGAAATAACCAACACTCTAGAAGGATTGGGAGAGCCTGTTGACACGAAGACTATTATACGAAATATTCTTAGAATGTTACCAGGGAGATTCAATGCAAAGGTATCGGTCTTAGAATACAGTGAAAATTTAGACAAAATCAGCACATAGGAATATCATGGAGTTCTCATAGCATATGAAATGATACTTGATGAAGAAGAGGGTACTTCACATACAGAAAGCACATTCGTTGAATCTAAGTAAACCAATAAGGACGAACAACCTTCAAAGGAAAATACCTGTACCTACAAGTGTGAAGAAAAGGAAGATGATGAAGAAGGTCTTTCAGATGGAGAATATGGTTACTTTATGAGAAATCTAAATATTGGTTAGGGAAAATTGAAAGGTAAACTTCCATTGATATGTTTCGGCTGTGATGAGATTTGGAATTTCGTAGCAAAATGTCCAAAAAGAAGTGATGGCAACTAAAAAGGAAATAAAGGCTTTAAGAAATTCAACAAGAAAGGGAAAAATAAAGGATTCAAAAGGAAATTTCTCTCCAAATAAGATAGCTAATCATCTGATGAAGACCGTGGTAGCGAAGAAGAAGCCAATGAGAGAGTATTTTTTATGGCCAAGCACAATAAACAAGAGGTATCAAACAATGAAGAAGAAGGGTTGATCATAGACGAATTTTCTAAGGAGGCAATCAGGCTTATAAAAGAGCTGAAGGTTGAGAATATCCATTCCAATACTCTTGAAGAACAAGTTCAAGGTCTCAAAATTGGAGTTGAATAACACAAATGTATTGAAAAGTCATTTCAAAAGAATTTGGAAGAAAGCAACCAAGAAATGGAAGCATTAGAAGCTGAAGTAGTTTCGTTATGTAAGGAAGTGAAGAAGGAAAAAAAGTCCAAAACTATGCCAATAACTCAAAGGCATTGGAATAACTCACCAAAAATAAATGATCTTACAATGACAGAACTAGCCTTGGTTACAAAGAATAAGAAGTGGGACCTTCTACAACAAAATAAAATGAACCTATGAGATCTGACATGCATGTAGACTTCATTGGAGAAGATTCGCAAGAATAACCTTGGAAGAAAATTCCTCAATAAATATTTCCATCTGAGTACCAACATATTTTTCATGGCTATTTTTATTCACGTGGAAAATTTCATCATAAAGCTGTAGAGTGTCGCATATACCCTAGAAACCTATACAATTCCAGGAGATATTTCAAATATGAACCTCCCAGGGCTCAATGAAACATTAATAGATTTTAACATTTAAGAAATAATATGGACTATTACAAATGTTGAAAATTTGGACACATAGCCAGAGACTGCAAACTTGAAAATTCTCCAGAAGAATCTTCGAAGCCACAAAATGAACGAACATGGAAGAAGAAGACTGATAATTGTGCTCTAGCTCTCAAAGCTCAAAACAACAAATATGTGTGGTATGTTGATAGTGGTTTCTCAACGCGTATGACTAGAGATAGAAAGAAATTTGTATCTCTCAAAGAGAAGAAGGATGGAACCATATCCTTTGGAAATGATGGATCTTCAAATGTTATAGGACCAAGTACCGTCACTCTCGGAAGAAAAAATGTTCTAGCAAATAATGTTATATTGGTTGAAAACATGAATCAAAATCTACTCAGTTTTGGATAAATGTGTGATCAAGGACACACAATGCTATTCAACTCCACAAAATGTGAAATCAGAAAAGGCAGGTATGGCAAGATTGTGGCTACAACAAGTTGAGCTCCAAATGACATATATGTTCTGGATGAAGCAACTAAACATGTCTACTAGGTAAATAATATGAAAGCTAGTTATGGCACAAACGAATGGGTCGCATAAAATTTGACATTCTTGTTAGGATAAGAAAAAAAATGAAGTACGAGAAATGTCGAAAATCCTAAAACCTTCTAACACACTATGTGAGGCCTGTCAGCACGACAAGTAGACAAAAGTCAAATTTAAAAAAAAAAAAAAAAAAAAAAAACACTTTGCATCACATCCATTGGAATTGATACATATTGATCTATGTGGTCCTGTGAGAACAAAAGGCTTAGATGGAGAATTATATTTCATGTTAATGATAGATGATTGTACCAGGATGACAATTGTTAGTTTCCTAAAGAGAAAATCTGATGCATTTGATTGCTTTATGATCTACAAGCAGATGGTATAAAATGAAAGTGATTTGAAAATAAAGTGTCTAAGATCAGATAATGGTAGATAATTCACTTCCAAATTATTTTAGCAATACTTTGACGAAAATGGAAATGGGTAGAAAAATGTTGAAGGACTCAAAATAAGGGAAAATTTTAAGGATGGAAAATTATCTTGAAGTTTAAAAAATTGGCCAATCTCACTAGTCTCTTATATGCAAACTATAAAAAATTTATTGATGTATTTGTAAAATTATTCAAATTTATAATGATTTTATATATACTATATATATAAAGTTGGCGGTTTTTAAGGTAAAACAGTTTTATATTGTAAAATTTGGGCGAATCATTTTGATAAAAAAAATGGAAATTGGCGAATATATTTTTTAGGAAAATCAAGGAAAAATAGCCCACCTACGAATATTAGCCCCTGAAATTTTCCATGCTCAAAATTGGATGACAAATTATGGGTTCAAGAAATTCATATGGTAGTCTTGAATATCAACTGAAGTACTCGCATAAATAATTGCAACAAGACCCCATATGAATTATGAAAATGAAAACCGGCTAATGTAAAATATTTCAGAATCTTTAGAAGAAAATGTTATATCAAAAGAGAAGATAAAAATATGGGTATGTTTGAATCATGTGTTGAGGACGGTGATTTGTTGGTTACTCATACAAAATAAAGGCCTATAAATGCTATAATGTAAGAAGAAAACATATAGTGGGGAGCATAAATGTTACATTCGACGAATATGGTATTCTAGCGAATAATGATGGGGATATAGAATCTTTGAAACTTGAGACAAAGGCTGAAAAAGACACAGAGAAAATTCGAGAACAAGAAGTAACTATGAACCAGGAAGAAGTAAATAATGATCATCAAGATATACCATAACAACAACAAGAAGATCCTCCAAAGAGAACAAAATAATGGATTCAAAAGAACCATCCATCAAATCAAATCATTGGTGACATAAATCAAGGTCGACAGCTTCATTCATCACAACAAGCTCATGTTGCTTTTTTTAGCAACCTTTGAGCCAAGTAGTTTTGAGGAATCTAGATAGAATGAACATTGGGTAACAACTATGAATGAAGAATTGGATCAAATCAAGAAGAATAACACCTAGGAATTAGTTCCACCACTAAAAGATAGAAATTTCATTGGGACTAAATGGTTGTTCAGGAAAAAATTGAATGAAGATGGACGAGTTACCAGAAACAAAGAAAGATTGGTTTGCGAAGGCTATGCACAAGTGGAAGGAATTGATTTCGATGAAACATTTTCACTAGTTGCTAGAATGGAAGCCATCTGAATGTTTATCACCTATGTATGTTCAAGAAAAATAAAATTATACCAAATGGATGTTAAGTTAGCATTTTTGAATGGTTAATTAGAAGAAGAAGTTTACATCGAACAACCTGAAGGTTTTCTACTATCAGAAAAAGAAGACTATGTTTGCAGGTTAAAGAAGGCTCTATATGGTCTTAAGCAGGTTCCCAGAGCATGGTATGCTCTTCTTGATAGATATCTACATGAACAAGGATTCAAGAAAGGTACTACTGATAGAAATATTTATGTACAAATAGATAAAGATAATTTAACAGTCATTGAGGTATATGTGGATGATATAATATTTGGTAACAATGATGATCGACTAAGTAAGAACGTTTCTACAAAGATGAAAGTGATTTCAAGATGTCTTTACTTGCTGAGCTGACATACCTCTTAGGGCTTCAAATATCTCAGCAAGAGAAAGGAATATTTATATGTCAAGCCAAGTACATCAAGGAAATGCTCAAGAAATTCAAAATGGAAGATTGAAAACCCGTCCTTACTCTGATGGTAATAGGTTTCAAATTGACCATAGACGAATCATCTAAGGATGTGGATCAGAGGTTGTACATATCTATGATTGGTATTCTTCTATATGTAATAACCTCCCATCCAGATGCTATGCAAGCAGTTGGAAAAGTAGAAACATTCCAAGCAGCACCAAAATAATCATATATTATTGTTGTCAAAAGAATTCTTCAATATCTAAAGGGCACGACAAAATATGGCTTGTGGTATCCCAAGGGTAACAATCTCATTATTCAAGCTTTTATAGATGTAGATTTGAAAGGAAGCATTGATGATCGTAAGAGTACGAGTGGAGCAACATTCTATATAGGTGGTTGTCTCATATCATGGTTGAGCAAAAAGAAAACCTCAATATTTTTACCTACAACAGAAGAAAAATGCATTGCAATGACAACTTGTTGTACTCAAGTCCTTTGGATGAAACAAACTTTGCAAGATCTTCAAGTACAATTTAGTGAGCCTATTCCCATCTTCTGTGATAACACTAGTGCCATCAGCATCTCCAAGAATCATGGCATGCATTCAAAAACAAAACACATTCCGATCAAATATCATTTTGTTAGAGAACAAGTTGCTGAAAAGAATATCAAAATTGCATATGTTGATACAAAAGAAAAAATTGCTGATATCTTCACTAAACCTTTACCTCATGAAGCATTTGAATATCTTTTCCAGAAGCTTGGGATTCTCCCAAGTTCTCATTACATTTTCCTTATTCATAATATAAATGGGGAGTGGAAGTGTGTACAAGTCTGTAGGATGGTTGTGTGTCACTAGGAGTTACCATTTTCCATTGATGTCAAAGGGGGAGAGAATGTTATAGGAAGAGGTGTCATGATGACACGGGGTGTAGGTTTTAAACCTGAACATAAATTATCCACACACCAATCTTATAACAGAAAATAAAAAATAGTGAGAGCATAAAACATAAAACAGACAAACAAAGATATTTTCCCCTGGATCCCAAATCGGGACTACCAGCTTGATATTTCATTATATTACTTCTAGTGTTACAACAAATATACATACATGCCGAATCATTCATAAACCCTAATCCATTTACCCTGGATTAGATCATAACCGTAGCTCCCTTGACCAGATCTACAAAATACCAGGGACCAAAAACCATCGTACCCCAAAACCATGTGCAAAACCATGCACAAAACCATGGGCGCGGACTGCCCACCGGAAATTGTGGACCAAAAATTTTCACTGGGGCACTGCCCTGAACCCCGACAGGGGGAGCTACCACCCACCCTGTGACCCCCCCGTTGTGCCCAGCGCAAAGGAGGGGCTATCGCCCCCTGTCTTACCCCCCTCCCGCCCACCCGCACGTGATTATTCATGGAAAGAATATAACACATACCCAACATTCTCCCGCTTGTTGTTTTCTTTCTGCAGGGGGCCACAGGAGAGCTTAGTCATTGGCCCAATTCTTTAACACCCATTGTTTCTCTACACCAAGAGAGCTTCTAAGTGCTCATAGACTTCGTTAATGCATCTGTTGTGTAACCAGCTCCAAAAATAGAAGAAAAGATATATCAATGCCTTAGAAATAAGCCACTTCAAGGGGGAAACCTCCAATACATTACATAAATGAACAATTCTTGGATGATACAATTTACAAAACCTCCTTTATATATATAGGAGTCCATGTGGCCATAATGTAATCCTAGTGGGCCGCAATGTAATCCTAGCTGACCTAACAATAATAATTTAAGGGCACAATAATAACAAGATGGGGGTCACAAGGGTACAATAATAACAATAAATGGGTTACACTAATAACATTAAGGGACTATACTAGTAATATAGGGACCTAACATGCCCCTCTCCTTCAAAAAAGTGTTGTCCTCAATGCTTGAGTAGCTCTGGGTGCTTCTGTATAAACTTCTCATCCTCCCATTTATAATCTTTAGTGGGTAAGTTCTTCCACTTGATGAGATACTCTGAAATTGATCGATTCCGTAGCTGTCGAGTTCTTGTTTCTGTGACTGCTTCAGGTTCCAATATGATTTTTCCATCCTCATCAAGTGCTGGCAATATTGTTTGAACTGGAATATTTTCACCTATAACCTTCTTTAAGCATGAAACATGGAAAATTGGATGCACTCGCGAGGAAGTAGGAAGCTCCAATTTGTATGCCATAGTACCAATCTTTTGCAACACCTAGTACTTTGGCTATAATTTATTGTCCTTCTTAGCTTGCTTGAGGGACATTTGGTTATATGGTTGTAGCCATAAAAATACCCAATCTCCTACGTCAAAACTTCTCTCGCTGCGATGTTGATCTGCCTATTGTTTCATTCGATTTTGTGCCAAATTCAGGTTATCCTTTAAGAGCTGGAGAACTTCTTGTTGATGCGCGATGTGATATTCCACTACTTGAACCTTTGAATTTTCCCTCAAATATGATGTGATGGATGGTAGATGATATCCATAAAGTGCCATAAATGGGGTCATTTTTGTTGCAGTATGGAAGGAAGTGTTATGCCACCATTTAGCAAGAGGTAACCACTTGACCCATTATGTTTGTTTATCAGATACAAAACAACGAAGATATCCTTCCAAACATTTATTTACTATCTTAGTTTGACCATCAGATTGAGGATGATAAGATGAGCTATGAGCTAATTGAGTACCCAAACAAGAAAATAACTCCGTCAAAAAATTTCCAGTAAAAATGGGATCTCTGTCGCTCACAATAACCCTTGGGCTTCCATGTAGCTTTTGAATTCTATCCATAAATGTAGTAGCAACTATACTTGCTTTAAATGGATGAGATAATGAAAAAAAGTGTGCATACTTGGTAAGTCTATCAACTACCACCATGATGACACTCTTTCCTTCGGACTTAGGTAAACTTGTGATAAAATACATTGAAATCTCCTCCCAACATTGACTTGGAATGGATAAAGGTTGTAGAAGTCTCGGGGTCTTAATTGTCTCAACTTTATTCTGCTGGCAAACCAAACATTCCGCCACAAAATTTTGAATATCAGATTTAAGGCCATCCCAAAAAAATTCTTTCTTCACCATGTGGTAAGTTTTTAAAAATCCTGAGTGTCCTCCTAAAGGAGAAGTGTGCAATTCCAGAAGAATCTTTTGTTTTAGTTGGGAATTCTTACAAAGATATAAGCGATCTTTGTGCCATAAGGAATCATTTTTCCAACTAAATGTATCAGATGTACTAGGATCTTGCTGCAACTTTTGAATGAGTGTCCATACATCTTTTTCCTTCTTCCATTCATCTCTTGCTTCGGTTATTCAATCTGGTTGGATAATAGAAATGGCACAAAGCAATGCTTCCACCTCTTCATTCTTTCTTGAGAGTGCATCTGCAACAACATTAAGCTTTCCTTTTTTGTAGATTATTTCAAAGTCATAACCCAACATCTTTGCGACCCATTTTTGCTGCTCTTCTGAAGACAGTCTTTGTTCCAAAAAGTGTTTAAGACTATCATGATCAGTTTTTACCTTGAATTTTCTTCCCATTAGGTAAGTTCTCCATTTCTTTAGTGCATGCAGTATTGCTAACATTTCCTTCTCATAAATTGGTTTCTGTAAATACTTTCTTTTGATTGGATGACTTTCAAAAGAAATGGGTCTTCCTTCCTGCATTAAAATAGCACCAATTCCATTTCCTGAGGCATCACATTCCACAATAAAGGTTTTTGTGAAGTCTGGCGTAGCTAAGACCGGTGCTAGGCACATTGCCTCTTTAAGATGTTCAAACGCCTTAGTTGCTTCAGGAGTCCATGAAAATGCATATTTCTTCAATAATGTTGTTAGAGGTGCTGCTATTCTCCCATAATTCTTAACAAACTTGCGATAATACCCTGTTAACCCGAGAAATCCTCGCAATTGCTTTATGGTTGTAGGGACTTTCCATTCCTTAATGGCTTTAATTTTGTTAGGGTCTACTTTAACACCCTCGTGAGATACAATATGACCCAGATATTCCACCTCTTGTACTCCAAAGAAACATTTGGATTTTTTTGCATATAATTGTTTCTCCTGCAATAGTTTGAGCACCCTGTCAACATGTTCAACATGATCCTTCGAAGACCTGCTATAGATTAGTATATCATCAAAAAATACTAGCACAAATTTTCTAAGGAAGGGTTTGAAAATGGAATTCATCAACCCTTGAAATGTAGAAGGTGCATTGGTAAGGCCAAAGGCATGACCAAAAATTCATAGTGACCCTCATGAGTTCGAAACACTGTTTTTGGAATATCTTCAGTCTTCATTCTAATTTGATGATATCCTGAACGAAGATCCAACTTGGTAAAATAAATTGCTCCATGTAATTCATCCAATAATTCATCAATCAGAGGAATGGGAAATTTATCTTTAATGGTGAGCTTATTGAGCTCCCTATAATCAGGACACATTTGCCATGATCCATCCTTCTTGTGTACCAATACTACAGGAGCAGAGAAAGAACTTTGACTAGGTTGAATTATACCCGCCTCTAACATTTCTGCAATCATACGTTCAATTTCGCTCTTTTGGATGTAAGGATATCTATAAGGCCTGATGTTTGGAGGAAAACTTCCTGGAATCAACTGAATAGCATAATCATGATCACGAATAGGTGGGAGTCCTTTGGGAGTTTCAAACACCTTGGAATGATTGTCCAAGACTTGTTGGAGATCTGCAGAAATAGATGATTTTGATGTTGGAACTTCTAGTGAGCACAATTGTGCAATTACGCCTCGCTGTTCTTTCTTTAGAAGCTTTGTCATGACATTAGAGCTTATTATCCTTCCTGGCTTCCCCGCAATACCCCGTAATTCGACTTCCTTTCCTTCTGAAAAAAATTTCAAGAAAAGTTCTTGAAAATTAAAAGCTACCGACCCCAAAGATTGTAACCATTGTACTCCTAGTACAACATCAGCACCTCCCATAGGAATGGCAAGCATTGGACTAGTCAATACATATTCCCCCATGGTTAGCTTGATATTATTGCATTTTCCAGAGCAATTTATAGTTCCTCCATTTGCAACCATCACTTGACATTCTGGTGCTGGGTATAGGAAACAATTTAATTCCTTGGCTACCTTACAATGAATAAAATTATGGGTGCTACCTAAATCAATCAACACTATTACCTTTTTCTTCTTGATTTGTCCTGCTATCTTTAGAGTTTGAGGAGTGGTAATTACTGCCAATGCATTACACGATATGGTCGGATTCATTTCTTCCTCTTCTAGGGCTGGTTCCTGGTGTATATCCTCTTCTTGTTCATTTTCTTCTTCCTCTTCGCAATCTATGTAAAATAATTTCTTCTCAGCACACTTATGACCTTTAGTGTATTTTCTATCTCAACTGTAGCAAAGCCCTTTTTCTCTTTTTTCTTCCAATTTATGTGGTGTCGACCTTGTAGGTTGTGGAAATCTAGGCGTAGCAACACTTCCTTCTTTATAGAATTGAGTGGTAGGCTTCCTTGTCGCCATTATTTTACATTCAACTTTTCTTGCCAACCTGAATGCCTTCTCTAATGAATCCAGTTCCAAAATGCGAACTTCATGTTGGATGTTATCCTTTAAAGTGCCTATGAAGAGATCGATCTTGTGTTCCTTTGGAATATCAGCTACCCTTATATTCAATTTTTGGAAGTCGTCAATGTGCTGCCCCACTAAACCCTTTTGTTTGAGATTTATCAATTGGCTAAAGAAGGTGTTTCTCTTTGTATCCTCATAATGCGCTATCATTTCCTCCGTAAAAATTGACCAAGTGACAATTTTTTTACGGGAGCAAAGCCATCGATACCATACAAATGTATTTTGTTCTAAATGTAAAGTTGAAATTCTTACCTTTTGTGTGTTTTTCACGTTATGGAGATAAAAATATTGCTCCATCTGTAGTATCCATGTTACAAGATCCTTTCCATCAAACTTCCTCATATCCATTTTTGTAATATGGTGGTTCTTCCCGCCAACATTAGAGTTTATGAAATCATGATTAACAGTCATTTTTTTCTCATCATGAGGTTCTTCCACTATCTTTTCACCATTAGGAAACATTTCTTGTATCAACTTTGTCAAACCTTCTATGTCTGCTTTTAGATCATTCTTCATGTTTTCCATGTTGTCTTTCATGTCATCCATCTTAGCTTCCATGCCATCCATCTTAGCTTCCATGGCATCCATCTTAGCTTCCATGCCTTTCTTCAAACCATCCATCTTTGCTTCCATGAATTTCTTCAAAACATCCATTTCATTTTTTTTTGCTCTTTGCGAGAGTGAAATTTGTTACACTTTCTCTTGTAATTTTGATAGATCATGTTGCAATTCTTCATCTTCATGACTCATAGTAGAGCCTTCTGAAGGCTTAATGGGTGTGGAATTATTTTTAAGGGGAATATTTTAGAACCCAATACTGATATCTATTCTGCAATATGCCCTTGGAATCAATTCAAATTGATTCTTCAAACAATACTTATGCAATTCGGAAAAAAAAAACACACCTTTTTCTTTCTTTTGAGGAGCTCGATATTGAAATTGTATTATCTCTGTGATTGAAGATCTTCAATATTTGAAATTTAGCACTGAAGTAGCCCTCTGAATTCTCTTTTGAATGCCATAGGTCTGACCTGATTTGGATTATGCAAGACAAAGTTATGTCCAATCTCCCACAATGACCTAATTATGGACCGGTTTAGTAGAGTGAACTTGTACGACTTTCCACGTGTCACTATTTCGTCCTTCGCCTATGAAATTGATAGCCAAGAATCTACAGTTTGTTTACTTGCAACCACTTTTTACAACACTCCAATCTGATGCTCAGAGAGAGAGTTATTGAACTTTTCCCACGATCACCTCTTTGTGATGAAATTCGGGAGCCTGAAAAAGCACTACATTCCACAGATCATATCTCCAAAAATATTGCGAAAAAAGCTCTGAAATTTTTTGAAAAGTTTCCTTCGGATTTCTGCTTCGTACCCTAAAAATTTCAAATTCTGAACCTTTGTAAAAAAACAAGTTATAGCGCAAACGCCATGATGACCTGTTTAGAGAAGAGGGCTTTAAAGTTCTAACTTCCTGATCTATTCTCAAAAATGTTCACGAACAAGCTACAAAATTTTTAGAAAATCTTCATGGGATTTCTAACTTTGCACCCTAAAAATTTCAGCTTGAAACATAGGAAAAAATTATACTAAAAATTCCAAGAGGAACTTGTTTGGAGAAGCGAGCGAAACCTTAGAATCAAAGCTCACATTAGATATTGTGTAATCCAGCTCAAAAATAAGAAAGAAAAGAGTATCAACGCCTTAGAAATAAGCCACTTCGAGGGGGAAACCTCCAATACATTACATAAATGGACAATTCTTGGATGATACAATTTACAAAACCTCCTTTCCATATATAGGAGTCCATGTGGCCATAATGTAATCCTAGTGGGCCACAATGTAATCCTAGCCGACCTAACAATAATAATTTAAGGGCACAATAATAACAAAATGGTGGTTACAAGGGTACAATAATAACAATAAAGGGGTTACACTAATAAAAATAAGGGACTATACTAGTAATATAGGGACCTAACAGCATCTACAATATTCTTCAAAGTGTCCACCTTTACCAACAACACCCTTTTAGCGTCAACCATATCTCTAACAAAGTGATATTGACATCAATGTGCTTTGTCTTTGAATGATAAGCAGGGTTCTTAGCCAAGAAAATTTCACTTTGGCTATGACAGTCTATCCTTATAGCTTGATGTACCAACCCCATACTTGTAGACAATCTCTGTAACCAAACCGCCTCCTTTCTTGCATGAGTGGCTGCCATGTTTTCTGCCTCTGTAGTTGAAAGAGCCACTACAGACTGTATTTTACTCATCCAACTGACTACGCATCAAAATAGGCTAAACACGTACCCACTTGTAAATCTTCTTTAGTCCAAATCTCTAGCCCAGTCTACATCAACAAAACCACGAATGTCCAACATTCTTTCCAATCCCGGTCTTCCCTAGTAGCACAAGCCATAATCACTAGTGCCACGTAAATATCTGAAAACCCACTCCATTGATATCCAATGCTCCTTCCCTGGGTTTGACATAAACCTGCTCAATACTCCCACTGCATGTGCAATGTCTGGTCTAGTACAGACCATTGCATACATCAGGCTACCCACTGCACTTGCATATGGAACATGAGACATATCCTCCTCTTCTTCTTGTGTCTTGGGACACTGTTTAGCAGATAGCTTTACACCTACAGGAATAGGGACATTCACCGATTTACTATCCTGCATATTGAACCTCTATAGTATAGTCTCGACATACTTCCTATGGTTTAACTAGAGCTTCCTCTTTTCCTGATCGCTCTTAATTTCCATGCCCAAAATATAGTTTACAACACCAAGATCCTTCATGTCGAATTTGGAGAATAGTTTGGTCTTCAAATCTTGAATAATTTCTTTGTCATTTCCAATCAACAACATATCATACACATACAAGACCAAATAAATAACACGGTCACCAATTAATTTAAAATAAACATAGTGATCCTCTTTGCTTCTGGTGAAGCCAAATCCCCATATATAGGTATCAAATTTCTGATACCACATCCTTGGTGACTGTTTTAACCCATACAGAGACTTTTTCATCTTGCATGCTAGTTCTTTCTTACCCTTCACCATAAATCCTTCAAGTTACTCCATGTAGATTTCCTCTTCTAGATCCTCGTGAGGAAATGTGGTCTTCACATCCATCAGTTCTACCTCAAAATCAAATGCAGCAACAACAGATAAAATTAATCTAATAGAAGTAACATTGGAAACAGGAGAAAAAATATCACCAAAATCAATTCCCGGCACCTGGGCATAACCTTTTGCTACCAACCGAGCTTTGTATTTCTCCACATTTCCTTCTACATTCATCTTCTTCTTAAACACCCATTTGCTCCTGATGGGCTTCCTTCCAACTAGCAACTCCACCAGATCCCATGCCTCATTTTTGTGTAAGGATGTCATTTCATCAACCATGGCTTCCTTCCAGAGTTTTCCATCCTCTGAATATACTGCCTCCCTCATAGTTCTGGGATCATCATTAGTTATAGTTAAGGAAAAACCTAAACAGAAAGCAGATGGACTATACCTTTATGGTTTCCTTCTATCCTGAACTGATCTTCTAATAGATGGAGTTTGTGGCTCTTCATCTTCTGAGTCTTCTTCTGTTGTAGATTCTGATTCATCCTCCTTTAGCTCAAACTCTATCTTCTCAGGGTCCTTTGGTAGGACTTAATGTTTAACAACATCTTTCACTTCTCTAAACACCACATCTCGACTGTACGCAACCTTCCTTGTTTCTACGTTCCAAAGCTTGTAACCCTTTAAACCATCCTTATACCCAATAAAGATGCACCTTTCAGATTTATTATCCAACATGGTCCTTTTCTGCTTTGTAACATGTACATATGCATCACATCCAAATACCCTTAGATGTGAAAGAGAGGGTTTATTACCAGTCCATACCTCATGTGGAGTCTTATCCTCCAACACTGATGAAGGTGATCTATTAACCAGATAGTATGCAGTCTCCACTGCCTCTGCCCAGGATTATTGTCCTAACCTAGTACCACTGAGCATGCTTCTTTCCTTTTCCATCAGTGTTCTGTTCATTCTTTCCGCAACTCCATTTTGTTGAGGTTTGTATGGAGTAGTCTTCTGCCATGCTATACCACACTTCTTACAGAACTCTTCAAATTACTTCTTGCAGAACTCCTCACCATTATCTGTCCTGAGTGCCTTTATCTTCTTCTTTGTCTGGTTTTCCACCAGAGCCTTAAATTCTTTAAATCTGTCGAAAGCTTTAGATTTCTTCCTCAAGAAATATATCCATGTATTCCTTGAGATTTCATCTATGAATGAGTACACAGACTTTCCCAGTGATCGAACTGACACAGGTCCAAACACATCACTGTGTACAAGTTATAATATCTTGTTCACCCTCTTAGTGGTAGAAGGAAAACTCACCCGATTTTGCCTCCCATATAAACAATGTTCACAAAAATCGAAATCCAGAGAGAAATTATACATACCTTCTACCATACCATTTCTATGCAATATCTGAAGGCCCTTCTCTCTAATATGTCCAAACCTTTAATGCCATAGCATGGTCTTTTCTCCAGAGACAGCTAGGCTTTCGGCTCAACTTTTAGGAACCATAGAACTATTACACCCATCAATAACAGTGCTACCTTATATCTTGTACATAGTTCCAGTCCAAACTCCCTGCATTAATACCAGTGCTCCCCAAACCATCTTGCAGGCATCTTTCTCGAACACTGTTTTTACACCTACATCATCCATCTTGCTTAGAGAAATCAGATTTATGGCCAATGTAGGAATATCCAGAACACCGGGAAGTGTTCTAATCCTTCCACCTTGCAGCTTCAGCTTCGCCTTTCCATGTCCGACAATTCTGGCCTTCCTATCATCCCCTAGGAAGGCATCACCGCTATCATATTTCTCATACTCGCAGATCCACTCCCGATGGGGAGTGAAGTGAAAGGATTCACCTGAGTCAATCAACCATGACTCATGATCTACATGTGTATTTGAAGAAGAACCCAAATACACATCCCTACCTTCATCCGAGGTGGCTTTTTCCTATGCAGAAGGAGCATCATCAGATCCCTTTCCTTTCTCAGGAGATTTATATCTTCACTCCCTTTTGTAGTGCCCTTCCTTTCCGCATTTCCAGCATACCTTTACAAACTTTCCAGGAGATTTAGATCTCCCTCTAGATTCGGATCTCCCACTCGAAACCTTATTCTTGTTTCTGTTTTGGGACATTCCTCGTATAGATAAGGCATCTCCATTCTGGCCCTCCATATTTCTCCATCTCATTTCCTCCGACAACAAGGCTGAGACAATGTCATCAAAATTCAAGGTAGTTGTATTGCTACCTATTGCAATACCTAGACTGTCCCACGAGTCTGGTAGAGAACACAAAAAAATGATGCACTTATCTTCATCTCAGTTTTTAATATCAATAGATGACATCTAACTTACTACAGTATTGAAGGTGTCCAAATGCTCTGTCATGGAGTCTCCATCCTTCATCCTTAGGTTATATAGCTTTTTCCGCAGGAACAACTTATTCACCAGAGACTTAGATTGGTACAAATTCCCAAGTTTTTCCCACAAATTCTTCATTGTAGCTTCCCCAGATACATTCAATAATACTGAATTCGAGACACACAACCATATTGTGCTCTTAGCCTTCCGATCCAGTTTCTTCCAGCCTTCATCTGACATTTCCGTTGGTTTAGTACCTGGATCTACCACGATCCATTGATCTTTATCCACTATTAGATCCTCCATCTTGAACTTCCACAACTCAAAACTTTTACCATTAAATTTCGTGATCTCTATCTTTCCGCCGCTCACCATCTTCTTTCACCACAAGAATCGATCCCGCAGATCTCCCACTGAACAATGTCTACCTCAGGCTTGAGAAAAAATCCCTCAGCAGCAAAGGCGTCCCCTTGAAGCCGAAATAACTCTGATACCAAATGTAGGTTTTAACCCTGAACAGAAATTATCTACACACGATTCTTATAACAAAAAATAAACTATAGCGAGAGCATAAAACATGAAACAGATAAACATAGAGATTTTCCCCTGGATCCCAAATCGGGATGACCAACTTGATATTTCATTATATTCCTTTTAGTGTTACAAAACATATATATACATGTCGAAGCATACATAAACCCTAATCCATTAACCCTGGATTAGATCATAACCGTAGTTCCCTTGAACGGATCTACAAAATACCAGGGGCCGAAAACCATCGTACCCCAAAACCATGTGCAAAAAAATGTACAAAAACATGGGCGTGGATCGCCCACTGGAAACTAAGGACCAAATTTTTTTTCCGCGGTGCTGCCCCAGACCTCGACAGGGGGGGCTATCGCCCCCCCTGTGACCCCCCCGTTGCGCCCAGTGCAAAGTGGGGGCTATCGCCCCCCCACATGTGATTATTTGTGGAAAGAATATAACACATACCCAACAGGGGGAACACTCGTGTTTCCATCAATGTCAAAGGGGGAGATTGTTGATCAATGGTTTTCATTGATGTCAACCCAAGCAGCACTAGCAACTACCCCAATCTTACATGGGAATTTTGACCTACCAAATTACTATATTATGGGCCAAGGATATTTTTATGGTTTCTACTTGTAGATATGTTTCCGTTGATATATGACATGCCATGTTATTCTTCACGGTTTGAGAGATATTCATGTTAGAAGTTAGTAACCCCAGTTAGTGGGCTAAAAACCCATGGGTTTGTGGCATGACTATAATGGTTGGTCGTGGTCATTGAGTAGTCAATAATTAATAATTTTTAAGCTCCCAAAATCCCTCCCACATTAACTTGTTGAAGCCCCTCTCAACCTAAGAATTTATATAAATTTTGATCCTCATATCCTCCTCGTGTAGGGATTTTGCTACTTGAAATAGGCCATCATGGAAATTTTTCTATAAATTTTCTTCTATGAAGGTTCAGAAGCTGACAGTTTTATGAGGTCAAGCCGCAATCCCGAGGAAGCTCGTGTGAAAATTTCAAATCATGTTGTGCAATATTTTCGGAGATATATTTTGTGGAAGTTAGGGTTTTTGTAGGCTCCTAAACTTCATCTCAAAGAGGTGACTGTAATATTCCTAATTAGCCCAAGCTAATAGGAATATTTAATTTTGTTTTACTTTTTCTATCTCATGAATAAAATTGTAAAGGAGGATCAATATAACTCCTAAACAACAAAATAAATCAATGCTTAGTGTGAAACAAGCTAAATCTGAGCTATCTTCATAAACACACTTAAGTGTGAAGGAGGATCAATATAACTCCTAAACAGAAAAATAAATCAATGCTCAATGTGAAACAAGATAAATCTGAGCTATCTTCATAAACACACTTAAGTGTGAAAGAGGCTGGATCAATTGACTAGGTCAACAAGACCAAATAAATAGTGTTGTCTAGGTGAAATATATCTCCAAAATGCACAGTGCAGGCCATGTTGGAGGCCACTCATGTGCATGGAGCTCATTAATCAAGATGGTTTAGGGTTTGGCAAGACTTCCACATTATAAAATAAAGAGGAGGACACCAAGGAGAGGGTTGTTGATCATATTATTTTCTGAAGGTATTGTCTGTTTAGAAATCCCTCATTCTCTGGCTATTTAGCTGAGAATAGTGTTGTTCAACACTTGGGTGTTCCTGGTCGGGAATCCCACCTTATTCCTTGAGAAGCTCTTGGAGGAGTCTTGTTCTATCTTGTAGACTATCAGGCTTTGAGGCCAAGCTTCTTCTTCCAACTGCAATTAGATCCTGTTTAGGATTTGTTTGTCTTTGTGAGCTGTAGTAGTGGTGGCTAGATATATACAGATCTAGGAAAATATAGTGCCTCTTCTCAGTGACTGTGTCTTTTGACCACCTGGAAGAGTGTATTGGATCATTATAGCTCCATTTTCAGATCAAGGCATCAGGCCCACTCAATAATGGAGCTAACAACGCAGTTTCTGTCCCATAACTGGGTTATCTGCAAGAGGGAAGTTGCAGGGTGTTTGAGCAACGTTTTTGAGGAGTGATCTCTGATGTTGAGGAGCTTTCCTTGCACTATGGTGCTCCATGGATTTTCCATCCAACTCATGTTCCCTTTAGATCTAATTTGTATATGGTTCTATTTACTGTAGAATTTCTTAATATTACTACAGGACTGGAACTTAGATCTCAGATCTACTCACTGATGTTCGTGATTTGCTCAGATCCCCAAGGCGAATGAAATAAGGACCCCATATAGTATACATATCTGTATTGGATCTATATTTTTATATAGATCTGCTCTAGATCTGAAGTGAAATATACACCAGCTGTAGCATCAATAAAATAAAGCTGTCAAGCTTTGCAGTCTCAATATGTTGTTGCAGCACCTCAATCTTGAGGGTTTCTTCATGTAACTCTTTTGTTTATCTATTGTACATTTTATGAACAATGCTATAGATCTGATTTACTAATTTCCATACCATATTTCATCCAGCACCTTCAGAAAATCACGCTGATGTTGGGTGTGGAGCCTGATTATCTTGTTTATTTTGTATCACAACGTTGGACCCCTGTAACTTAATGGAGGTAGCAACGCTGCCCGTAATTAAACACTACTTGGGGGGCCCAGCGGGGGGCAGTTTCTACTTTATTGAGCCCCCCCTTGGCAGGGGGTTTTAGGGGTAGCACCCCTGAAGCTAAAAACAAATGTAAAATTTCCTTGTAAAAGTATAATAATTTCTAGTCAATCTAGGCCGTTCATTAGGCGGATGATCTGACGTTAGAAGTTATGTTTAGTTTAGGGTTTTTTTCCCTAGAAGGAAACCCCTCGCTTTTATGAGCGTATTTTATTGTGGCTGTGTATTGGAGATGTATTCCCAGAGCAAGAAACAAAGAGGGAGTGTGAGAGAGAACATAAGATATTATAGTGGATCTATTGTAGGTTGTGTCTCTTCATTTTGCTAGATAATAGAAAGGAAGGACTGGTTGTTTGGGGTGGACTTAGCTCAAACTGGGTGAAACACGTATATTTGTGTCTCTCTGGTTTTATGTGCTTGTGTTTTCCACATATTTTATGTGTTTCATTTCTCTGTAATATATATAATTTTATAACAACTGGTATCAAAGCCGAAGGTCTATTTGGCTGATAAACTCACAGGAAAGAAGGGTTCTTTGTTTGAGTGGGAGCAACGATAGAAGATGGTAAGTTTAGGGTTGAGAAATTTAACGACCAAAACTTCCCACTGTGGAAGATGCAGATGGAATATTATCTTTATCGGAAAGATCTGTGCCTACCATTGAGCGGAAAAACAAAGAAGCTGATAGCTATGACAGACGCAGAATGGGAGATTCTCGATAGAAAGGCACTCAGAACAGTACGGTTGTGCCTTGCGGCATTGGTAGCCTTCAATATTTTGAAGGAAACAACAACAGAGGGTTTGATTAAGGCGTTGACGAAATTATATAAAAACCCTCGGCCTCAAACAAGGTATTTCTCATGAAACTTTTATTTAATATGAATTTGTCGAAAGGTGGATCTGTTGTAGACCATTTAAATGATTTTAATACAGTTACCAGTCAATTAAATTATGTACGGGTAAACTTTGATGATGAAGTTAGGGATTTTTTATTCCTGTGCTCATTACTAGAAAGATGGAATGGTTTAGTTATGGCCATTAGTAACTCTGTATCTAGATCTAGTACTTTAAAGTTTGATGATGTTGTTGGTGCTATCCTTAGCGAGGAAATGCGATAGAAAAGCTCTGGTGAGATATCGGGTAATTCTTTGAGTTCAGAGTCTAGGGGAAGAAGAATGGAAAGAGGAAAGAGCTCAGGATATCGCAGTAAATCAAGGAAAGGCAGATCCAAGTCCATATTGGGGATAGTGTGCTGGAAATGTGGAAAGAAAGGACACCCGAAGAAATACTAGAGATCTTGGAAGGGAAAAGAAGCAGATGCACAACAAGAAAACAATCATGAAGAAAATGTGACAGGTGATGTGTTACAAGGTGCTTTGATTGTTCCTTTTGAAAATGTTACTGATTTTTGGGTTGTAGATTTAGGGGCCTCATTCCATGCCACACATGATAAGAAATATTTTCATGAATATGTGCAAGGATATTTTGGACAAGTCCCTTTCAGTGATGATAAACTCTGTAAAATTGTTGGAATGGGTAAGGTTCTTGTAAAACAACAGAATGGAAACCAATGGCTATTAAAGGAGGTAAGGCATGTTCCATATCTAAAGAAAAATCTGATTTCAACAGGGCAGTTAGGTAGTGAAGGTTGTGTGACAACTTTCACAGATAAAACTTGGAAGGTCACCAAAGGAACCCTAGTAATAGCAAAAGGTGAAAAGGTTGGTACATTGTATTTATGCAATGGTATTTCTAACTCTATTAATGCTTTAACTTCCAAAGGAGCAGATGTAGAATTATGGAATCATAGGCTCAGACACATGAGTGAGAAGGGGATGAAGATTCTTCACTCAAGAAATTTGTTGCCGGGTTTGAAGAATGTTGATTTGGATTTCTATGAGAATTGCATTTATGGAAAACAAAAGAGAGTTAGATTTCTCAGAGTTGGGAAAGAAAAGAAGAGAGAAAAATTAGAGATTGTGCATACAGATGTATGGGGACCTGCTCAGGTATCATCTCTTGGAGGCTCTTGTTATTATGTTACTTTTATTGATGATGCAACTAGAATAACTTGGATTTATTATATTCAGAATAAATATGATGTATTTGATACTTTCAAGAAATGGAAAGCTTTGGTTGAGATTGAGACATGAAAGAAGTTGAAGTGTCTTAGATCAAACAATGGAGGTGAATATTGCAGTAAAGAGTTTGATAGGTACTATTCATAGCATGTAATTCATAGAGAGAAGACAGTTCCAAGAACACCACAAGAAAATGGTGTGTGAGAAAGGATGAACAAAACAATCATGGAGCGTGCAAGGTGCATGAGATTGCATGCAAGATTGCCTTTACAATTTTGGGCAGATGTTGTAGATATTTTTTTTTTATCTAATAAACATAGGGCCTTCAAGTTCCTTGGATGGTGGTATTCCAGAGGAAGCATGGACAGGTAAAAAGGTAAACTAATCTTTTTTAAAGCCTTTTGGCTATGAGGCCTTTGTCCATATTAATAAAGAAAATAGAACAAAGCTTGAGGAAAAATCAAAGAAATGTACCTTTATTGGATATGGTGTTAATGATTTTGGTTATTGATTATATGATTATGAAAATCACAAAATCATTAGGAGCAGAGATATAATATTCAATGAAAAGGTCTTGTATAAGAATCAGTTGCAGGAAAAGAAACAGAAAAAAGAAAACAAAGAATACACAGTTCTTGATAAGATCACAGAAAAGGTAAAGGTGCTTGAAAATAATAATAATCAAGAGCCACAACAACAGCAACCACCACAACAGCAACAGACACCTGAAACACCTAAAAGTGATGTTAGAAGATCTACTAGGATAAGTATACCCCCTAAATGATACTCTCCTTCATTATATTATTTATTGTTGACTAATTCTGGTGAACCAGAATGTTATGAAGAAGCAATGCAGGTTGAAAGCAGGAAGAAGTGGGAGCTAGCCGTGGAAGAAGAGATGGACTCCTTAATGCATAACCAGGCTTGGGACTTAGTCAGGTTTCCTGTAGGTAAAACTACGTTGTAGAATAAATGGGTTTGCAGGCTGAAGGAAGAAGATGGAGGAAAACAGAGGTACAAAGCTAGACTTGTGGTGAAGAGGTTTGCACAGAAGAAAGGTATTGATTTTGATGAAATATTTTCTCTTGTTGTTAATATGACTTCAATCAGAACTATTTTAAGTCTTGTAGCAGCAGAAGATTTACATCTTGAACAGTTAGATGTAAAGACAACATTTTTCCATGGAGATTTGGAGGAAGAGATATATATGGAGCAACCAGAAGGATATGAGGTGAAACGGAAGGAAAAATTAGTGTGCAGGTTAAATAAGAGCTTGTATGGCTTAAAACAGGCTCCAAGGCAATGGTATCTAAAATTTGACAGGTTTATGTCTAAACAATGTTATACTAGATGTCACTCTGATCATTGTGTTTATATGAAAAATAAAAATGATGGCAGCTATATTATATTGTTATTGCTTTTAGATGACATGCTTGTTGCAGGGTCTAAGATGCATGAAATAAATGTGCTCAAAATAAAATTGGCAAATTCATTTGCAATGAAGGATTTGGGAGCTGCAAAACAAATCCTTGGTATGAGAATAACTAGAGACAGGAAAAATCACAAATTAACATTGTCTCAAAATGAGTACATACAAAAGGTGTTGAAAAGATTTAATATGCAGAATGCAAAACTAGTTAGTACACCTTTTGCTAGCCATTTCAAACGTAGTAAGGAGATGTTCTCCAAGGGCCAAGAAGAAATGAAATATATGTCTAAAATTGCATATGCATAAGTAGTTGGAAGCTTAATGTATGCAATGGTCTACATAATGCCTGATATTGCACATGCAGTGGGAGTTGTAAGAAGGTACATGAGCAATCCAGGAGAAGAACATTGGATGGTAGTAAAATGGATTCTCAGATATTTGAGAGGTACCACAAATCAAGCATTATGCTTTGGTGGTTAAAAAATTTCTCTATAGGGATATGTTGATGCAGATATGGCAGGTGACAGAGATAATAAGAGCAATACTATAGGATATGTATTTATTATAGGTGTAACAACTGTCAGTTGGGTTTCAAAAATCCAAAGTTTTGTTGCACTTTCAACTACAGAAGCAGAGTATGTTGTTGCTACAGAGGCTAGTAAATAAATGATTTGGTTACAAAGGTTTATGGATGAATTGGGTAATAAGAATGATATGGGCACATTATAAAGTGATATCCGATGTGCCATTCATGTTGCAAAGAACTCAACGTTTCATTCCGGGACTAAACACATACAACTCAAGTACCATTTCATATGGTCACTATTTGAAGATGAACAGTTGAAGCTGCAAAAGATACACACTAGCTAGAATCATGTAGATATGCTAACAAAAGTTGTAACCAAGGAGAAACTGAGAATATGCTCAGCTTCAATTGGTCTTCAAGGATGACGATGAAGATGAGAAACATCCAGGTCCAAAGAGGAGTCATTGTCCAACAAATGAAGTAGCAGTGGAGTTGCTACAATCAGTGTCCAAGTGGGAGATTGTTGGGTGTGGAGCCTGATTATCTTGTTTATTTTGTATCACAGAGTTTGACCCCTGTATATTAATGGGGGTGGCAACACCGCCTATAATTAAATGCTGCTTGGGGGGTCCGGGGGGAGCGGCTGCGATTTTATGGAGCCCCCCCTCGCGGGGGGTTTTGGTGGCAGCGCCCCCGAAGCTAAAAAAAAATGTAAAATTGCCTTGTTAAAGTATAGCAATTTCTAGTCAATCTGGGCCATTCATTAGGCAGATGATCTGACGGTAGAATTTATTTTTAGTTTAGGGTTTTTTTCCCTAGAAGGCAACCCCTCGCTTTTATGAGGGTATTTTATTGCAGCTGTGTGTTGGAGATGTATTATCAGAGCAAGAAACAGAGAGGGAGAATGTGAGAGAGAATAGAGGATATTACATCAGATCTACTGTAGGTTGTGTCTCTTCATTTTGTTGGATAATAGAAAGGAAGGACTGGCTGTTCGGGGTTGACGTAGCTCAAACTGGGTGAACCACGTATATATGTGTCACTCCGGTTTTATGTGTTTTATGTGCTTTTTTTTCTACATATTTTATGTGTTTCATTGCTCTATAATATATATAATTTTATAACAGCTTCCTATGCTTCAGTAAATTCTGCATTAATTAAGTCATGGGGATTGGGCGCTTTTAAGCCATATCGAGAGTGGGGGATCTATTTAACATAGCTAAAGTCATTTGTTTTTGCTCAAATTTGGTATGTGAGGACCACAAGACCTAAGCTACAGGATCCCACCATCACTTTCCCTTATTTTTATGCCCATATCTGAAATTAACCTGTATAGGGCATAAATTGCTACTTTTCCCCAGCTTTTAGCTCATAAAATGAAGTAAATTTTGTTGTTGTAGCTTGGATTGATGGCTATGTGTTTTTAACACATTCTATGAGCTTATTTAATGCTACATATCCATTACTATGCTTATACACTGCTGAAAACCCTCATTGGGAATATATCAAGCCATACTAGGTGTGGGAGGCATGTTTGCCCCATGTACAAGGATTTTATTTTTTATATCCTCTTGGATTTAGGACTTGGATACTCATATCTAAGGGATCCAAGTGTTGGATTCAAATCCTATGGCAAGAATTCCTGGAAAATGTGTTTTCTAGTCATGAATTGCTGACAGTTCCCTTTTTGGGATATTACAGTGGTATCAAAGCATGATCTTTGGCTCAGCCTATGATATCTAGCTATCAGAAGAATAAAGAAGAATACTGAATAAATATTACACAGAGGACAAAGAGAAGATTTTTTCTAACACTCTCTCTCAAGCCATGCATGAATCAAGGGAAGAAATCAAGGGAATGAGAAGGGGAATACGTGCAAATCCCTCAAGGAGTTCTTCTCATGATGAAAGCCCCAATACTACTTATACTGTGTGTGAGAATTTAGCCACACAATATGATATATAACGCTGTAACATGCCTACTTTCTTGTTGAGAGAAAGAGGAGAAGGGGGAATGACGGAAGAGGAGATCTCCCTATTTCTTTTCCAAACCTAGGAAGGTATTAAAGAATATCTCAAGGAGATGGAAGGGGAGTAGTGTAGAATATTTATGGAAGGGCCTGAAACAAGCCCTAACTATTCTCATGATGGGTGTGAGCATTCAGCCACACATGCAGATCCACAGTGCAATCTATTTCCCACATTTACTGCAAGGAGGATGGAGGAAGTAGATCCATCACCACATGGAGGTGAAAGGGGGGGCATTTCTTCCACTAGAGGAGCCCTTGCATCTTTCCAAGGAGTTCCAAATGATTCAACATGTGGGAACCAAAACACAATTCCGAAGCAACATGTAGTATCATTGGTGGATTGTGAGATGGAAGGAGAGGAAGAGAATAAGGATCAACATCAAGGGATGATGAGAATTAACCCTTATATATTTCAGAATAATTCTACACAAATGAAGGAGACTACACTACGTAGAGAAGAGAGTGAAAAATCAATCCACTCATACATGCATTCCACTTCATATTTTGATGTCTCACTACATGGAGACATTCCACTTGTGAGGCCACTGGATCGAGAATTGGTGAGGGACATATTGCCTCTTGGCTCACCATTCTTCGATTCCAGGGAGGTGAGGGGTTTGGAGGGTGACTTTGGCATGAGGGATGTCACAGTAGCAGGTAGAAGCATGAGGAGAGCTTCATATGCTAGATCACCAGCGTTGTCTCTTAGGAGGATTGATCCCTATTGGAGGTCTCAAATTTTGGTAGAGTACTCCAAGGATCTTCGTGCATTCATGATTCTTGATGACCTGGATGAAGATGATAGATACATAGTGGATGATGTGGTCATCTATTCCTATGGTAGGATCTTCTTGACTAGATCTTCTAGTCTCAAGGATAAGTTGCTACAAGCAACACATGAGGACTTCTCTTCTATGCACTTTGATGCATATTTCCAGTTGGTGGAGGATTTCACTTGGGAGGGCATCTAGCATGAAATATTTTGGCATATGGAGAGATGCATAGCCCAGATGATAATGAAGAAGAGGTCATAGCCACTTCCCTACTCTTTGGAGGTGAGAGAGAATTTCCAGTTGAGCCATTTCAGCTCAAGATCTCGAGTGCATGATGGAGGAGGTATAATTTCACATTTTGTATTGTAATTCTTTTCCATGTTTGAAAAACATGATGTATCAAGAAGAGTTGTTCCTTCTAGCATATTGCATAATAATGTACTTGCAGCCTTTTGTAGTAGTGAGATTGGCTATCTCATTGGTGGTTTGTGGGGGAAGCCACATGATTTTTGGTGTGCACCATTGACACCACTTGCTACTTTCATGATGCTATCTTGTAAAATGATTGTGGCAGAAAACAAGTGGCTGGAAAAGCACTTGTTATTGTTTGGTTTGATGAAGGCCAAGGATGCACTGCGATGGTTTCATGAGAGGATCTATGATCCACTTTCCAGTTGTCATGTGACAGCTTGTTTTCAATTATTTTTTCTTCCATATATTGCTGATGTTTCTATGAACATGTGAAGCTTTGTTTGGAGGGTGGGATATGTGATGGAGATGCCCATTGGGAGTATGATTCTCCCTACTATTCATTATGTATGTTTCACGAGAAGAAGTGGGAAAACCATGATTGCCACATCTCAACTCTTTTCTTCATATGAAGTGAGCCATTTGAAGAACTTGAGTGCTTGGAGGAGGCATTTCATGGCTGAATTATGTGATGGAGTAGCTTGGGCCATACTTGGAGGCCATATACTCTCAGTCCAAAGACATAAACAACCCCACACTTATCATAAATGGAGAGAGAAACAAATGAAGGGAGGAAAACTAATATCTCCATGTAGCCCCACTAAATTGCACAAACAAGGGGCTGATGATTTTTTCATTTGGATGATTACATGGTTGAGGGAGTCACTCATTGGGAACAAGACTTCCTGTGTTTTCATCACTCCTACATTGAGGAGGCCATTGAGGAACAAGGAGATCACCACTTCTACCTTCCATTTTCTCATGATGTACACCTTGTTATCTTACACTTGGAAGGAATCATTGGAGGACAGATTCATTGCCTATCATTTTTTAGCCATGGTGGGATCCATTGATGAGACCACAAGAAGAGGAAGGGAGAAATTTCTCTCTACCTTGCAGTTTCTTGAGGAAAAGGAACATTTTGAAGGGGGGGGACTTTAATATTCCTAATTAGCCCAAGCTAATCGGAATATTTTATTTTGTTTTACCTTTTCTGTCTCATGAATAAAATTGTAAAGGAGGATCAATATAACTCCTAAACAACAAAATAAATCAATGCTCAATATGAAACAAGCTAAATCTGAGGTATCTTCATAAACACACTTAAGTGTGAAAGAGGCTGGATCAATTGACTGGGTCAGCATGACCAAATCAAAAATCTTGTCTAGGTGCAATGTATCTCCAAAAGGCACAACGTAGTCCATATTGGAGGCCACTCATGTGAATAGAGCTAATTCATCAAGATGGTTTAGGGTTTGGCAAGACTTCCACATTATAAAAGAAAGAGGAGGACACCAAGGAGAGGGTTGTTGATGATATTATTTTATGAAGGTATTGTTTGTTTAGACATCCCTCATTCTCTGGATGTTTAGCTGAGAATAGTGTTGTTTAGCACTTTGGTGTTCCTGGTCGGGAATCCCACCTCCTTTCTTCAGCAAATCTTGGAGGAATCCTATTCTATCTTGTCCACTATCAGGCTTTGAGGCCAAGCTTCTTCTTCCAACTGCAATCATATCTTGTTTACAAATGGTTTGTCTTTGTGAGTTGCAGCATTGGAGGCTAGATCTATTCAGATCTAGGAAAATCTAGTGCCTCTTCTTAGTGAGTTTGTCTTTTAACCTCCTAGAAGAGTGTACTTGATCATTATAGCTGCATTTTCAGATCAAGGCATCAAGCCTACTCATTACTGGATCTAATAGCATAGGTTCTCTACCATAACTATGTTATCTACAAGAGGGAAGTTGCAGGGTGTTTGAGCAACGTTTTTGAGGAGTGACCTCTATTGTTGGGGAGATTTCCTTGCACAGTGGTGATCCATGGATTGGTCATCCAATTCATGTTCCCTTGAGATATTATTTTTATATGGTTCTATTTACTATATAATTTCTAAATATTATTGTAGGATTGCAACTTAGATCTCAGATCTACTCATTGTTGTTCATGATTTTCTCAAATCCCCAAGGGGAATGCAATAAGGAGCCCATCTAGTATACAAATCTTTATTGGATCTATATTTTTTATACAGATCTACTTTATATATAAAGTGTAATATACACCAGCTGTAGCATCAATAAAATGACGCTTTCAAGCTTTGCAGTCTCAATATGTTGTTGCAGCACCTCAATCTTGAGGGTTTCTTCATGTAACTCTTATGTTTATATATTATACATTGTATGAACCATGATATAGATCTGATTTACTGATTTAAATACCATATTTCATCCAACACCTTCATAAAATCACACTTCCTATGCTTCAGTAAATTCTGTAGTAATTAAGTCATGGGGATTGGGTATTTTTAAGCCATATCGAGAGTGAGAGATCTGTTTAACATAGCTAGAGTCATTTTATTCTACTTAAATTTGGTATGTGAGGCCAAAATGACCTAATATACTATATCCCACCATCACTTTCCCTTATTTTTACACTCATCTCTGAAATTAACCTTTTTAGGGCATAAATTGCTGCTTTTCCCCAACTTTTGGCTCATAAAATGAAGTACAGTTTTCTTCTGTATCTTGGAATGATTTTTATGTGTTTTTAACACATCCTATGAGCCTATTTAACAATAAATAATCATTACTGTGTTTGTACATTGTTGCAGTCCCTCATTGGGCATTTATCAAGCCATACTAGGTGTGGGAGGCTTGTTTGCCCCACCTAGAAGAATTTGTTTTTGATATCCTCTTGGATTTAGGACTTAGACACTTATATATAAGGGATCCAAGTTCTATTTTCAAATCCTGTAGCATCCATTCCTATAAAATGCGTTTTCCAGTCATGCCTTGCTGATAGTTCCCTTTTTTGGATATTACAGTGACATTGGGAAAATAATCATAACTCTCTCTCTGAGTATTGGATTGGAATTCTGTAAAAAAATTCAGATATTCCATGAATTTAAGTTCTCTGTGTATCAATTTCAGAGCCGAATGAGTAAACAGTGACATGTGGCATGTCGTACAAGTTCTCTCTATTGAACAAGTCCATAACTAGGTCATTGTGAGATATTCGGCATAACTTTGCCTTGAAGAATCCAAATTGGGTCAGAACTATGGCATTGGAAAGAAGACTCAGAGGAATCTTATAGAATTGAAAATCACATATTGGGGATCTGAAATAACAAAGATACACAAGATTCAATATTGAGCTCCTAGAAGGCAAGAAAAAGCTAGATCATGTGTTTTTAAGGGTTGCAAAGGACTAGAATTTCAAGGGTATTAAAGCAAAGCAAGGTGCAGTAGAATTAAGCTCTAGGTAAGTATATTATATATAGGCATGTTCATCTCTTAATTAAATTATGTTCTCTGTATTCTAATTTTATTTTTGTTTAGCACTGACATATGCTCTATAGGATGAGGTAAGTTTTTCTATTACCATTCCATGGGTATTTCCTTGAGGACTTTTTGCAGGTATTATATATTCATCAAGACAAGACTCAATGCATGATCTAATGTTTTGAAGAGTGAGAAAGGGTAGCATGACAAGAACAACAATCAAGGTGCAAAACAACAGCAAGAAGTTTAGCACATGAAGTCTTCACATGGGCAGAACTGCATACAATCATTGTAAAGGTATCATTGTATTGAGTCATTGTAAAAGAATCATTGTAAAATTTTTACAAGTGTCTCTCTGCCAAGAATTGAAGAGGCAATTTCGGGAGGTCTAGGATCATCATTAGGTATTTTTGTCATAGTTGGGGTTATGGTCTAGTGCGTCTTATTCTTATACATCATTCTATATCATTGTAAAGTAGACCATTTTCCCTCATACATGAGTCCATTCTTCTCTAATTATTCTATCAGGTGATAGGGTGGTGCTAGGGTGAGTGTTATAGGTCAATTTGGGCACCATTCCCAATAACCTAGTTAAACTAGACATCATCCCCAGAACCAATGAATAGGGTTTATCATCCCCTATCATTTCAGTTGCTACATGCCCTAAGACAAAAAACAAGAAAAAATCATCCATGACTTCCATTGCAAGGTTTCAAAGATTTGAAGTACATGTTATATCACCTATGAGCTCACCAACGCAGCTTCCCAAGGGACTAACTACTTTTCACATGTAGTTATCTCCAATCAACGGTGCTCTTCAAAGCACTTCCCAACATTCAAGAGTGTGTTGGTAAATTGGGAGTGAAATTCTCATTGTTCAAGAATCTCCACATGGCCAGTGCCTTCTAGAAGAGTGCATATGTGTGAAAATTCGAATCCATGTGTCCATTCAACACCTCTTAGCTTGGGAACATGTCTTTCCTATTATTAGAAAGTCATTGATTATGAAAATACCTTCAACTCATTTATAAATTAAGCATATATCCTAGTGCTTGAAAAGGAAGAAATTTAGTAGAGACATGTTGGTGGATTCTCAATTGAGTGTTTCATTTGAGTGATATGCTGCTGCAGAGATGTTCATTGTGATGAGGCTAGGATGATGCTGGAGTTGGTGACATCAAATGAATTGCAGGTTGTAACCTCCCCTTATATCCATTAATAATTTTTGTTTCTTACTTTCCCACATATGAATCTATATAAGCTTATGTCTTTCATATTATGGATTCTTATCTGATGTATATGTTTCATGTTTCATTGATTTAACTAATTAAAGTGAATATCCATATGTATATTGCAATCTCTTTGCTGTTTACTGTTTTTACTTGTAGGAACTAGTCTGGCGATCAAGCTTGGATTGGAAGCTATAGCAAGAGCGACAGAAGGAGAATAGGAAGCACTTGGACTCCATGTAAGTTTCTACATCTTTTTGTGTGTCTATTTACTATTAGGAAAATTATCTACAAAGTCTTTGATCTGTTGTTCTAAATTCATAGCACCACATTTAGGGAATGTGTTTTATCCGTAATAAATAATTCCACATAACAAATTGACAACTCCGTTGGGGAGTTTACCTTCATCCTTGGTGTATTCTTCCTCTTCTTATCCACCCAGGACTAATAATTTCATTAGAAGTGTCTCAGTAGCTTGAGTTTTTTGTTCTCTGTTGCGCCCAACGCATTGTTGGTCAAGACATAGTGCTTTCCATAGCATTGTCTCCCACTCAGGGGTGCTTTGCAATGCACTGTATCCCATTAGAGATTGTGTTGCCCCCTAAGCCAAAAATATTCCCTTTGAATTTTTTATTTCCATCACATTCAGCCTTTTTTTTTTCTATTTTTTCAACTGTCTCATGACTCATACAAACTAGTGAATTTTCCTGTTTTTTCCTCCTTTGAAAAGTAAGTTTGTTCGATGTCTCATTAAGTGTTTTTCTTTACCATTGAAAAATCAAATTCAAAGTATTTTTTATTTCTGCATTAGATCCATTTGTTTTTGTAAAGGAAATTTTCATTAAATTTTTCGTTTCCTGTAGGAAAAATTGTAGTTCCATTCTTCATTTTTCCTAAAACATAAATTGTTCTTAAATTCATCGTTTCTCAAAGAAGAAAGCATTTGTTTTTGTTGATTTGATGCATATAGTTTACTTTTTTACATTCACATTAAAGGGGATGAAAAGAAGAACCTGCATTTGCATATAGTGGATTGTGTGTTTTTCATAGGAACAATTAGGAAATTTGCATATTAGTTTGTTCTCTTTGTTATTTCCTCTCAAAAATGATTGCTCTTTCCCTTTTAGTAGCTAAAAATTTCATTGAAAAAGCTAAAATTGAAAATTTTTCTTATCATTTTAGTTTTCATTTTAGGAATTTCCTTCACATCGTCGTGGTGAAACTTGGAATGAATATTGATAAACAATATCAACTTAAAATTTACATCAATTTACCTAAAAATGCATTGGAACCATAACGATGACATTTAGAAGGTCTAGGCTAGAGACGTGTTCTACGTTGTAAAACATAGCAGTTGTCGTTAATTTTCTGTGATACATTTCGAGTGTGATACCTCACTCCACGTATGTAAGTATATCTTAGCTTCTACACATATCGTCATCTATATCGGGTGGTGTTATAGTATGAAAAGTACAAAGGGGTGCTCTCACTGTGCGGTTTCACATCAGACAACACTAATATGGAGTTGGGCCTCCATGTACGTTCGGGTATATTTGGTAGGACAACTTTAGGTTTATATCCATCCATAGTGCACTGAGTCGACCACCTCGTAAATTTTGATACACCAAACACAACATTCAGGGAGATTTCCTACCAGTACTTCCTGGTTCGCCATGAGGTATTCTACAGTTCACAGTTTCTTGGTAAAACTTTTTCCTAGCATTACCCTTTTATTTTGTTTATTTATTTCTAGTCATAAAAAAATCAGTCATCATGGAAGAATAAAATACCTTTCCCCACAGTTCATGTAGACTTGTATTGAAACCACCTTTACCACTAGAAGTCACTTCTGGTCAGCGAAGACGACATTGCTCTACCGAAATTAGTACCATCAGTACCGCTGGTGAAGCATCATATTTCCATATACTAGAGTCAGCACAATTTGTTTCTACAAATCCTGGTTCATCTACTATTGTCGAGAGGGAGTCCTCATAGCTACTTGTGGTTACGATCCATCCAATGAGTAAGACCATACCTCCTGAACCCGATGTTTCTCAACTGAAAGTTTGATCCAAATCCTGTCTCATTTTTGCCAGAACATCTATATCCTAAAGTCGAACGATCAGAATTTGTTCCTATATCTGTCACGCCACACTCTATTGTAGCCCTTGAGACTCCCATATTGTACAGTTAACCTCCTGAAATATACTTTGGGCCTAACATTGAAATCTTTCCACCTGGTTTAATTTCGATTCAAGAAACTCTAGAAGATGAAACACCTTTAACTCCAACCCATTTTGGGTAGGATCTTTACTTGTACGAGTATTTTCCTTAATCACCTCCCTCTGATTTTGTTGATTCTGTTCCTATTAAAATTACCATCGATTCAAAAGGGTATACATTTGGTTAAGCAACCATGCCTGAACCAACATCTTTAGTTGTACCATATGTTCCAATTGCATCAGCACCTTCTCTCACTACACCTTCGATGTTCACAACTCCACCAGAGTCATATTTTCATGGTGGCCCTTTGGTCCCATCAGGTTATAAATCTTTATTTATAATTTTTATCTAGGTGGATATTGGTGGCCACTCACCTATTCCACTTGGGGCCCCACGATTGACTCTTTCAGTTTTTCATTTTTGGCACAACTTACTATTTTTAGCATTTTTTTGGGTCGTGAACTTCCGGAGCTATTTTGAGGCCCTAAACGATGTTTTTTGGGCATCGTTTGTCTGACAAATATGATTATGTTCTGAAATAAATACTTGTGGCAACAAATTTATTTCTTAGATGTATCATGTGCATCAAACAAAGATAGTATGCCAAAGTTACGTCCCTGGGAAGTTCAAACACCAATTTACCCAAAAGGGGCCCATAGTTTTGGCGCTTCATCTCCTAGGGTTAGATTTTTTGATGTTTAGGATTTTCCATTGTTTCTAAATAATAAATAGGCCCTCGAGCCTCATTGTAACTGAGTTCAAAGGCCTGTAGCCGTCACATCTCTTCTCAAAGATAAGCTACCAGTTCCCTAGCTTGTTTATTTCCATTATGTCTGTATGCAAATAACACTTCATCAAAGAATTGAAATTTTATTACAAACAGAATGGAAATAAGCTAGCTAGGGCACTGGTAGCTTATCTATGAGAAGAGATGTGGAGGCTATAGGCCTCTAAACTCAGTTATAATGAGGCTTGAGGGCCTATTTATTATTTAGAAACAATGGAAAACCCTAAATGTCCAAAAACCGAACCCTAGGAGATGAAGAGCCAAAACTATGGGCCCTGTTTGGGTAAATTGGTGTTTCAACTTCCGAGGGACGTAACTTTGGCAAACTATCTCCCTTTGACGCACATGATACATCATTAGAAAGATATATCAGAGGACTACAACTATTTCTACAAATATCAATTCCGGAACCAAATCATATTTTCCGAACAAACGATGCCCAAAAAACATCGTTTAGGGCCTCCAAATGGCTCTAGAAGTTCAGGACCTGAAAAACTACTAAAAATCGTAAATTGTGCCGAAACTGAAAAAATGAAAGAGACAATGGTGGGGCCCCAAGTGGAATAGGTAGGTGACCACCAATATCCACCTGGATCAAATTTTCTCTGTTGCATCTTCAAACCCATGGAATTCATCAATGTCATCGTCTAGTATTCCAACTAGTAAACCTATAGTGAGTACTGAAAGACTTGACTCTTTATATACGTCATCAGGGCAATATCAAGCTGGTCCTTCTGGGTCTATTCCATCCAGTTCCATATCAATTGGACTCCCTGCATTTGGAGAACAATATTTTTTGTCTTATTATCCTCCTCATGCTGGGGGGAAACCTTTGGTCATCCACTTTGACAGTACTCCATCGTTATTTGATCAAACTAATATTGAAATGAATGTTTGTCAATAACAGCCCACCTTTCCTATCCAACCACAAATGGTTGTACACTCATATCAACTGGTTCAACCTATTGCACCGACATCAATTCCACTTGTTAATACATATTTTCCCTTATTACACAATCAAACTGTTGTACAACAACCATTTTAGGTGGGTCCTTCAAATCAATACCCCCAAGTATTGAGCCCTTAGACTCCACCTCCTTCGACCAATTTACAACAACAACTTGTACCTAGAGTCATTTATTCACAAGCTGGATTACCATATTATGGGATGTCGCAGCCACAACTAGGTTATCCCTATCCTCAACCGAATCCAAGTTATCCTAATTTGGGTTATAACATTGGTGGATAGACCCCTTGGCAGCCTAAGGTGCAAATGCCTTAACCTTCATTTCAACAATTATCGTAACCAGGTTTTGGTCAAAAAAACCCTCAAGAATTTTCTGATCATAATAACCCCTATCTATGTTATCAACAGCAGATCCCTTATGATGGTGCTCAAAGACATATTTCCCAAGCAATTCCATCATACCCTGGATATGCTCAACCTAACCTTAATCGACAATTTCCCTTTGTTGCAACTTTAGAGTTACCAGATTTAAATCGGCTCACTAATGATCCAATCAAATATGATCCTTGGTGGTCAGTGATACCCCATAAATTACCCTTGAATATTCCTAAGTTCAATGGAAACCGTAGGGAAGACCCATCGACTCTTGTTATGAGTTATCATTTGTGGTTTTCATCAAACTCCTTGAATGATGACCCTGTTTGGCTACGTATTTTCCAACGTACGCTCACTGGTTTGACTGCAAAATGGTACATTGAGTTACCTAGAGCCGCTTTCGATAATTTCACTACCCTAGCTACTACCTTTTTGACTCACTTCCATTTATCCATACAATATGAAACTGAAACATGACGCTTGACTAATTTTAAATAGACTGATGCTACTCACATTTCTGATCATATTCATGAGTGGCATTGTCATCATAGAATGGTTAAGGACTTTGCTCCTAATCATCTCCTCTCTGAGTGGTTACCATCTATAACTAAGGATGTGGCTAAGGGTGGCGTCGTTGCTGAAGAGCAGGTCATTTCTCATGCCCAATATTTAAAATTGATTTCTACTCAGTCGGACATGCTCTATGAAAAAATTCCCAATGCACCGCGATCTAATTTTACTTTTCCTCCTCAATTAAAGGAATCTCATGCCAGAGACAGTGTGATCGATACTGCAAGAACACATCATACTAGTGCATCTAATCCTACACCTTCTTCCAAAATCAATGTCATGTCATTTGACAAAGGCAAAAGTGAGAAGCAAACCAGAAGTAAGAAAAATGGGGAATCTAAGAAAAAGAAAACTTCTAGTCCGCAGGAAAGATCATCTGATCAATCATCTAGAAATATCAAAACTCGTTATCAATGTATAATCTGTAATGAGGAACACTTTGTTTGAGATTTTCCTCACCACACTGGAGTCTCAAAAATGGTTAAGACTTCACATGCGTCAGTTGTGTTGACAAATCCGTTTCTGAATCTAGACATAAATTTTGTTGCTACAGATCCATCTCCTAGTTCCCAAGTGCTTATGTTATCTATCACAAAACCTTCAATAGATGTTTTAGTGTCAATGCGTAATAAAGATTATGGTATTCATGCCATTGATAAACTTACTACCTCGACCACGAATCTGTCTATGGAATCGGTACCACCTACTATTATTCCTGAATTGACAATAAAGCCACCGAAGGGAGTCATTCATAAATCGACATATAATCCTCGAGCAAGAGGTGCTCAAAATTATAATATGGTGTAAGGTTTGGATCAACCCCCTTCAGCTATGTCAGCTCTTGAGGTGTTACAAAATTGCCCTCCCAGAAATAGGCTTTATTGTCAGCTATTGGTGGAAATGATCCCACTAATTCTAATCTCGTAGTATTTAATCCTACGAGCTATGTGCTGCAATTACCAATAGAATTGGCATTCTCCATCCAAGTAAATGTTCTTAATCACCTTGTTCATTGTAATATTATTGATGAAGGAGCATCTACATGAATTATGTCCCTAAACTATGTGAAGTCACTTGGCTCGTCGTGCTTATCTCAATCATCAATGACGTTGAAGGCTTTTTATGGACTTACATATAAGCCTTGCGGTATTATCAATAACTTACATGTAAGACTAGGCGAAAAAATGTGAATGTTGATTTCAAGGATGTGGACGGACCCCCTGACTAAAATATTCTACTTGGAAGGCCATGGGTATATGCTATGACTGCAATTGTTTCTACATATTTTAAAATGATCGCCTTTCCATATAAAGATGTCATCATAGTCATCAATTGGCTATACTTCTTTGTAGTATCTGAAAAGGAAGAATGCAATAATAATTAAACACAATATAGGAACTGAAACTAAGTAAACAATAAATCGCGAGAAAACATCATAATTTATAGAGAAGTTGAGCCATTTTATTATATGGAGATGAATTAGTTACACAATGTTCATAAAATGAGTAGATCTAGCCCAAGAGAAGGCCTAGAATCACCCTATAATGGTGTCGCAACTTGCACTGTGTAACTGCTGAGCTTACAGAAGAAATACTGCACTATCCCTGATGTTGTTGATAGATATACAAATGCTGCAAAGGAAAATGCAGATATAGGGAGCTCAAGAGCTCTGATGATTCCAAGATTCAATATCTGGCCAATGTGATGGGTTGCCAAGATAACCCAGAATGGATTTTCTAGATGTACAACTTTGGAAAATCACCCTCCTAGGGCTTGATCATTTATCTGCTAGGATTACAGATCTAAAGCTAGATATGACAGATAGATGGCTGAAATATGTCACAAGATCATATCTAAGCTTGAAGGGTTGATCACTCCCTCAGATATACAAGCTAGAAGCTCTAGATCTAGCTTATCAATCCTCCAATGGTCATTACAGCTATTGCAACACAACTGCTCATTAAAAATACACTGTAAGGGAAAGAGAGGCTCCATGCCTATTGAAATATGCTGCAATAAACTCCAGGCTAATGGAAATATTGATGGCAAGGTGAGGGGATGATCCCTCATATGATTAAAAGCTGAAATGCTAGCAACTTCCTTCCTCCTTTGGATCTGCAATATGGATAACTTAATTCTAGATGGAACTACTACTGCTAGGAGGTCAATAAATTTTGGCTTGATTCTAGATCTAATATGAAGCTTTGGGAATGCTGATCTTTAAGCCGAAGGTGATATGAATAAATCTTCACCAGTTCTCCAGTTGAAATGCTGAAGAAAACCTCCACCTTCCAAATTGATATTCAGAAATCTGCAATTTATGAATATGGATGTTTTGTAGAAAGTAAGAAAAATATGTGGCACCAATGCCTGATTTAGAATGAATTACAATACTCTTTCAAGAGCTACTCAATGAAAGAGGTGGGATTCCTGACTAGGAACACCCTATGCTAAACAACACTTGAAACCTTTTCTAAATAGCCTAAGAAAGGAATGGAATGTCACATGACAATTACAGATCTAAATAGATCCTCAACATCAATAATCACAATCATATATTCCTTCTTGCCTTCATCTTCTCTATATAGTGTTTGAGCCTTCCGATGCCTTGGCCCTCATCTAAACTATGATGTGCATGTGGATAAGATCCTCCATGTTTGACTGCACTATCTATCCAAGACATCCATCATGTCTAGGAGAAATGTACACCATCTCCGTCATGTGTGCATTAATTGCACAACTTCCTCCATCATCTCATCATGAATGCTCCATGATATTCTATTTGATCTCTTCCAAGATCTTAGTTGACTGTGTCAACCTCCATGATCTATCTCATAAATGAGACATGATCTCCAATTCCATTCACATTAGTAGTGGATCCAATACCTCATTATGTAGATATAGGCTTAATTAACCCACATTCACACACAAAAAAGTGGATATTTATTCATATCAAGGATTATGGGTCCCTCCACCCTTTTATTTACTTAATTCATTAACAAAATTAAGAACTCTAATATTCCAAATATCAGGTGAAAATTTGGGAATATTACATTCTTTGCCTCTAGTTCACAAGTAACTAGAAGTGTTACGTTAATTCATGCACCCCAAATCACACTTCAGAACATTGGTGTAGGACTCTTAAAGGATTCCACTCTCATGGGAACCTTTGCATTACCGCCGCCTGCAACGTCAGCAGAAATTGCAAGTATAGATACCTGCTACATGATCTCATCCACTCCATTTGGGTTAAGGAGGAGTATGTGTGATTCTGAAATTGTTGCATTGGATGAGTTTCTGCCGCCCAACCCTATTGAGTTGGCATATCAATCAATCTATCTGGCTTGGGTGATGAATCTGAAATCATCGTCGATGGTTGTTTGGGTTGATCGTTCCTTATATTTTGGTACTCCATCTGATCCTTTTTCTGCAACTTTCTTTAAAAATGAGAATATTTTGGAAACCATGATGTCAGAAGGAGAAACATGGGAGTATCATCATCATCACTCCCATATTCCTGATTATGAAAAAAATAATATTAGTGAATGATATCATCGATTAAAAATTTATTTTCGAATTCTTTACCTATTAATGCAATCGATTCCACGTGAAATTTGTCAAATATTGAAGAAACCATTTCTATCGATATTTCAACCAAACCTGGCATTGTAGAAAATATTCATCTCGGCGTATATTGTTCTCCATCAGAACTCGAAACATATCACTCTCTCTTTCGTAAATTCCATGATGTATTTTATTGGTCTTATGAGGAAATTCTAGGCATAGATACTAGTATAGTTGAACACACTATTAATATGTGCCCTGACGTGAAGCCGGTGCATCAACCCCTTCGTCCTATTCATTAAAGCAGAAGTTGAGAAAATTTTCCGTGCTAAATTCATTTACCTTGTTCCTCTAACTAAGTGGGTTTCCAACATCATTCCTTTCATGAAAACATAAGCAACCATCAAAATGTGCGTCGATTATCGGGATGTCAATATTTCTTGTCCAAAATACAACTATCCTACTCCATTTATCGATTAGATTATTGATGATTGTGTTAGATGTGAAATATCTTCATTCATGGAAGGATGTTTCGGCTACAATCAAATCAATATCCACCCAGAGGATCAATATAAGACTGCATTCATCTGTCCCTAGGGTATATTCGCTTATTGGAAACTACTGTTTGGTTTTAAGAATGTCCGGGAAACTTTTCAGAGAGCAATGGATTATACTTTCAATGACATCAAGCATATTGTTCAACCCTATCTAAACGATTTACCCGTGCATTCACGAAATCGAGCTAATCACCCGATGCATTTGAGAACCATATTCTTACACTGCTGACACTACAAAATATGCCTAAATCCACATAAATGTGTGTTTTGTGTTGGTTCTGGTTTTTATCTTGGATTCGTCATCTAAAAAGAAGGAATTCAAATCAACCCATTGAAGGTTCATGTCGTTCTTCATTTCCCTGCGCCATCAAATTTACTTCAGAGACAGAAACTTCAAGGAAAGGCTAAATTCCTAAGGAGTTTCATGCCCAACTATGCTAAAATGGCTAAAGGATTTACTTGACTCTTGAAAAAGGGGATTCCCTTCCATTGGGACCAAGTTGTAGAAGCTTATTTTGATGTTATCAAGGATATTCTTGTCTGGGCATATTTAATGTATCCCCCCAATTATCAGAGTGATTATTTCTTATATATCATTGTGGCTGATATGACCATTGCTATGGTATTATTCCAAGTAGAAAATGGGATAGAACATATGATCTATTATTTGATTCGTAATCACAATGGTACCGAAGTGAAGTATAAGTATGTAGAAAATCTTGCCCTGGAAGTTATTCAAGGCATCCAAATATTTCACTACTATATCCTGTTCTGGAAGACCATTTTCATTTCGGATTGCAACCCCATGACTTATATCTCATCACGTCAATTGTTGGGGGGAAATTATTAAAAATGGATTGTCATTTTGTAGGAATTTGATTTCGAAATCATCAAATCCAAGTCAAAGAAGTCTTTAGTTTAGGTTGAGCTTCTCTATGACCTTCCTTTTGATAGTACTACTACTATGTCAGAACTATCTATTCCTAACGAGTCTCTATTTCTGATCAGATCATCTGATCCTTGGTATGGGGATTTTATCATTTATCTCTAGAGCTAGACTTTTTGGCCTAATACCTCTGGCTCTGACCATCGATGTATTTGATACCAAGACAAATATTATCTGATTGTCGGCGATACACTTTATCATCATGGTGTCGATACAATTTTAAGAACGTGGCTCCCTCATGAGGAGGCCAAAAAGGTTTTAAATGATATTCATGCTAGGGCTTGTGCTGGACACTTGTTGGATATGTTACCACATAGAATATACTTCACACTAGTTACTTTTGGCCTACCATATTTTGTGACTACATCCTCGTGGTCAGAAGTTGTCATGCGCGCCAGATATTTGATCATAGAATACGTAAACTGCCAGCACCAATGCATCCTATTGTATCTATGGGACCATTTTCGAAGTGGTGTATTGACTTCATGACCTGTAACCCTCATTCATCCAGGGGGCATGCTTATATTATTGTCATAGTAGAATACTTTACTAAATGGGCTAAAGTGATGCCTACATTCAACAACAAATGACAAAAAACTGCATTGTTTTTATTTAATCATGTTATTTCATGGTTGGCGGTCCCACAGGCTATATTTACAGATCACGGGGAGAATTTTCACAACCACATGATGACTGAATTGACTGCCAAGTTGGAATTGTCACATGATAATTCTACTCATTATCCACAATGAAATGAACAAGTTGAGGCTACCAACAATATTATTAAATGTATGCTTCAACGAATGATAGGAGTTCGTAAAAGAAACTGGCATTTGATGCTCTACTCAGCCTTATGGCACTACCGAACCTCGGTGAGAAACGCAACCAGATTTACCCCCTTTCAATTGGTGTATGGTCTGGAAGCTATCTTGCCAATCAAATTTGAAATACCGTCATTAAAACTTGCAATTGAATTGTTACCTAACACCTCAGAAGAAGAAGCACATCTTTTGAACCTCATCCATCTTGATGAAACGCATCATGAAGCCCAATTGGCCAATGAAACACATAAGAGACATATAAAGGCACAATAAGACAAAAATTTCCAGCCTCGCATTTTCTTAGAGGGCGACTTGGTCCTTCTTTATGATCAAGAAGCTGATGTAATAGGTACAGGGAAATTTGAGCCATTATAGCATGGCCCCTATATTTTCGAAAGAGTTCTTTCCAAGGGTGCCCATGAGTTGGTTGATTACGATGGAATTTTGTTGGCACAACCTTGAAATGGGTTGTATTTGAAACGTTACTATGTTTAATCATGAGCATAGTAATTTTTTGTATTATATTGTATATATATGTTGTTGATTTGCATTCATTGTCTTTGTTTTTTAGAGTTTTCTTGACGTTAGTAATCCGCTTTACATTTCATCACAAATGTTTGAATCTTTGGAACCATTTGTTGGATATGCTGATGGTGCTAGTCGCAGTACGTAGAATCTATCCTGTACAGCGTGGGCCATTTTCGCTCTGAATGGCGTGTTAGTGAGTTTTCAAGGGATTTGTATGGGTAGATCGACAAAAAATATCACTGAGTATAGCACGTTGATCAAACTTCTCTCTGATGCCATTTCATTTGTTATTAACCATATCATCATAAGGTTAGACTCACAACTTGTGGTATTACAACTTACTAGTGTTAATACTATTAGAAATCCAACACTGCATCGTTCGTTCCTAAGAGTTAGACTTTTGGAAAGACACTTTGATTTTATTCAATATCAACACATTTCGAGAAACTTAAAAACATTGACTGATTCTTTGTCTAATCATGTTTTACATAGAAATTTGCAGCACATGTAAAGATACATTCACATAATTGAATAGGATTACGCAATAAACATAGGAAAGCATGGAAATGAAATAGATATATAGTTATAGGTTTTTACAAAAAAACAATCTGTGGCACTGCAGTCACATGGGTAACTCTTTGATCCCAAAATTTGGAATCCTAAAGGTCAACCCCTCTATGTGTTGTTGAAGCTTAGGCAGAGTCTCAACCATGTCTAAATCCTGAAGTATTGCTCCCCTGACAACCCTCTCTGTTGGCTCATTCACTCCTTGCTCTATTTCCTCCCCGGTTGAACTCGACCAACATATAAATTACATTAAAATTTCAGTTTAGTCTTGGGAAAACATCGAAATACAAAAAAATTGTATAAACCTTAGAAAAATAAAAAACATGGTCAAAATGTTCTTACCTATTGCACCCCACTGAGCACCTTCTGGTAAAGCTTAGTTTGGATCTCCTTAGAAATTGACGCCTGTGTATTCATACTAATTGATGGCAAAAACCTATCGCCTAAACCAAGTGAAGAATGTAGTCAAGAACAAAATGGAAAATTGGCCTACAAGCCAAGCCATTAGTTCTACCCATCTCTGCATCCTCAGATCTCTAGGGTTAGACACACAAAGTGTCACATGCTGAGGTTGCATCAGTGGAATCCGCTCTAAGGAAAATCAAATGAGTGGAACCATAACAGAATTTTTTTGTCCTTCCTCCCTTTCCCTTGTTTAGTTTTTATTTTATGTGAGAAAGTACAGATTCAAAACAGTTGAAGACTGTTGGCCCCATGCACTCTAGTGCATACTTCATATATGATCTATTCAGTACATGTAGTGTAACGGTGCCAGCAAGTTTTGCGATCGTGAAAAGAATGGTTCTCAAAAAAAAATCTCGAACGTCATGGATGTTTATTTTCCCATCCTTGCTTGGCTCTACCCCTGGATAAAAATATTTCAAAACATAATATCTCACAGTCTCTCCCCCAACAGCAGACCTTGAGAGGGAAATAGGAAAGCCTCTCGTTGACAAGCTTGTAAGAAAATATACATCCTCCACTGTAATAGGAACCACTTTGTTCCTAATGTGAAATGCATCAATAGCTGGATCCCATGCTCGAACTAGGAACTCCAAGAGTTATATTTGTTTCCTCATCCCTGACAAGCAAAAGTACATTAACAACCCACAATCTCTTAGGGCCCTTACTGTACTTGGATCATTTAGGGCAACCATATTTTTTTCTTTATTCTCTCTTTCTCTCCAAGTAATCGTCATTCTAGTCAGATGCAACCCTGAAACATAACCATAAGACCCATTAGACTCCTTTTCATGAAAAAAATTAGAAAAAATTTTGGTACATTGCAAGAATAAAAAATGTGAATTGCCCCCGATGCAGTCTTGAACAAGGAGCAGTGCATTTCATATGCACCTAGGCTTCAATTCAGGTGGTCCAAAATGTAGCTTTCAATTCTCAAGGGTGTGTTTCCCTCTTCAGAAAAATAATTTACCCTAGGGGGCCCAAATCCCTAAAAATTTTCAATGAAAGGAAATGAATTTAATACTGAAAGAAAGAGAGCGTTCATGGCACCAACCTGGATAAAACGATGATGAAAACCATCGACATAATTTATCACAATCAACGACTGAAGTTCGAGTGAAAAAACATGTTTAGAGCTCCAAAATGAAAATGGTAACTTTCAAATGGTAAAAATGAATTGTAAAACTCTTTTTATTAGTCATTTGATTATTTGCAAATCATATTTATTGCTATGACTAGTTTTATTCTATTTTTATCATGAAACATGTATTTTTAATCCATTTGATGTTGTTCTAAACAGGTTCTACAACTGATGAGAATATTAGTCGTGCATATTTTTTTCAAGAATGATTTGACCAAAAATAATACTTTTATCCTTATTTTTCGAGCTTTGTTAAAAATGAAAAAGGACTTGAAGCACACTTTTATCTATTTTTCAAGCTTCAATAACAGCGACAAAAGGAACCCTTGGAGTCTTATTTGAGCTCTTTTCAAACTCCGACAATCTAAAAATATTGTTGAGCACTTTCCTTTTCGAGCTCGTAAAAGTAAATGAATTGATATATACTCAGTATAAGTTTAACCATTTTTCAGATTCAGATAGATTATTTACAAAAAAGGAATGCCTTAGTCAAACATGGCTAGGAGGTTCTCTTAGATATTATTTTACACTTTTTCAGATCTGAGCGACAACTTTACGAAAAAATACTTATGGATTTCTATTTCGTCCTCTTTTTCAAACTCTCTAAATAAGAAAAATGACTAGGTTGTCACTGTCATTAGGCTTGTTAAAACATAAAATAGAAATGGGCTTGTCGATCATGGCAAGAATCGAGTTTCATTGATCGCTACACTCGTTAAATTATTAAATAATGATAAATTATTCACCCGAAGGGTTGAATTATAGATCAAGCATATGTTATCCTCCTCAAGATTATTAAAAAATAAAGAGGTACTGGTCGACAAATGACTGGGGAAAATTTGGGAAAGTGAACAAAACTTTTTACAGTAGCAGGTCGCTCTTGAACATGACACTTCACTCCATCACCATGATTTTCTGGGTTGGGTAATCTTCTTGAAGTCTCATTGATACCTATGGTTCATCATACCTTCACTTTGGTTTCGGGTCAATGTTGCTAGCTCATCTCAGTGTCGCCAATATTTTCAAGAGAAGTCATTTAGTGAATGCTCATCCTTCTACAATACTCATATGTAATATTCCCAAATTTTCACATCATATTTGGAATATTGTAGTTCCTAATTTTCTTAATGAATTAAGTAAATAAAAGGGTGGAGGGACCCGCAAACCTCAAAGATTAATAAAATCCACTTTTAATGTGTGTATTTGGATATTCTAGATCTAGATCTAAAATCATGGAGTAGTGGAGCAGCTCCATTAATGGAGATCATGTCTCATTTATGAGATAGATTATGGAGGATGAAACAGTTAAATCAGATCATGGATCTTAAATATAAAATCATGAGGATCTTTGATAAGGTCAACTAAGATCATAGTGCATTCAAAGAAGATCATGAAGCACTTATGATAATATAGTGGAGGAAGTGATGCATTTAATGCACATATGATGGAGAGGGTTATCACCCCGTGTGAACATGATGGAGGACATGAAGCCACAACATAGTCAAACATGGAGACTTTTTCCACATGTACAACGCAGTTTTGGAGTGGGCCTAGGCTATGGAAGGCTCATGCATATAATTAAGGCAAAAGCACAAAGGAAGGCATGATTTGTATTATTCATTTCTTGATCTATTTAGATCTAGATTTGTCTCAGGAAATTTGTATGTAGGCTTGGGTTGTTTAGTAGAGTTTGCAATTGTATTCAGCACAGGGTGTTCCTGAGTGGGAATCCCACCTCTTTATTTGAGTAGCTCTGGAAAGAGGGTTGTTATTCATTCCTTATCAGGCATTGGTGCCATCTTTAGAAGGTTTTTTCTAGCATCCAGCTAGGAAACCAGTGGAGGATTCATCCTACCACTTTTTGCTTCACATCCAACCTTCCAAGAGTAGTATATATGCGTCTGACATTTAGGCCATTGGGTTTTACCTCCATGTGGCAATATTCCCTTCAAGGATTACGTAGTCTAGTACTATAGATCTATTGGAGGAAGGAAGTTTCCAGTATTTCAGCTGGAAACCCTGTGAGGGATCATCTCCTCACATTGGATCTATTGTTTCCATCATTTGGGACCTGATTTGACACATCCAACAATAGGCTATTGAGCCTCCCTCTTTGATAGTGCATTTTTCTAAAGCTTTTGTTCATCTAGCAGCTATTTTCAGTGGAGGATATTGGAGGAGCTAGATCTTGAGATTTTAGCCCAAGGATCGAGTGAAAGGATTAGTCCTTCTTGCATAGATCTGATTGTGCACCATTACAGTCATCATATCATCAAATCTAGCTTTAGACCTGCATTCCCGTCAGCATATATGTGAAGCCCTAAGAGGGTGGTTTCCCTAGACTTACAGATCTGAGAAACCCTTTCTAGGTTATCTTGGGAATCCATCATTGAGCCCAGATCTACAATTTCAACATCATTGGAGCTCCCATTCTTCCTAGATCTGACTTTCTATCTTTCAGGTAGTTGTAGTCCCAACAATTGCAGCAGGGACAACACATTTTACCTTCCAGCATATCAGCAGCTACGCATTCCCTCTTGGGAAATCATTTTAGGGTCATTCTAGGCCACCCTTTTGGCTTGAGTGTCTCATATTTTGAGCACTGTTGTACTTGTGCTTTCACCTCCAATATAGTAAAATGGCTTAGCTATTTTTGTGTGTTCTGATGTGTATTTAAATTTATTGTTTACCTTGCTGTAGTTCTTATATTGTGTTTCAGTATTACTGCATTCTCCCTTTTGGGATGTTACAGTGGTATCAGAGCATGATCTTTGGCTCAGCTTGTGGACACTTCATATTTTTCATCAAAAGAAGAAGTATATAGATGAGATCTATCATGAAGGAGGATAATTTTGCCACTCATCTCCTTAATACGAGCAAGATCTCTCCAATGAGGTTAATCAAATGGAGAAGGAAAGGCAAAAAGAATATCCAGGCATAATATTTGATGAGGAAGGTTCATGCACTTCCTATCAGCAAAGAAGAAAAATGGAAAATTATATATCTCCTCATAGATCTACTAAGCCCACTTTCTTTGGAGAAGGTGAAGGGTATAGCAATGAAGAAAGAAGAAAACGTGAGACTCATGAGACTCTCATTTTGTTTCTTGAAGAGTATTTTATCACCCTAGTAATTCTCAGGTTGTGGGGTGAGGATTTATAGTTGAAGAAAACCAGGGGTAACCAAAGACCTACTTTTTAAATTCAGGATCTAGCCTTCCTAATTTCCGGAGAGGGATCTCTCCTCAAGATTTAGCTTGGTTTTGTTATAATATTTTAGGCTAGTTATATTTGGACAATTGGTTTTTTTTGAATGTTTGGTGGGAATAAAAGGTACTTCAAGGTAAAATACAGAGAGATCTACCAGACCATTGGGCTATGGAGTCAACTTCTTGGCAAGCAGAGCTGGGAAATAAGGTCAAAAGAGAAAATGTACTAAGGGCAGGGTAGATGACCTTGAAAGGGTTTGGAATAGGATTTTCTGATGAAATGGTGAGATCTGAACGAAAGGGAAATGAAGGATCCTTAAGTTACAGAAATAATATGAAAGAAGGGAGTCAAAAGGGACTAAGAGCAGTTAAGGATTCTTAAGTCCAGATATTAGCAGAAAACATATCAATGAATAACTAGTAAAAACCAGGGAGCTTTTGACACTAATCCTGTATAAACCTTCCTAGTCAATAATTTAAGATATAAAACATGTAAATGTATGTATGGAACTTAGAAATATAAACAGTGAAAATAGGAAAATACTTGACTTATCTTATCAGCACAAGAATCCTGAGTTATGATGTTTGTTTGACTTAGTTCTAGTCTTCTGCTTTACAAATCGTCTCACACAAACTCCCAATGTATTCAACAAAAATGTCTATAGTAGTCTTGACAAATTTTATTGCACACAAAAATACTTCAAAGAGTGAAGTATTTATACAAATTCTAAACTAGAATATCTTGAAAAAATATCAATATTGGTTTACAAATATCTCCAACTGCTTTACATAAATAGAACTTAACTAATGGACACTAAAAAATAATGCATCTATTTTGCACTATTTTTTATGGATAGGTGATGACAAAGAGGAGAATTCGAATTTGATCCAACTCTTACTTGATGATGAGGCATCCAAGTCACTAACTGTTTCCTTTCTTTGTGCATTCTGCTCCAGCAATTCTGCAAACTTGGGGTCCAATGATATATTTGTATTTCTCAATCCAAAATATATATGTAAAAAATGAAAGAGGTTATTGTAGAGAAATATGTTGATGAGATAAACCGCTTTCAGTTCCCTAAAATTATGCTCCAGATGTCCACATTAGGCTCTGCAAAAGGATGTGTAAAACATATTTTTACAGAGTCTGCAAAATAGGCTGTAAAGATGTGCATGTATCTCATGTTCTGTAATACCTATGGAAAAAGTGAGATAGTTTTTTGTATATAGGGCTCTTAGGAACAAAAGCCTGCTTCATTTTTGTGTGATGTATTTCGGATTGGCCACAATATTCTCTGCAAAATGATGAATTAACAAGAATTTTCTACAAAAGTGCTTTAAAATATTGTTTAATATCTGCACACCCATAATGGCTATTATAAAAGTGAGAGCGGTTTTTGTAGTTTAACATCTTAGGAAAAAAAAAAATCTTTAGTTTTGCAAAATTCATCTTGGATTGGTCATAATAATTTCTGCAAAACAATGACTTAAACATGAAATTTCTGCAGAAATGTTCCTTCTTCTTATGTTTTCATCTTTTCACCTTTTTGTTATTTTAACTGTTTTAATTTCACTTTGGATAAAATTCATTGTTGGTGAAAGTATTTTCATCTCTTTTTACCATTACTGACTCTGCTTTTACTTTTACTTTTTTACCTTGACTGCTCTGTAACATTGTTTTAACTTTCACTCTGACTTTTACCTGATACACTTTAACTCTGATGCTCTTTGATTGTTCTGTTTTCACTGTCCCTATGAATTCTCATTTCAATTTTACCATTCACTGTGAAAATTTCATCATTATTATCCCTCTCTAACTTGATTTTATTTTTTCTTTGTATACAAATTGTTTGTTGAATGAAGCTTTTTATTTAAAATCTGAGAATTTGGAGCAAACAATTTTATCAACTAGTATTAAGACTGATGGCCCAATTTCTTATTCTGATAATAACCTGCAAAAATCAAACAATTTGTTAATGAAGCAGAGGTCTGCAAGGAGGTGATTGAAGGCTTTTGAAAGACCCGTGGAATGAGATCTGTCTGTGGTTTTTTAACTCTATTTTTAGGGATTCGGGCTTCTTTTGTAAGATTAAATGGTTTATAGAAGTAATTTACTTTAAACAGAGGGGTAACTGAACAATTTAGGCTAAAGATATCTTCTTTCGGGATTTTTTTCTCAATTAGGTTTATCTTAGGATTGATACTGGGATAAGATAGGAAACAAGGGTTTCCTGAATGGTTTGAGACTATAGAAAGGAGTTTGGTAGGCGTGAAAAGAATTTTTTTCTTGGAATTGATATTCAAATATTTTAAACTAAGGAAATTGGCTCAGAAAAAAGCTTTTATGGACATAACAACTTTTGGGAAAAAATTGGCCATGGTTTGGCCTGTTTTGGGCGTTTTGGGCAATTTATCCAGTGGATTTTTCTCATTGACATACTTCAATTTACTTATATATGGTTTAACCTTGAAATTTTCAGGTCTTTTTATCGAAAAATACCTCAAATAGCAATTATTTGAAGCTTTGATAGGGTTTTCCAACTTTTGAGATTGTTCCTACGAACGGGTCTGAATCATTGGTGCAGATAATGGCTTACTGGTTTTCAAAATAGGGGATCTATGGTTGGATTTGGTGTTTCGGAAAAGAAATTGATAGACAGGGGCTTTGAATATAGTCAGGTGGCTTAATACAGTGGGCAGAGCTCTTTTACAATGCAAATGCGCAGTTTAAACAGTCATAATGGAATATCATAAGTTAGAAAGTTTGATATTTTAAATACGGATATTTTCAAAGGCGGTAAGTCATTTGATTTTTTAAATGCGAAACAGGAAGTGGTTTTCGCATTCAACTTGGGTGCTAAGTGGTTTAAGACTTTTGGAACGCGATCCAATTAATATTAGACATGTAGCATCATGAGGTTTGGCAAAACAACTTTTATCGCACAACTTTGATCAAACTTTGATTGATTACTTTTGTATCACGATAGTGAATGCGTACTGTTGGATTTGATTGGATGATGTGAACAATCAGGATCTTTCAAAGAGTTGCGGTGAAGGATGGGTGGGGTCGAGGTGCTGTATATGAACTGGCGCGTTTAATATATAACAAAACCTTTATAAAATGTGCGATTTTAACCAAAGTTTAGTTATATATAGAAATTTTTATATGCACGGGGGTAATGGTAAAATAGATGTATACCTATGTATAGTCCAAAAGGGGTTTATTGGGCAATTTATATATATAAAGTGAGTTTATATATATGGTAAATGGTGTGTGGGGTGGGTTAATATTTATATAAAACTTAAGGTTTTATATAATTGGGAATGATTAAAAAGGTAAAGGTCTTTGTTGTGCGATTTCACACTTTAACCTTGGGTTAAGTTGGGGAAGGGTAATAAGTGAATGAAAAAGACGCGGGGACATCGCCTTTATAAAAGCTTAGGCTTAAAATGACATAGTCGAAGTAGTATTTTTTCCCCTTTAGACATATAAAATATGTGTAAAGTGCTTTTTTATTTTATTTGTATTATATATTTATAGACTATGGTGATGTCTATTCACTATAGGGGGGTGGGGTATTTGAATAGGGTTAGTTTTAAGACTAAAGGGAGTGTAATGGGGGTTTTAATTCACCATATGGATAATATTCTTTGGTCAAAAAATATTATAATAGTGGGTTTAGGGGATAATTAGATAAAGGAGTTATAATACTTAGGATAAGGTGCATTTCTAAGAACTTAATAAGTAAATTAGAAGTTAATATGACTTAGGAAAATGAAAAACACAAAAATACACCAGATGACTAAGTAAAGTGAAAACTTAAAGCAAATCTTATAATTTTATAATCTCACCACCTTTACTTAGGATATAATGCTTTTTTAGGGTTTTTATGCTTTATGAGATGTAGGCAGTTAATCAAATGGGGGCTTTATGTATCGACTTATGAAATTGCATGGTGATGAATGCATCAATGGTAAATGATGAAAATTAGGGATTATTATAGGAATTCAAACATTTTTAACTTAACAGTCACTGAGCCTTGGGTCCCGTCCCAACAGAAGCCAGAGAAATGCTCTGACCCTCTTTGACTAAAAGTCTAGAATGAAGAATAACTAGAATTAAAATCCCATAAGGGACACCAGTTTCTAGGCCATAAATCATAATGCAAACCGTGAAACCAAGGTTTAAATCCTTGTGGGTCAAACTCACAAAAAATTTAATAAATAAAATCCAAATTATAAATGTTTTTGATAATTAAAAAATAACAATAATATTTTGAAAACTTCCTTAATCCCTAATTTTTTTTTTTCCAAAGACAAAATCCTAATTTTATTCAAAAAAAAAAATAAGGAAAAAAATTACATTATGTATATAGTGTTAAGAATTTATTCATGTCATCATTTTTATTGATGAGAAATATAAATTAAAAAAATATTTAAAAAATTGCATATAATTTTGTCGGGGTTAAGTGTGATAAAAATGACATAACTTCTCCTTTTTACCTTTATTTTTCTGGAACTTCCCCTTCTTCCCTTTCATTTTCTATACCTTCTACCAAACCCAATGGGTGGGTTTAGCTATTATTTTTTCCAATTATTTTCCAACTACTTGAGAAGGAATTTATTTGTTAGAGTCTGATCTCTCATATATGTGAGTTCCATACCTATTTCATTTCGTGTCACCTCTTTTTGATGCTATGTTTCTTTGATCTCTATCATTTCAGTACCCATTTGTATTTGGATAATGTTTTATAAGTGGTTCATTCCACCTACATCTTCTTAGTTATCATGTTTCACTTATTTTTCCATTTTTGGATCATCCTCCATGTTCTCATATTCTTCTTCTTCAGAGGAGAGAGGGTCCAAAACTTGTCATCCCTAGAGCTTATGTGCTGTCCTCTTTCTATTATTAGGATTATTTTTTTTCAAGTGGCTAATAATTATGAAAATTTATTGTTATAGAAAACATTAAACATCTCAATGTTGTCTTCTAATAATATAGGAATTGGTTCCATGAAAAGTTTTGATGCTTGAAAAAATTACTATCAGGTAGACCCTTACTCAGATCTACCTCAACAAAAATTCTAGCAAAGGTGAAGATATCTTTCTCAGTTCTCTCAAATTCAATCTTTTTTAATTTCCCTAATAAATTTCCAAGATCATTGAGGACCTAATGATACAAGAAAGGGAGACAGATATTTGGTAATCTCACGCACTTTGACATTTTTGTGACCACCAATATTATGGAATCAAAATATGGGAACCATGGGGTGATGAAGAGTCCTTACTTACCAAAAACCAAGGTCCCTCACTTATGAGTTTCTCCACCACTTGCTATGTAGCAAGCTAGAATATGAAAAAACATTGTTAGAATAATTATATATTACAGTTAGGTGTCCAGGAAGTAAACACCCATTAATGTAAATCTTTAGATATATTCCAAAATCCATTAAACCTACATATTATAGCCATGGATTGAAGGTAAAAAAAAAGCCGAGTTTACCTTTGTATTTCTTACATGCATAGCTTGGTTTTGTTCCATTTGTTAAACTATGTAGGGTCCTGGCATATTTTTTCTTTGATCTACATGAATGGAAGGCTTCCATTTCAGTTCATCCTTGAATGAAACTGATCCATTCGGGTTTTAATTTTTTTTTTCCACATAAGGAATTTCTGGATCCAACAACTTCCTTGTACCATCTTTAGACCTCTATTTGTATTGTACTTGAAGCTCTAACAAAAATTCTTGCAATCATAACAATCCTGGAGTTCCTTGAACTTCCATACACATTAAATGATTAAAATTCCCTTAGCTTATTCCCTTCATGTAATAGCAATTCCAATGGTATTGGACTACCAATCTAATTCTCTAGCTTTTATTTTAGATCTAAAACATAATTTATTCAAAAGACATAGATAGGGAGGCTCTTCCCATTTAGGGCTTTGACGAAAATATCGAAACCCTCCTTTAGAACTATTTTTTTCTATTGAGATACTATGTCCTAAGGGAATAAAATACACATAAAAATCCCTTGAATTTGAAATGGTATGCCTTGAGTACAAAACATCCTGATTAGAAAAAAAATCTCCGAGGGAGGCATCTTGCTCTAGCATTAGATAGATCCCGTAAGACTCTATGATGATAGACTACTTGTTCTGGTGAAAATAGGGACATGAAATACAACTCATAAGATTGTAAATAGTTTCAAGAACCCATAACAACAAAGTTTTCATGCATATGATAGATATAATAAAAATTTTTAGGGATGGAATTTGGATGAACCCCAGGCATTTGATATCTACATGGAAGACTAGTCTCTTGCCCACAAAATATACTTGCATTTTGAAGGAAAAAATCATCATGATCCACAATTGCAAGTTATCTCCATGGGTTTCAAAAACTATTCCATCACCACATTTGATGTCTATGAGAAACAATAATTCATCATCTACGTTCCATTACAAACCCTTGAGTTTTTTTGTGAACTCTAAAACATCGAACACGACCAAGACAAATGCAAGGATAGAAAAAATCCTAGAATTTCTTGTGAACTCCAATCTCCAAATACCTAAATTATTTAAATTGAGGTTATATAAATGTAAAACACTCCTCCCACATTTTTCATCTGATGAGAGGCGACTATGATGTGATTAGACCTCTTAGGTCACATTAAGGAAGTGGAATTGACATAACACAGCCATTCTGACAAAACCTTGAGAAAAATCATGATTTGATTGAGATGTACCCTAAACCACTCCCAGGACAAACCCTACAATTGACTAAGGCCTTCCAGTCCCTCCCATAGTAAGGCATGCCAGTGGTTTTGGACTTTACCAGCTCATTTTCTGCCAGTGACCTCTGATTTTGTGCTAATTTTTTAGTGCCGTGATTCAGTCCAGTTCTCAAAACTTCATGAAAATAAGAAAAAGATAAACAACAAGGGAAATAAGATACTAATGAAATATTTGATACAAATACTTGATATGACTTATATTAGCAATGACAAACATTTCATTAAAAATGTCACAAATATGTAATCTACAGGCCATGAAATTATATATAAGCATAGAGGTATCATACTTATATGAGAATCGTAAGGAACCATTTTTTCCATATCAGAACAGTTTCATTATCATCTATGAGGACATATACACATTGTAAATTCATTTTCTAATCAAAACATGATGAGAACCATACATCAAGTTTTTCATAAAAAAATCTCACAACCAACATATAACCAACTGAAATAACAAGGATATACCAACCATAAAATCCACATATAAACTAATACATTTACACATGAAATACCAAGGAGAAGAAACTCTTATTAATTAATGAAAAATTCAACTAGGTTTGGGACCATAGATTGGTTGTACCAAATATTTCTTTCAGGCAATCACCCATGTGCCATATTCGAAGCATGAATGTGAGACTCAAAATAAAACCAAAATAGGCTTCCACATTCTTTACCTCAATCCCCACTAGATCACTAGGCCCTAAAGAAACATCAATGCCCCCAGATTTCTCCACCTACACTGTCAGGAATTTTCTTGCATCCTAGTCTCTAGGATTTACCATATATCCAATCATTCACAAGTCAAGGATTCCTAGGCCTAATCAAGCCTCCACCCTCCAGGCTTAGCCATACTACACTTGAGTATTCCTAGGCCTAGTCAAGGGCACACAACTTTACAATTTACTGGATATCCCTTCATTCACTATTTGAGGATTCCTAGGGGTACCGTACCACAAAAAATCTGGTTTTACCGAAATCCCACCTTCATCTGTCGAGAGATTCCTATACCATATGTTATTTCTTTTAGATACCACCTCACTCAGTTTCAAAACCATCCTACAATCCAACTCAACTAAATACAAGAGAACCCATCACACGATGGTTATCCAGAAATGGAAAGGCAAGGTTGAAGAACATTGTCCCACCTGCCAAATCCCATGCCAATGAAAATAAGAGAACAAAATACATGTACCATGCATGCAAAATCTATAAATGAAATCACACATGAAAATTGATACTTGTAAATAATATCATTGTAGTTTCTTGATCCTTATCTTCCTTTCTTGATCTTTGCTTCCCTTTGCCTTCTTGGTATGTCCTTTTCTTTCCTTGATTCCATGCTAGAGTTCTCCAAGAAAAACATAAGTTTCTGTTGAAGCCCCTAAAATCCTAACTTCAAACATTTGGGAAAACCATCGGTCTGGACCTTAGTACAACTCCTTTTCCGTTTGGGATGGTGGCTCCGACTAGATTTTATGGGACCATTTTCCCAATAATATATGGATTGATAATTGGTTTTTTATATAATGGGTAATGATAACTAATCTAATGTATAACTTAAATAAATAAAACTAATTATACTTAACCTGGGTATCATATAATAAATGCGACTATAAATTTGTTTCGATTAAATGAATAATCATATAGATGACTTATTCGTCCAATAGAAAGATGTATACACATATAATAATTACTTTGTTTAAGGAATTAAAAAAAGTAATGATGATAACATATCACATTCATATACTTATATTTCTCACATATATTTTGAAATATGAAAATTCTAAATTTTTAGAAATGATATAATAAAGAATTGTTTCATGGACATACATATGTAAACAATAGCAATTTTCAAAAGGAATGTTTCATTGCATAAATAAATTAAACAACATAATTATGATAAAAATACTAGATACATTTTTAACCTCTTGATGCAAATAACACTCTAATCCCATTTTCTTACTTACAACAACTTTTAGGAAGAACAAAAATGCATATTCTTGAAAACAATTTCCTCATAAAATTGCAGAATTGTGATCCACCATTAATAAAAGTAATGTATTCAGAAGTACATAAGTGTAACTTCTCAAGTCAAAAATTAATGAAAATTGAGGACCTTTTTCTAAATACATGAAAGGGGTTTAAATAATAATAAGATTAAAACAAACTATCTAAAATATCGCTAAAAATGTAAAATCAGAGATCCGATTTCTTAAAAATAGAATTATAATCTCCAAGAAAACATGTTCATTATATTTCTTTCATGTCTGGTGTGCACAGCTGCAGATTGATAGCATATATTTCACTTCAGGAGGATGACTCAATCAAGAATTTAGCTGGCTGGTATAGGTGGCATCCGAAAGTTCTGGAATGATATAACTGATGGCATTAGAGAGGAATTTTGTAGTCATATTCTGGCTATGTGGCTTAACCAAATAGGACAATAATACATCCCATGTGATTCCTTGTATTGCACTGATCTGTTGGTCCTTACTGGCTAAGTCCTTCTTCCATTGTTTCTCTATTTCTTTGACTTTCAGTAGCTTCCCTGGGATACAATCAGAAATCAGGTTGGCTGCATACAAACTGTCGTTGGTTAATTGCACTAAATTTTTCGTTACAGTTCTTACTCTAGAGGTGGCCCGTTCTTCATTGATCAACTATGTTTCCTATTCTGCAAATAAAATTTCCTTGTGTGATTCCTGAATCTTGGGAAGATTTGCAACTATGCCTTGATTTCTGTCTTGCCATGTGAGGAATCTAGAAATTTTCTCATCAACATCTTCAAATTCTAACCTTGTATTTACTGCCTTTTCTATGAGTGATGTCGATATTTCACATACAGGGTCAGCAAGTGATATTTTATGACATAAAATATCAAGTTGTTGTGATAATACTTTACTTAATTCAAGAGCCTCCATTTTGAATTGATCAATTTGAGGATAATCCTTAAATCTTTGTATTTGTGCTTGTAACAAGACATTCTGTTCTTCTTTGGCAATCTTCTCTTGTTGAAGCATCACCTGTAATTTATTTAACTCTTGAGACAACTTTTGTTCTTTATGTATAGCTTGTTGTTCAACCTTTTTCTTTTCGATATTCAATTTCTCTTTAAGCTGCTCAGTCTTTTGTTTTTCTTCAGTCAGCTGTTGTTCTAGCTACGATATTTTCTGATGATCTGTTGTTTCCCTTTCTTTGAGTAGGGCTATCTTTTGATCTTTTTCCTTTACCATTTGACTGACTCCGAAGGCTTTGTCCATCGTTGATGTTGTATAAGCCCCTGCATATTGAGACAATTTGTTTAAATCCTTTGAAGGATTAAATTCAGAGTCCTTCCACACAAAATTCATTAATTCAACTTGGGGAGATGAAAATGGCCCTTGATCAATTTTCCTTTTCTTACTTTGTTTCTAACTACAACCCTATGCTTTGGAATGTAGAAGAAATCTAGGGGTGGTATATCTTCAATCTTTAATACAATTTCTTCAGAAGGATTTTCTCGGATAATCTTAACATCTCGGGTATTAGTATTGTTGAGTGTTCCTTCAACTGTAACACTAGTCATCATGAGTTGTTGTGTTGCATGCGATTGCATTGTAGACATATTTTGAGAATCGTTCTGGCCCTTGATCTGCCAATCAAACTGTTCCCATTCTTTCAATAAATTTGAATGATCATGTATATCCATTTCAGAGGAATCACCATCTTTTTTACTTGTCTTTTCCTGTTCAGTTTGAATATCGGCCTTATTTCCTCTGTTTTCCTTTTCTTGCTCTGTTTCAATGTTCTTTTCTTCTTTGTATTCTTCATGTTGTAGTGGAGTGGTTCTCAACTGATCCAGAGGTATTGTTGGTAATCTATTGTTTTTGAACTGTAAGAACTCTTCCATGCCACATGTTCCAAACTTAAAATTTTCTAACTGTTTAACCTATGAAAATCCTTTGGCCGAGGAAAATAGATCATCAAAATCGGCATCTTCATGCTCAAATTTATCAACTTGTACCATAGATGTAAAGTTAAAGGAAACTTTCTTTTGATCATACTGTCTTTTGGGGATGGTTTCCAATCTGAGATCTTTTATCTTTTGGGCTTCTTTCTCTGCATGTTTAAAATCATTTAGAGAAATATATCCACATCGGAGGGGAAATGTAGGCCACATCAGCTTCTTGGAATTTTTTTAGGTTTCTAGACATCCATTTCTCCGTTATTTGATAAGCTATTTCTCAGGCTAATAATTTTTCGGGAATGTACAAGGGTAGGACATGAGGATCAGTGATACTTCTGAATATTTGGATATAGGTAAATTTTTCTTCTCTAAACCAGCTTCCGATTGAGGTTAGGTCCATGTTGGCCTCATCGGATAACCTTAGAGTGGGTTTATTGAATATAATTTGATGAACTGGCAAGATGAATCCATGATAAATTCTGTATATGTGGTCATTATAATAAGACTTCCACAGATATTTATGATAAATGTGGATAGGAATTGGACTTTGAGGATTCCATTTCCAGCATAAGATAGGGAATCAGAGTTGAAACATATAGTGTCAATGATATAAGCACTCATGTAAAATGGGGGTATTATTCGGGTAGTTACAAACCTATTTTTCCTATAATCAAGGATTTTTCTTGCCATTTTATCAGATAAAATGGTTTCCCAATCCATAATGTAGGAATTAATAGCAACTTCAATTAAGGGTACCATCTCAATAGAAAATTTTTCAGAGTTGACAGTTCCAAATAATATACACATCATAGCTACAGCATAGCAATAAGGAGACACTAGTGATTCTACGGAGTACATACCCGAAGATTCGTGCATATTTTTTTCAGGAAAATGCCTCCAATCTCTAATGGAATTTGACTCCACTTCATTTTCTTTAGCGAAGTCTTCCAAAAATGCTTTATTGTAGATTTGCTGAGGGTCTAGTAAGTGACACATCTTCTTGATGTCTTCTTCTTTGAAAGACCCGAACATCCTTCCATTTGACGTAAATAATGCTTTATCTATTATATTGATGCTTTCTATAACCCATCTTACCAATTCATTATATGGGAGAACATTTGCGCGAGCTGCTACTTTGTGAAGATAGGAGTTTGATAATTCTTTAAGAGTGCTTTCTAATTTTTTATCTGAATATGCCTCCGACTCTTCTTCTGATATTATAGTTGGATCTTCTGCTTGTAGTAGATTGCAAACTCCTTCCCATGAATTTTTTCCAAGACCCATATAGGTTGTATCAGTTACTAACACCAATTTAGCTGGTTTCTCTTTTGGAATGATGGGGACCTTCACTCTCTTGGATTTCTTAGATATTTTCATGACCCATAGGTTTTTTCAGGTCTGCACAATGGAACAGATTAGCAGAATGACGGAAAAATTCTTTTAAGAATGAATACCAAAAAGAGTGGAACTAATAGCATTTAATCACAATAAAGATGATGGATTAAGGAAATATTATTCCATTGAAGTTGAAATCTATGATGGACTTTAACCATGAGTATTTATTAATGATTTCCTCGTATAGTGTGAGATTTTAGTGCCATTTTAATTTGTCTCATCGCACATTCATAACGGTCCTTTTAAAGTGTTCATACCATAACTTTTTAAATTTTTCTGATCAACGATAATCGTATATCAGAGATCGGAAGTTTCAAATATCAGTTTTAAGTATTCCCATTTTACACTTGCGATGTGTGATTATTGTTGAGCTCACATGGATGGTACGATTCCTTTTTAATTATATCGAATTATTGTTATTTCTTGTACAAAATGGTTTATTTTATGTTTTTCATTGAGTAGCGCTTTTATGAAATAATGATATCACATTGCAGATTTTTAGTGGAGTATATTTGGATATGAGTTATGCGTTTTTAGCGATGAGCGACTTGCGATTTAAATTATGACATAGGAAAAAGGGTTCATGAATATGTGATATGATTTCACCAATTCGCGATTGCGATCAAGCTTATCGCATCAGAGCTTTTCAAAAGGATGTATAAGAATGTGATTTCCCTAATTCGCGATTGTGATTGGGTTCATTGCATTGGAACTTTTCAAATTGGAAGACTTAAACTCATGTTCAATGTGATATGTGATTTTTTGATTGCTTAATCGCATCAGCGTTGAGTAATAACACATTTGATTCTAAAATTGTAATATGCAAAATGCGATAAAGGCCTTTATGTTTTTTATTTATTTTTCGTTAAATAAACCCTTTTTCATTGGGGTTTGATTCTATTTTCATGATAAATCAGATTTCCTCAAAACATGTATTGATTCTATACCTACCTAAAGAAAAGGGGACCCCATTTCTTATTAAAAATTAATATAGAAAAATTTGAAATGGGAAGGGTTGTTTGTACAGCACAATAGTGTCCAAGAGTGAGAGAAAGAGAGAATATAGAGAGAGCTCTAGAACTGAACTGATAAAAGGTACCAAATGATTCTCAAAATAATTTTTATTAATGAGTCCACTAATTCATTGAACTTACATTATTTTCCTTAATTTTCCTCCTCATATGAAACCTCTTACCTTTCACCTTCATTTTCTCCTAATTTCCATTATTTTCATAAATAAAATGCCAATTAATGCCACTTTTCCTTTCCAAATCCCTTCCCATTGCCTTTGACAATTTCCTTAGCCATATTAAATGAAATTAACACCCGCACTAGGATGTTTTACCTGAATTTAAAATTGGAATACGTGTCCCATGGCCATGGTTACTGTTTTTCCTTTATTAAATTTACTTAAATGAAGTTTTGACCAAGGTTGTTATAGAACCCTCCCCCTTGGGGGAACACCATCCTCGGTATTAAATGGCACCTACAACCAACAATACTACCTAAAGGAAAACATACTGCCCATGGAGCTCTATAACATATCTTGATGCAATATTTACAATGATCAACCTCTTAAGAATCAAACCAACATGAAAATATATCAACAATAACAACATGAAAACCACACCACTTATTAGAGATTTATAACACAACTCATGGAAGTATTTACATCCATATATATATGTCCATATACCAAAACATAGTACAAAAATATCCCTAAAACATTAACTTAACCAGTTAATAGATAATCATACATATCCCACTTATGATCCGCTATCTCCCATGTAGCTTCATCGTGCCCAAAGTGCCTCCATTGCACATTAACTTGCTCGATTGGTCAGTTCTAAATAATGAACATATTTCTTTAAAAAATACATTGCAGTTCCAACTGCAATTTTATTTCTATCTCCACTTGCAATACAGACCACTCAATAACATGATCAACATATTTAACATACCTATTAAGAATCTACACATGGAAAACATCATGGAGTTTTACTATCATAGGAAGTGCAAGTATATAGGATATTGATCCAATCCTTTCAAGAATCCTGAAAGGTAGAAAAAAAAGGTGCCAACTTGGCACATGATCCAATGCTATGGGAGCTCTTCTTGGGATTGATGTGCAAGTACACATGTTCCCCAACTTGAAACTCCTTATACATCATGTTCTAATATGCATAAATTTTATGTTTCTCCTGTACTTCCTTTAGATTCTTATTTATTACTTGCATTTCATGTTCCATCTCTGCCAACATGGTGGATCCTATAAACTCCTTATTCACTATATCTCTCTAATTTATGGGAGTATTACAACTCTGCCCATATAGTGTATCAAAATAACTCATCCTCAACGACTTCTGGTAACCATTGTTGTAAGAAAACTGAACCAACAATAGGTAATCCTCCCATCTTCTCTAATGATGCATCACATACACCTTCATCATATCCTCCAATATCTTGTTTACTGTCTATGTTTTTTCCGTGTGCCTACCGATTTTAAGTTGTGTTGAAGGCCAGCTCTGTCCCTAAACAGATAAACAACTCCTTTAAAAACATGGAAGAGAAATTAGGTTCCATTTTTGACATAATCTTCTTCAAAACACCATGTATACCCACTACATCTCTCATGAATAACTCTGCCACATCACTATCTTAGCACATATACTTCACTAGAATGAAGTTTACTATCTTTATCAACTTTTCTACCACGAACATGATGGAATGATGTTGTCTAGATTTCTTAGGAAATCTTGTGATGAAATATATGGAAATGACCACCTATTTCCACTCTCGAATCAAAATTAGCTATAGTAATCGACTTGTATGCTTACATTCTGCTTTCACCTGCTAAAATTCCAAACATCGAGCCACAAAATCTGCCATGTCCTTCTTCAGATTCAGCCAATGATAAATCTTATTCACTGGTGTCAATATCATCTAGTATCCTGGGTGCCTTCGATACTTTTTTTCATGTAACTCTCACAAGATATTCTTCTTGAGCTCATTGTTGTCTGGCACTTATATACTGTCCCTAAATTTGACTAAACCATCTATTCTAATATGATAGTCAACATCCTAATTACCTATACCCTGTTTTAACCTATGCCTAAGCTCAATTTACCTTCCATATTACTATCCTTCTTGTAATATTTGATCTTGTAAGTCTAACCCATAAGAACAAATATTCGTTATGTGATTCACATGTCTCCTTCTACTAAGAGCATCTACAATCATATTGTATCTACCCTTTACGTACCCAATTTGAATGTAGAACTCACTAATCATGGGAAACCATCTAGCTTTCGTAGAAGTCAGATTCTATTGGTAAAAGAAGTATCTCAATCCACTATGATCACTCATCAATAAAAACTTCCTTCGAACAAGATAGTGCCTCCACATATTCAATGGATGAATGATTGTTGCCAACTCAAGATCATGTGTCAGATAATTTTTCTCGTGCTAATTTAGTTTCTATGACTCATAAAAAAATTATGAACCCTCCTGCATAAGGACTCTGCCAAGTCCCCTGTTACAAGAATCTTACACACCACAAAATATTTTTTTGGGTCTACAATCTTTAACACTAGATCCTCTATCAACAACTACTGCAAGTACTCGAAACTTATGGCATATTACTCTATCCATTCAAATTTCTTACCTTCCTCTAGAGTGACGTAATATGATATGAAATCTGAGATAAGTTCCTGATCAACCTCCAATAGTAACCTACTATTCCCATGAATGATCCTACCTCATCCATGTTCCTAGGAGCTACCCATTCCAATAGAGTTTTAATATTTTCCAGATCCAATACTCCACCTTCCTTGCAAACAACATGTCCCAAGTAATGTACCTATTTCTGGAAGAAACTACATTTACTGAGCTTATCATACAATTAATGCTCTCTTAGAAATATCTATACTAATATTAAGTGTTCTTCATGCTCTTCCTCATTCTTAGAATATATCAAGATGCCATCAATGAATAGAATAAAAAAATTGTCCAGATAAGGATGCAACACACTATTCATCAAGCGCATAAAACTAGAAGAACCATTAGTCAAACCAAATGGAACTAAAAAAAAATCATAATGCCCATACCTGGTACAAAAAGTTGTATTATAAATTTCCTATTCCTCTCTGCATACCTAATGGTATCCTGATCTCAAATAAATATTCTACAACATCATTTCTCCCTAAAATGGATCAAACAAGTCATCAATCCTTGACAATGGATACATGTTCTTGATGGTCACCTTTTTGAAATTCCTGTAATCAATGCATAGCCTAGGGGTACCATCATTCTTTTTAACAACAAACACTCGTGCACCACAAGGCGATACACTTGGCCGAATGTATCCATTTTCAATAATTTCCTTCAACTGCAACTTTAAATCCGATAGTTTGGAGGTTTTTGGGGTGTATATTTTGTAATTGAGAGTTTTGTATGTCCTTAGCCTTCATTTTTCTATCTACATTTCGAGTCTAGAACAACATTCATCTCTAATACAAAACTTATCAACAAGAGAGGAAACCAAGGTATATAAATACATGGAGGAAAGAATGGAGAGAATGAGGGGAAGGGGAGAGCCGACCATCAAAATACAAGGTTATTTAATCACTTTATTTAATTTTATTTAATTTTATATTTAATTTTTTTATTAATATATTAATACAAATTACCGTGGAATCTATTTTAATTAGAGTATTACTTTTAATTAATTTGACCTATTATTAATACTAATATTATTAGAAATGTTTATTATTATGTAATATTAATAGAGTTTTTAATTAGAATATAAATTAATTTAAATTTATAATAATGGAGTTAAGGTAAGATTTGATTTTGGTTTTAAGTAACAAAATAAAAGATGTTATGTAAAGAAGTCTAATTAATATAATTGATAATGCTATATTATTAATATAAATAATAATATTAAGTATTAATAGTTAGTCGTCTTACTAATAATCTTTACAGATTAATAATAATAATAAAGCTTAAATTTTTATTTTACTTTGATGGGATTTAAATTATTTTGAATGATTTTAATAATAGTTAGGTTAAGTATGGAAAACTTTAATTTTTTTTTATTACAAGGTTAATTAAAGGGAGCTTAAGGTTAAGGGATGAAGTGCAGGAGGAATTCAAATAATGGGTGAGATGCAGGAACATCATGAGATATTTTCGAGGGGGGGAAATGCAAAATGTGAAGGGGGAGGGAGGAGGCAAGCATAATTTTGAGCACCCATCCAGTAAGGGGCATATATGGGAAATGGGATTAAATTACAAGGATGATGTTAACAGTATTATTCCATTGTAAAGCGGGAAAGGACATGAATCCAATTTGTGCTAACGTCCAAACCCCAATCCCTATTGAGGTTGTGAGGGTGTTTTATGATTTCAAGGGCTTCACGAATTTTACGCTTGAAATGATGTTTTTCATTGGCAATCCCATAGCTTGTTCTAGAAAGATATAGTTACAAGTATTATTAGAGTGTTCTGATAGAGCCAAGGTTTGAGTTCTTCCATTTTTTATGTCAGCTCCATGCTCTTTGAGCCTAATTTTGAATTTCATTCCTGTTTCTCCTATATGACAATCCCCGCAAGTGAAATTAATTTTGTGAACACCCTTTTGTTGGAGGTAATCAGGGTTATCTTTGACATATTTCATCCTTTTTTTTACATTCATTAGGGGTTTGAAGGCGGTTACAATATTATTTTTATTGAGAAAATTTTCCAGATTGTCAGTGAATCCTTGAATATATGGAAGATATCCTTTTGTAGTTGAAGAAATATCAAGGGAATTGTGTTTATTTCCGGTTCTAGCACTTTGAATGGCTTTGATGATGTCATTTTTTTTTTACCCCAGGCTTCTGAATGAATTTCTTAAATATTAACATGATTTTCATTTGATATTGTAAAATCTTGCGTGAAAAGAGTCATAGGAACCCCCATATTTTGGGCGAGGTAGTGGTGTGAACTGGCGTGAAGGTAAATTTTAGTGTGCGCTTTATTTCTAAACACTTTGTGTTCAAGAGATCCATGTTTATTTCATATGAGGATAATGTAAACGAATGGGATGTAGTTTATATCCTCACCTTCCATTATAAACTGGATATCTTTGGATATGCTATTAAGGTGGTCTAGGAATAATTTTAACTCCTCATCCCCATGTGGCCAATTGACACTGGTGTTATCCAGAAGCTTGATCCATAATTTAGCTTTCAATGGGTAAGTATTGAGAAATTTCTTCTCAAATCTCTCCATAAAGAGGTTAGCAACTATGGGAGATAGTGCATATCCCATAGCTACACCAGATGTTTGTTCGAAAATCTCCCATTGGAAGGTAAAGAACATGCAGCAGAGATATATTTCAACAAGTTTTTAGATCTCATGGTCCATGACTTCTTTCACAACTTGGAAACCTTTATCTAAAGGGATCTTAGTAAAGAGTTGAATAAAATCAAAGCTTACAATTTTTTCACCAAGATCCAGTCTTGATTTTTTAAGGAATTAAAAATAATGATTGGAGTCTTTGATGAATGAGCTAGTTTTACCCACCAGAGGCGTGAGGGTGCTGGCCACAAATGTTTCTAATTCATGTGTTGGTGCTCCAATAGTTAACAATAGGCTTGATTGGGGCACAAAATTTGTGAATTTTTGGGGCCCCATAAATATGTGGTGTGATCTCACTATCGATATATAGGCACCTTTTTAGTTTTTCATCAAGATCAGACTCCTTAATGGATTTTTTAACAGTTTTTATAATCCTAGAGATAGGGTTCTCCTTTATATTTTTATAGTTTCCACTATTATGTAGTTGATCTCTCATTTTATTTATGTACTCTTCTTTATCCATTACCACCATAGCCCATCCTTTGCCTACTTTTAGCATGAAAATTTTATCACTATGCCTTAGCTTTTTAGGGATCTTAATTGCTCATTCCTCAAATTCCTTCTTGGAGGTCTCGATTTTCTAAGGATGACGGTGAATTCTCGCCTTACAAGCTCTTTTTCCTCCTCACTTAGGGAGTTGATTCCATCGTCAATGTTGCAAATAATTTCTTCTTTTATAATGTGATTGGGGGCTAAGGAAATTTTTTTCCCTTTTCTTAGTACTTCAGTTTATTCACTCTTTAATTCACACAAGAAGATATTAATAATTTTTATTTTTTATTTTTGATGACGTTGTTGTTTATAATTATAGGGTGTGAAATTTTATCATCCATTGTCACTTTAGGGTTTTTCATATCTCGAACGAACGATCTCAATCTTGGCCTTTTTACATTGATTGTAGGCTTCCAATCTGTTGCCAAATTAGACTCCATGGCTATATAATTTTCGTTAGATTCCACGGCTATAGACTTATCAATGTGTGCTTTTGTGCATTTCTTGAGGACCACAGGTTGTTGGTACACTCAGCGTGCTACCATTGGATCTATGGTCTCCGCTTTTGTAGACTGGATCACAACCATATCCATATTCCTCGCCTCCACAGACTGTATCACCGATATCCTTGCAATGTTATCATATGTGTGATCGGGTGTAATCCACATGGTGGACTAGTAGTTTGTGTCTAAGCCGAGTTTGGCATAATCCTGGAGATTAATTGTGTTGGTTTCTGCCTTCCATCAGTTGTGTTGGGTTCTTGATATCTCTGCAATGTTAACATATGTGAGATCAGGTGTAATTTGGATGGTGGAAGGGTAGTATAAGTGGATGGTGGATAGGTATTATATGTCAAAGACGAGTTTGGTATCAACCTACAGATCAATTGTGTTCAGTTTAGCATTCACCGTGCCACCAGATTTATGCCAAGTTCGTGAATTTAATTTTTCAAGTTTTTTATTAGGTCTTTCACAAAATTCTTGACCATCCTTGTTAGCTTTGATCACTACTTAGGTATCGATGATAGGCCATATGTATTTATGAACAACTGTAGATATTTTTATATTATTAGTAAATTGTATTGTTGAGAGGTGATCCAGCATGAATCTGTATCTTCATATTCCATGGAAGATTAGGGATCCGATGTGCTGGTCGAATGCTCTACCGGTGTGTTGGTGATGTAAATTGTGTTTCACAATATTGAAGGATGCAGTAATATTTAGATCACGAGAATGTTCTAGGAAAAATAAATCATCTTCTTTTCTCCGAAATTTTACCCTTATTTTCTCGAGATCACACACCTCAATCCAAGTGTAATCCTTGCAACAATTTTTTTTTAAGTTTTTCATAATCAACCTAACTATTACTAAAATATTCACATTAATTTAAATCCCACCAAAATAAGACAAAAATTTAAGATTTATTATTATTATTAATCTATAAATATTATTAGTAGTAGGACTAACTATTTCTACTTAATATTGTTATTAATATTTATAATTAAACATTATCAATTATATTAATAAGTCTTCTCTATATAACATATTTTACTCTACCACTTAGAACCAAAATAAAATCTTACCTTAACTCCATTATTATAAATTTAAATTAATTTATAATTCAATTAAAAACTCTATTAATACTAGATAATAATAAAAATTTCTCATAATATTATTATTAATAATAGGTCAAGGTATTTAAAATTAATAATCTAATTAAAATATATTCCACAATAATTTATATTAATATATTAATATAAATTAAATATAAAATTAAATTAAATTAAATTAAATTAAATTGAATTAAATAAAATTAAACAAATATTATTAAATAATCATGTATTTTACAGGTTGGCTCTCCCCATCCCTTCATTCTCTCCATTATTTCCTCCCTATGTTTATATACCTTGGTTTCTTCTCTTCTTGGTAAGTTTTGTCTTGAAGATGAGTCTTGCTCTAAAAACGAAACATAAAGAAAAAATTGAAGACTGTGGACATTTCGAACTCTCTATCACAAAAAATTTAACTCTACTAGCTCTCAAGTGTTCATCATGTACAATACCTTTGATGTTGGTGTTTCCCATAGTACCAACTCAATAGAAAAGTATACTTCCCTGTGAGGGGGAAAATCTAAAATACCTACTGGAAACACATCATGAAACTGTTGTAAGATTGGTTACCTGCTCAATACCTCTGCATCCTCATCCTCCTCACCCTTATCACTAGAAATATGTACTTCAAATAACACACACCCTTTTTTGCGACTGCTCTTTTCCTGCATAGTTTTCACCATTCTAACAGAGGTTTCTTTCTTCTTACATTGTAAGATTCTTTGTTCCCCATTGTCATCCAAGCACTTAATATAGTTTGCATAACAATTCACCTTAGTTCTATGAAGATATAACCATTCCATACCCAAAAGCATACTATATGACCCCAACGGTAATACATTCAAATGTGTTGATGTAGGCATACCATTCAACTAAAATACACAAGGTCTTACCCAATGATGAATTGTCTTCTTTGTACATGTAGCCAAAAACACTAACCAAGATTTTGCATGCACTTCTTTATTCAAACCACACTTTCCACCAAGTCAGAGTTAACATAGCTATAATTAGATCCTGGGTCAATCAAAATTAAAACAACTTGATCAAAAATCTTACATTCCATCTCAATGATAGATTCCTAGTGATATTCCTTCCTATTATCAATGTTGCATAGATCCAAGGAATGCTCTGCCAAACATCACCAATAGTTTGCGCTTCCTGTGCACAATAGATATGAGGCCTACCACCATAATTATACATAATTTCACTTTTAATATGCTCTTTCACACATGTAAAACATTGTGACTGACTTGTACCATCACCTTTATTATGCCGGTATGAGCCATGTCCCTATCTAACTACGTGGAACTTATTTTTAAGTGCTACATTTTATTTCTCTTTTAAATTTTGAGGTCTTGTTCTTTTCAGTTTCCATTTACCTTTAGCTTTTTCATTCCCTATCCAACCTTGCTGGGATTATGTCTTACTCTTTGACTACACATAACAGTGCTTCAATTTTCTAATAAATTCCTGAAGTGACCGAGGTTCATCATACTCAATCTAATCTCTAAATGTTAATGTTAATCCACTTACAAACCTCTGAACATTATCCTTTTCATCCTTAATATATAGTACATACCTCAATAACTCGAGGAACTTGGTTTTGTTCTCCTTATCCATCATCGACCCCATATTTAACTCATAGAACTCCTTGGATTTTTTTTCGTAGTGCCTCTCTCAAAATTATTTCTTCCTCAAAATTCTCTTGAATTCATGTCAACTCAAGTCTTTTGTCCTGATGTCTCTGACCCGTTTCACATATTTCCACCTGATGTCTAGTTTCCCTTTGAGGTTGAATATAGCTATTTTGGACTTTATATTCTTTGTGTAAGAGAAAAATTTGGATTATCCACAGTGTCATGAGAAAGTAGTCGATGTTATGAATCCAAACTGGGATCCATCTTCAGGACAAAATTATTTCTTATGTTTTCCAGAGAACAAATATCTTCCCATCAATCCCATCCTTTTAGGGAAATGATAATGGTTTTAAGGCTTCTGTGGTTATCAATTAAAAGAGAAAAAATCTGACTATCCATAGTGTCATAAAAAATTAATCAGCATTTCGAATCCCAACTGGGATCCATCTTCAGGACATAATTATTTCTTATGTTTTCCAGAGAAAAAAATATCTTCCCATGAATCCCCTTTGTGCAGGGAAACACTGATGGTTTGAGGATTCTGTGGTAATCAATTGAAAGAGAAAAATTTGGATTATCCGTAGTGTCATCAGAAAATAGTTGACCTTTCGAATCATTTTACAAGGATTAATCCCTCTTGCAAACAAGGGTTATCTCCCTAGTACTCATATGAGTAACTAGAAAAAAATACCCATTTGAATACCTATTTCTCTACATTATTTGTATTTTATGATCCTTATAATAGTAAAGTAGAGAGGACATGTCCATACCTTGAAATCCAAGCGTCTGATGTAGCCCTTTGTCATGTTGCTCCAAAGTAGTTCTCTAATGATAAGTAGAACTTGCAATCTAATGAAAGACAAATAATCAAAGCATATGTAATATATAATTATCAAAAAGTACTAATCCAAATTAGTGATGAAGGAATCTAAGTATTGACATCATTCCCATGAATTCAGAAACAAGACAATGAGGAAAAGAGATCCATATGTATTATCATAAATTAGAAATAGAAATCTTACAACTAGATGACTTTATGTTGTAAAGGTTCCTTCCAGGGTCCGAGCAATTGTTTCCTTCAGTATGATAATACTTCATCTCTATAATAACTAGCATGAAGTCATAAACATAAAGGTGTGATCTTTAGTGTGTCAACAACAACTCACTAGTATGGAAAGTATGCACTCTATGAACTCTCTTCAGCTTAGAAATTATACAGATCAGTTTCTATCATTCATAATCTACCCTTGAACCTGAAACTTGAACTCAATTTATAGGGAGATTGAAGTAGTTTCAGTTCCATAAAGAGGGATGGATTCCTACCATGAAGTGATTTGAGCTCCTTAGACCAAGGGATAACTCCGTGAGTGGAGGGATAAAGCTCAAATTGGTGCGACTTTAGAGGCTTCTAGTTTGGAGAATATTGACCAACTAGGCTGATAAAAGTTACTTTTACTTTTTACATTCTTTTCATGGGGGTACACAGGTTTTAGTGGAAATCAAACCAACAACCACCATGGAAAATGGAAGGATCATCAAGGCATGCGTAGGGAAACGCTAGTAAAATCGCGCAGGTAGACTATTAAGGGTTTTACAGAGATTTTATCCAATTTCCAAGATTTGATTCAGGAACATAAGTGTTTTTGAACTCTAAGGGAATATGATATGGATGGTGATAGAAACATATAAACATTCAAAGGTCATGGTGACAAAATTACGTGTAACATATTGCCCCATAAAGTACGAAGTCTGAGATTTTTTCTGAAGAGTGAAGTGCTTTATCATTCTGAGGATTGGATTGGAGACGCCGATCGAAAACCTGTAAAAACATTCAATGAAAATATATATCATTTCTGAGGTAGGAATTCCCATACTAAGATCAAAACTAACTAAATTTTCTAGTATAGATATGGTTTCAGTATTACATCAAAAGTAGACACAGTATGGGTGTAACCATCTATCAAAGGAAGTCTACTATATCATGAATAATAAAACCCCTCATAGCCTAGATGGTCGAAACTAGATCCATGGTATTTATTTATACTTCTCAAACTAGTACGAATCTATCCATGTGATTAATTGGGTCAAATTCAAACATGGTAGAAACCACGTGATTACTGGTCAATGATGAGAACCGTTAACAAGTGTGAGAGAAACCACCAATAATGAGAATGGCTCTCAAATTACTTCAGTACAATCTATGAAGTGTGAATGAATTATTTTCAGTAGAACACACATATAATTATTCGATCGAATGTCAATGATCAAAATCCATCATCGAAGGTGAGAAACATACCATTAGGGCATGCAAATCCTAAGATACTAATAGGATTCTACATTAAATTTCTAGATAATGAGCTGATGTCGATAGAAAGTGATCTGTCGTAGGGAAGCCTATGACACAAAACCATTCGATCAAGTTTTGAAGAATTTTTTTGCAATGACTGACTCAGGGATGGTCAGCGCGAATGGAGAAAAATGTTTGCAATGAATGGTTTATTGAAATTTATCTTGAAAAAATAATGACACTATAGATGGCTTGGCAGTATTGGACCTAAAGCTAATACCCAGAAACCGGCTGAAGAATTTTAATGTGGTTCGATTAAATGTTAGATAAAGGATTTCCCAAACCATGTACAAGTGTAACAAAGTGTGGTGTTCAAGAGCAACATTCTACCTTCTAAAATAAGGACGAAAAATGGACTCTTTTTATCTCTTTCCCCCTACCATTATAGGAAAGTACCTCTTTATTTTTGTCAAGATTGAGGAGGATAAAATTTACTCTCGTTTGTAAGCTCATCCTTCAAATGAGTCTATCTTAGTATTAAAATTGAACCATAAGAAGGAGTGGTAGTCCTGTTGTGATCAACAGTTCTTGTACTGTTTAGTTATAACAAGTCCAGTATAGGAATAACTCGATGTTTTTCAGTTTTACGGAGTGAGAAGAGAAACATAAGTAAAATTAATGATTGTTATTTTTTTTAAATTTAGTCCCTCAAGCCAAAAAAAGGATAAAATAATGCAGGAGAGAACTCTATTGACCATAATAAATCAATGTATACCTTTTCCGTAATTAGTCCAATTCAACCCAGAAAAGGGGTAAATTTATACTAAAGGGAAGATTGTTCATTTACTTCAACAAGTTTGAATAGTGAAGTATTCGACGATTTTTCATGTTTCGAGGGTTTGAAAAGGGCTTAAAAGAGGAATCCAGGGTTTCACTTTTTTATATTTTTACAAAGCACTAAAAAATGATAAAAGTGTACTCGATGTCAAAATAATTATTTTCACCAAAATCCTATATCCTACACAAAATCTCGAACAATTACAAATATCTGCGCTTCAAAAAGTAAAAATATTTTGATTTGAATTTTTAAAGTAAAAATAAATAAAATAATAGTATTTTATTCACTTAAAACTACAAAAATGAGTTAAAACAAATCATTTTCACCTTTTCATTTTGAGAACAGAGGAAGGAGGGATTTTTGCCAAATACTTCCGGAGTTGATATTAGAAGAACCAATCGATCATTTTGAGAACCGTCAGAACCAGGTAATCCACATCATCGTTTTATTTGTTTTCATCGATTTCATTTCCTATTTTAAGCTTTCATGGAATTTTTTAGAAGGAAATTATGTTTTAAAATCCGCCCTCAGGGGTGCGCAGGTTCTCTGTGTGAAAATCGTGCACCCTAATGATTTTTAAAAGAAAAATCGTCAGGCCGTCACGGGTTCTGTGTATGATGTGTGTGGACAAACGCACTTTGTAAACAGAGAACCTACGCACGTGTCGTCAGTTTTTGAAAAACCTAATTTTCTTCATAAAATATGGTTCAAGTTTCCTCCACTTAATTTCTAATGCTTAATTCGTTAGTTTGCAGGTCTTTAATCATGATTTAGTGGTGGGAAAAAGAAGATTAACTCATGGAAAATGAAGCCATGGATGATCCGGCAATGATGCATGCATTAAAAAATTGTGGCTTATAAATTTTTTGGGCAATTCAGGGCCTAAAGGCACATGTTAAATTGCTAACTTGGCCTGTGAATGCGTGGAACATATGAGATCAATGTTTCATAATTCGGGACCATGGAATTGTAATCGAGCCAGAGGACATATACTTCCTTATTGGGCTACCTCATAGAGGGAGAAACATTTGTTTATTTGGGACTAGACCAGGAGGTCTTCCCACTGCTAGCTACAGGGCTTAGTATTGCAGCAATAATTCAAAGATAAAGGACGGTGACATAGACATCAAAACTATTGTGAGACTGGAAATCAAATCATAAAACTCAAATTTACCATGTTATGCAGGAGTGAAACTCCTCATGTGGCTATAAAAGCACATATGCAGAATGCACTTGAGTGTTTCAAAGGGACAATATTCAAATGAAGTGAAGGAGTACTGGAAAATATGAAGGGCCAACTAACTATCACTAAAAATGGGAAGTTGAAAAACTTCGAGTATGGTGCCATTCTTATCTCTTTTTCTCTAGAGAGGATCCCACTCCTTGCACCCCAACATATTCTAGTGGATCATGGAGGTCCTCAGGAATCTCGTATGGTGCGATGGGTAGCATTGATGGCTCAACATGTGGTGAAGGTGGTGCAGTGGTTCTGTTCACTCTGCATTATTTCTTGTGCCTCAGGAATTAGAACTTCACGATTGAATATTTTCCTTATGTAGGGATGGATTATAGAGGTGATCCTGAAACATCTCTACCACCAGGGGCATAGTGGGATGAGACAGGTTAGTGAAGCATTTTGTATTTTTTAATCTAATTTTCATTTGATTTTTTATCGTCCAATACTGACAAAAAGTTTAAATGTATATGTTGGTCTGACATGACCAACAGTGCTTCTTCGCTTTGACAGGTGAGAGGCACAACCCATAACAGCCCCATAGGATGATGCAACAGAGATCCTGGCAGGGATGGAGCACAATATTCAGAGGTTTACTATTTATATTCTTGATATAGGAACTGATGATATACCTCTTAGGCTCCAAAGGCATGTGATTGGAGTCCCAGGTCCACTCTGAAGATTTCTCCACAAGGTGGCACGTGCCATAGTTTTCTATCATGATCATCATCATGGATATCTAATGGTCAATGTAGATTGATAATTTTTTTGTATCAGTATCTTTTAGATCATAAGGTGTTTGAACCTATGATCATAAACGATGTAATATTTTTTGACACAAACTTATCTATCCTAATGATATTACAACCTTCATTCCTTGAGTATCTTGTTCAACATCAACTGAATCTTGTTTTGATTTACTTTTTTAATGTTGCAGATGTTTATTTAAAACTTTATTAGCTAGTGCATCAACCAATGTGTTTAAATTTCTAGAAATGTGTTGATATTCGATATAATCGAATTGTCTTTCCAAGAGATGAACCTTTAAAAATAATATTAATAAAACTAGATTTCTGATAGCATAAACTCTGTTTAAATTAAATACAATGAGTTGCGAATCTAAACTAATGATAAAATGTTGAATACCAAATGTGATTGCATCATATAATAACTCAATAATTGCGCTATATTCTACAATATTATTCCTTGTTTGAACAAGGAATATCCCGTGAATAGGGAATAACTCATTGGTGGGTGAATAGATGACCCAAGCTATGGAAGAGATGTTTCGTGTACTACGACAAGCACTGTCAGCAAAACCAATGTAAGTTTGAAGGGATGTCGACATCTGCAATATCAAGAGTAATCAATATAAGCAGCGAAAGTAGTAACAACAAAAATAACTAATTCTAAGGCAGACTTCTAATCTAAGGCACACTATTCTAAAATTTAACTAATGTACAAGGGAGATATTCACACGAAAATTCATGCATAATATATCTTGAGATAAATACCATTTATGGGTTTATATAAAGAGACCCCGTCATAATCATTTAATTCATAGGCTCCTTTTGCAAGCATACGCTTGACAATATAGGGACCATGCCACATCGGTTCGAATTTAATAGAGCCTAACTTATCATTACCTTGACCTTATACTAAAACAAGGTCACCTTATGAATGAATGTTAGGGTTAACACTTTGATCATACTGAGATTTAACACGTTTCTTCTGAGCTTCAACAGTGAATGCAGCGGTGCGGCGAGTCTCATCTAATTGTGCTAAGTATAGAAAGAGTTTCTCGTCTTCAAAAGTAGCTAAGAACAATTAAAGGACTAATTTTAGTGACAATATTTCAAATTCAATGGGTAACGTAGCTTATAAAATATAAACAAGTTGAAAATGAGTGAACCCTATAACAGTTTTTGCATAGGTATGGTATGCCCATAATGCCGAAAAAATCATGGTATTCCAATTACATTTATGAGTCCCAAAAATCCATTTAATCATGGTAGTTAAAACCTTGTTGATGGCCTCAACTTGACCATTAGCCTATGGGTAATATGGTGTAGAATTATCATGGTGTAGGCAAAGTTGATCAGAAATTTTGGTCATGATAATATTTCAAAAATGGCTCCCATGGTCTGTAATGATAGCTTGAGGGACATTGAACCGAGAAATCACATGATTGAATATGAAATTAGATGTAGTTTTTCCATTAACTATGAATGTAGGCATCACCTTGACCCATTGGTAAAGTAATCTATGGATATAATAATATACCCATGCCCCCCGGCCGAGTGAGTGAGTGTTACATGTAATGAGATCGACGCCCTATTTGGAAAAAGGACCAACAAAAATGATTGGGTGAAGAGGAGCTGGAGGTGCACGCATATTTCGATAAAAAATATGGCAATTGTGGCATTTTGGACCACAATAATACAAACTTTATATAAATAGGGTAAAAAATAACCAACGCGCAATATCGTTTGGGTTGTGGCAAACCTAGATATATGACCGCCACACTCTCCAGAGTGGCAATCATTCAAAACCTTTTCAACCTCTCTGTGTGTTATACACCGTCGAAACACAAAATCAACACCACGATGATAATGAGTGTCCCCAACAATATTGTATTGCTGGGATTGGTATCGGATTCTCCATCCATGTGTTCCTGAAAGCTCTGGGCGAAAGTTTTGGGTTTGAAGATATATAATGATATCTTTATACCATGGATCTAAAGTACTGATTAGAAACATAGATTCATCCATGATAGGATTATCTGCTACTGTTTCAGATTCAATATTGGGAAAGTCACAAATAAGTTCAACAAACACTAGTGATTTCTTTGACTTGGATTTCTTGAAATCCAAAATAAAATCTTGTAGGATAACAATCCATTTGGTGTATTTTCCCCCAATCAATTGTTTTCTCAATATGTAAATCATCGAGTTGCAATTAGATATCACTGTGGTTTTATGTAACAATATGTAATGACAAAAAAATTAAACAAATTGAACTGTCTCCAAGCACAATCTCTCCACATGTGAATACTTGATTTTCATCGGGTTGAGATTCTGACTTAGGTAATAGATCACATGTTCGTTGTTAGATTCATAATCTTGAACTAAAACCATTCCAATGATGGAATTCGATGCAACTAATTATAAAAAGTAATCCAAGTGGTAATCGTGCGAATGCAATAACGGTACATGGGTCAACGCATTTTTAAGTGCATCAAAATATTTATCTGTAATCTCATCCCAAATAAATGGAACATCTTGTTTCAACAACTGGGAAAAACCTTTCATTGATTCTTCATAATTTGGGATAAACCTACGTAAAAAGTTTGCTTTCCCTTGCAAACTATGGAGTTGGAGAAGAGTGGAAGGAGGAGGTGTTGGCTTGAGGGGTTTTGACCTAGGTTTAGTGTGTAAGTTTTCCCAACAAACCCCTATACTACTGGCCCTTTTGGTAGTGACCTTCTTGTGCAGGTCAATGTCTCACTCGAAGTATTATGGGTGGGTGTTTGAACCAGGTTTCCGTACCCTGATAAAGGATGGGTATAGCAAGTAGAGCTGCGCTAGGTCCTGTAATCCTCGATTAACTTGTTCTGCGTAGGGTTAATTAAGTCTCTATTCGCATACATGTGCACTATATCTATAGTTATATGCTTTTTATAACATCAACACAGCAATACATAAACATAACATAATAGATCTAGATCCAAGAACGCAGTATACAGATATTTCACAGCTTAAAGACAGAGAACGCCCAATACAGCAATTATTAGTAATTCACATAAAATTACTCATAGATTTAGTTCTCTAACAATATTTCACATTCATTCATTCATTAATTATTCCTTATAATTCCCTTCCCAACCTGTGCACACAGCAGCAGGGTCCGCACACAACTGGACTTGGATCTCCGCGCACATAGCCAGCAAGAGTCTGTTCCCCAAAACCCAAAAAGATAGCTTAAATCACAATCTGCATCAATAGATCAACATTTATTATCCTTTAAAACACAAAATGCTTCTCTATTTATAACAATCTAGCCTCAATTTTCCTATGGTTCGCAACCCATGGTTTTCGGACCCCTAGTTTACCCTTTGACCCATTACAAAGCGTTCGGGGCTTTCACCCACCCCAAAAACCCTCCGTTAGGTTAAATATAATAAAAAATATTCAAAATGGACCAATTTCATAGCTTGCTAGGAGACCCCGTTCCAACAGTCCCCCAACATAATCTTGTGACTCTTCCTGAGTCACTGCAATGGTGCAGATTCGATTTGCGTGCGCAAGGTAGCCAGAGTGCGGAGGAGCGGTGGGAGCACTTCCTTACTCTCGCCTGTAGCTTGTTGCGTAATGTGGACCAGTGTCAGGGAGGCAGGGCCATCTAGAGCTACAGTAACCTGTTCTAACAGCCGGTGGAGGCGTGCAATGGCGGACTGAGCGTATTCAGCGAGCTGGAGTGCGGTATTGGCCCACGGTTTCAACCATTTTCGGACAAAATGCTTGTTTTGGTGAAGGTTCTCAATCCTGTCCAAGATGGCTAGACATTGCACAGAGATGGTGTAGGGTGAGGAGGCTCTGACTTGGTCCAAACTAGCTTCCGCCTACTGTAATTCCGTTTGAATATGCTGATGCATGGAATGGTGTTGGATGGTCATCCATAGTTGGGTAGCTATTTCGAACAGTTGTGCAGCCCACGCCATCTGATCTTGAATAATATGCGTTCTCTCTATGACCACTACAATCTGTTGGTCCTGTACTTCCTGATGTATGTCATACTTCTCCTGCATTGCTCAGTCATGGTGGCGAACTTCACACAACGCTCGGGTGTTCAGTCATTGTAGCTCTGTGCGAGATAGCTGCGCTAAATCGATTTGGATGTCCTAAGTAGTTGGATCAGGGGTGTTGAGTTTGCCCAGTCTAGTCCAAGGAGCACAGGGTAGGGATCTGGATCTTCCATAATTTCTATGAATTCAAAGTTAGCTAGGACCCTTACCCCTGCGATGTCAACCATGAGTTTTGGTAACCTCACTAGAGGGATGATTTTTTGTTGATTGGCCATTCACAACTGGATGGTGGAACATTCTAATTTAGGCTCTCCCATTCATTTCCATGTTTTTTTTGGTAATACATTTGCATCTGACCCTAGATCTTAGATAATCCGATCCATCTCATAGTCACCAATCTATGTAATCAATCACATCTCTCTCTCGGTGAGCTTCTTATAGCTGTATAGTTTCTGTACATCCTTGGTTTTAGGGATCAAATTGGACTGAGATGTGCAGGTATTTAGTAGTTCTTGGAGATTTCCTACAGCTTGCAGATTTCGTAGTAGCTTTAGACATGCTTTTAAAAAGGGCTCAACTCCTTCCTCTATCCAAGTTTGCGTCGGTAGCTGTGTAGGGTCTTCCATTGGTGTCTGTTCTTTGAAAGGGATTCCCTCCCGGGAGGCCAACTCCTCTTTTTCTCTCTGGGTGACTAGCCTGCTGTGTGTCATGACTTTTACACAGGGATCCACCTTTCTTAGCTTGGTTTTAACACTTTGTACGTTCGGCATAGGGGTGGGCTGCTTTTCCTGCATCTTGGCCATTAAAATTGGGCAGTCCTCTACCTCATGGTCCAGATGCCTACAATATTTGCATGACGACCTGGTGAGATTTGGGCATTATTTGGAAAAGTGCCCTATTCCTCCACAGTTATAATAGATTAGCTGCCCACGTCCTCATCCTGTGCTTCCTCCCTGACCTCCTTTGCCTCAGGCTGGGGATCCTCCAAAGTGCAGAGAAATTCTTGGGGACGCAGGGTCCGATTGTACCCTATATAAGTTCCCACGATCCATCATTAAGGCATAAGTAGGATAGTTCTGCTCATCATGTCCCACTAATCGGTAGAATCAGCACCATTGTTGCTTTAGTTCTGGGACATACGCACCTAGCCGAGGGCAATGGCTCATATCATATAGTCCTGCAACCCGAAAATCATCACACCATAGTGTAGGTTCGCTTGAAGCTGGTCGTAATAGGATGGGTTCCCTACTTACCCGTCGGTGTATTGGACTAGTTCCTCCTAATTTCATGTAATCCATCAACAAAGGGCATTGATCCTTCGTATGGCCAGACACCCGACATCATATGCACCAGAGATCTATGCAACCATCCTTTCCCCGCTCTTTTCACAGGTTCTGTATCTGCATATGCATAGCCCCAAGTTGTTCCTAGAATTATTGTACTCCTGCGGACGTATCTTCTCGGGGGCAACGTCTAGTTTCATAGTGACTTCCACATCCTTCTCCTACCACTCAAAGGTATGATGAATCATTGGCATGCGTAGGTGAGGTAAAAACATAGTGATGAACCATTCTGTATGTTCTCTATCATTATATTCGAATCCTCCTTCCCTGATTTCTTTCTTCAGTCGCTGATCAGCTTCCCATACTGACTTAGACACACCATGTTTGAAGTCATTTACTTATGCTACCAGTTGGGAATAATATTTTGGCTTCCTGAACTGGTGCTTCAAAGCATCCTTGATATCTTGAATAGATGCGCCCCCATTCTGGGCAATATACCGCATATACCTGTCCAGGGCCCTGTCCTCGAAGGCCAATGACAGTTGCGCCCTTTTTACCGTATCACTCACCACATTCTGCGCAGTCCATATAGAGTCTGGAACAAACCAAAATTGGTTCATATCCTCATCTCCTACCCCCTTGAAGGTGGGTAGATTCAGATGCGCAACCATATCACTGTCTAGGGAGGGTGGCGATATAGGTGAATTCTTACCTCTACGCAGCTTAGGTGGCGATGTAGCTGGGGGGTGTTGCGCAGCTGGTTCTTTCAACAGATTGTAGGTGGATCTCCCTCCATCAAGGTTGGTACAATAGTATTTACCACTGCGTGTTGCACTCCTGTCTAGATCAGAGGTCATTCAGTCAGTACGACTACACAAAATACTCTTTTCGCATAGTAACTTCTTGATCAGCAACAGTAATGTCCTTAGAAATTTTCCCCAAAACCCTTTGAAGAATATTCGTTCGGCCTCAGAGTATGATACAAACTGATCAATGGAAAATTCCTTCACAAATCCTCCCAGCACACTATCTGCCCAGTGATCCACCGTACGCGTGATAGTATTATCAAGAAGCTCTCGGGTCCACTGAGTGACTCGCTCGTCATTCCAGCACTTCTGGAATTCCACAGGTCTGGCCAGCCACTCCTGGAGTTCAATCGCAAAGGTTACAAAGAATATTTCGTAGCTTTTAGTAAGAATGTACCTATTTTTCCACATTTCTGCCATTAAATTTTCACTGTATTTTTGTTTTACTGCAAACTCCTCTATCTGTCTTTTAAACCAATCTTCGATCTCTTTTCTTTCATGCTTCCAGTATTCTCTTGTGATTACTCGATTCCTCTCTCATAGTTCTTTCGGTCCCGGCAACAGAACCATTTGTTGGCTCGAGGGGTCCTGACCCAAGTTCGGTGTGCAAGGTTTGCTAACAAACCCCTATAATACTGGCCCTTTCGGAGGTGACCTCCTTGTGGAAGTCAAAATATCACCTAAATTAGTATGGGTGGATGGTAGAACAAGGTTTCCGCACCCTGAAAAATGATGGGTACCGCAAGTAGAGTTGCAATAGGTCCTGTAATCCCCGATTACCTTATTCTGCACAGGACTAATTAAGTCTCTATTCGCATCTGCGTGTGCTAGATCTATGGTTATATCCTTGTTATAACATCAACACAACAATACATAAACATAACATAAAATATTTAGATCCAAGAATGCATTATACAGATCTTTCGCAGCTACTTCCTCAGCTCCCAGGTGTGCAGATCGCACAATCTTAGTCTCAAGGAAGTCCTTTCGAGCCTTCATAAACATTTCCCTTGCTTTTCCCAGGTCTAGTCCTTCTTGGTTGCTAACTGCCCTATGGATCAGTAAGTTAGTTTCGCTTTTCTCCTCAAGGTACTTGTTCACTATCTGTCTCTCGCCCGTTTCGACCACCGCAACGGAAAACCAACATGTGGTACTCCACCCATGCTTGTGAAGATGCAGCACCCTGAGAAAGGATGGGTACAGCAAGCAGAGCTGTGCTAGGTCCTATAATCCCTGATTACCTTGTTCTGCACAAGGTTAATTGAGTCTCTATTTGCATCCACGTGCACTAGATCTATATTTATATCCTTGTTATAACATCAACACAGCGATACATAAACAAAACATAATAGATCTAGATCCAAGAATGTAGTGTAGAGATCTTTTGCAGCTTAAAGATAGAAAATGCCCAATACAACAACTACCAGTAATTCACAGAAAAGTACTCATAGATTCAGTTCTCTAACAATATTTCACATTCATTCATTCATCAATTCTTCTTTACAATTCCATTCCCAACCTGTGCACATAGTAGCAGGGTCCGCACACAGCTATACTTGGATCTCCGAGCACATAGCCAGCAGGAGTCTATTCCCCAAAACCGAAACAGATTTCTTAAATCACAATTCGCATCAATAGCTCATCATTTCTTATCCTTTACAATACAAAATGCATCTCTATTTATAAAAATCTAGCCTCAACTTTCCTATGGTCCGTAATCGATGGTTTTCGGACTCCTAGTTTACCCTTTGACCCATTACTATGCGTTCGGGGCTTTGACCCATGGAAAAACCCCTCTGCTAGGCTAAATATAATACGAAATATTCAAAATGGACCAGTTTCGTAGCTTGTTAGGAGACCCTATTCCAACAGGAGGTAAATTGATGATATCCTCAACCTTCGATTCATCAACACAAATTCCTTATTTCAAAACAACAATTCCAATTAAATGTCCTGATTGTACACAAAAATGCATTTGTGTGGGTTAAAACTAAATTTTTAATGCCTACATCTCATAAAGATAATTCATAAGTGGGTAGGATGATCTTCTCTCTGTAAGGAATGAGTAGGTAAGTCATCCAAGTAAGGCTATACAATATGTTTGATATCGTGAAATGCATAAGACATAGCTCTTTAAAAAGTTGCACCAACATTTTTTAGTCCAAAATGTAATTTACAGTATGAAAATTTGCCCCAAGGACATATAAACATTGTTTCAAGTTGATCGAAAGGGAGTATTTTGATTTTATTCTAGCCAGAAAAACCATCCATAAACGAAAATATTTCATTTCCAGCACAATCATCAACAATTTGATCGATATAGGGTGTAGGATAGTTATCTTTTGGACACACCTTGTTAATATCCTGATAATCGAAACATACTATGATATTCCCTTGTTTTTTCGTTATGGGAGCTATATTAGATACCTAATCAGTCAAATGAATAAGATAAACAAATCCTGCTCCTAGTAGTTTTTCAACTTCAGCTTTGATTTCTACAGGTTTCCATGGATGTATTGGAAGTAATCTCTATCTAATAGGATTAGCATTCGAGTATGTCTTGATTCCATGAATCACAATCTTAGGATCGATACCTGGCATCTCTTTGTAAGACTAGACCAAAATGTCTTAGAATTCTTAAAATATGGTTTTGTAAGTTTCAATCTCTTTAATCGAACAAGAAGCACCTATATGGATTTTTTCAATAATTCTAGGTTTAATCGATATGTCAGTAGGAATAGTTGTAGAAATATTTCCCAAACTTATCTCAGAATCCGAATGTGTGATCAATGTGGGATTCTGAGGTTCATTGATAGAATAAATTGTAAAAATAGATGAGAAATAATTTTTAGTTTTATCAACATCAGGGAAAAAATAAGATCGGTGATGTAGATCGTCCCATGGTAATTCATTTGATGACAAAATTTCTCAAATAATTTCATCAACAACGAATACATGTTGAAAGGGATCCATAAATGATGTTGAATTTGAGCTTGATATAGAATTTGATTCTTATGTGATCACATTCATTGGATCAGTATAAGTTGATTGGGTGTCATAATATGATTGTACTGCTACATATTCCAATTCAAAAGGACTTAAAGGCATCACGCCATTATAAGTGTCCATTTTTTATTCTAAAGTCAGACTCCATGTGTCATCAAATGCCATTGTGCTTGATGTGATCATATTGATATTGGTAATTGTTCACGGTACGTTGGGAGAGGGCATAGAAAAAGTTCCCATGATATTGGAATCATTCATTAGTCTTACACCAACATTTTCGTATGGGATAATAGATTTTTCATCATGTTGTATGCTATCTATATAATTAGGGTCTGAAGAAAACTATGAAAACTGATTGATTTTAACAATATATCCTTTGTGAGGAAAAATTTTCATCCAAAAGACTGATGAAACAATAGTAGTCATTGCATAAGTCAAATTTCCACCTAAAACAAGGTTGTAATCAAGAGGTGCATCACCAACTTCCACCTCTAGGTTTACGATTTTTCATTCTACTTCTATAGGCATATCCTAGAGTATTCCATATGGATGAAATCCTCTTCCGTTAAAGGCTTTAAGAATTGTCGGTGATTTTTTGAGTAATGAAGAACCAATGGTTTTCCAATAGTTTAATGACATTATACACGTAGATTCTCCATCATACATTACAATATGAAAAACTCGTCTTGATTTGACTAATACTAGAATCTGAAAAGCCATTTGATGTGGGAGTCTAGGTACAAAATTTTCGAGATCAAAGACCATTAGGTTCGAGTCTTGAGGATCAATAGGTTCGATGGTTGATAATAGTAATTTATTTTGTTTTGTAAAATACTGCAGCACTTCTAAGGCCGACATTACTGAAGGGGATATGGCGAAATCGTCAATAATGTTGTAATTCTCAACAGCTCTCGCATGTGGATTGAAAGCCGATTTTCAAAGTACACCTTTAGCAGGCGATTTAATCACTAAATTAGGGTTAGGTTTCTCGATTTGAAGTGGTTCAGAAACTGAAGGAGTTGTTGCTACTGTTTGACCAGATGATTCAATCTCTTTACTAGTTATAGGACTCTTAGATCCATAGTCTTGAGATCATTTCACCACCATGACCTGAGACATCATTAAAATATCTACCGATGAATTGGAAGAATATATAATGATTTTACTATCTTTAGATGGAAAAGGATCCTTCCAGACAACAGGTGTGGGTGAACCTTTAACAAATTTTGATACCTCGGCTCAACGTGGACACTATTTGGTATAGTGATCCTCGTCATAGATAAGACAAGGATAACGAGGTTTCCGCTTTTTGTCTGATGGTTTGGTTTTTTCTATTTTCTCCTTAGGAGTCATTTTTTGTTTATTTTTATTCTTTCCTTTCTTCTTATTACTACATTTAGGTTTAGTCATAACTGAATCTACAACATGAATTTTAGCGAAAGTTTCGAGGGGAAAATCTCCTTTAGGTGAATTTGGTAGAGTTATTATGGGATAAGTAGGTTTAGATGACTTCTTAGAATGAGAACCAGAAGGAGTTGCAGTAATTTGAATGGGGCGTGGTAAGTCAGGAATTTTTTCATATAGAGTACTAGACTGTCTGTATACAAGGTCTAAGTATTGCGCTTGAGATATGCCCTATTATTCTGTAACAAAACCTCATTTCTCTACATATTTTGTGATATTTGGAAGTAATTATTTTATGAACCATTCCTCCAAAATTTGATCAGGAATGAAAGCCTTCACTAAGCGTCGTCTACGTCTCCATTCATGTATGTGATTTGAAATGTATGTGGACGTACTCTGTTTTAATGAAGTTAAAATTTTCGTGCCATTTTCATAATGGAATGGAAACTAAAATTGGGTTAGGAGAGCTATTGCTAAAGCATTGAAATTATTGAAAAATATATGTGGTAATTTGATGTATCACTTTGCAGCAAAGCCTATCAATGTTCTCTGAAAAATTCTCAATCGAATGGAATCATTCATTAAGGAGTTGGATGTGCACCAAAGATGATAATTCATCACCTAATTCAAGGGATATTCTTTGGATTTTCCTTAAAACTTGGGTATATCACTCGGAAACTTACTTGGCATTGCCGGCCAGAACGAAATATCATAAATTGGATCATTCGTGAGGTGAGACAAATATAATAAGTCTAAAGTTGCAATGAATGGTAACTAATGGTTAGGATCCTATTGAGCAAATAGATAACATTGAGGAACAATACCAATGCCAAGAGAAGGATATCCAGGATAACCTGGAATAGCCTGAGTGGATGGAATTGGAATACCTCTTGGGTATCCAGGGTTATCCATACGAAAATGAGATTGAGATTGTATTTGATATGTATAACCAGGGTATGGTTGACCTTGGTAGACTAGATTTTTTCTAGTTGGTCCATATTGAAACTTCCCTTGAAACAGTTTATTCACAAACTGTTGAAGCCCCTAACATCCTAGCTTCAAACATTAGGGAAACCACCAGGTCTAGACCTTGGTACAGTGCCTTTTCCATTTGTGATAGTGGCTCCGACTGGATAATATAATACTAGTTTCCCAATAATAAATGGAATGAGTTGTTGATGAGGTGTTTGTATAATGGATGGTTAAATTTTGATATTTAATTTACTGTTTGATAAATGCAAATAACTCTAAACTAACCTAGGTATTTAAAGATGAACACGATTTAAGAATAATTTCATTTAAACAAAAAATCATAAAGATGACTTATTTATTTAAAATAAAGATGAGATTTCATATGATGATAACTCTGTTTAAGAAGTTAAACAGAGTTATAATGATGTATCGTATTCACAAATTTATATTTCTATATTGTCTATACATACTATGAAAGATAACATTTCTATATTTTCATAAATGATATAACAGAGAAATGTTTTAGAAACATATATATATATATATATATATATGTATATATATGTGTATATATATATATATATATATATATATAAACAATAGAAATTTTAACAGGAATATTTCATCGCATAAGAAAACTGAAAGAGAAATGATAGAAATACCAGATACATTTAAAATTCTCTGATACAATTGATACTCTCATCCCGTTCTTTCACTTAGAACTATCTCCAGGACGCAAAAGTGCTGACTCTTAAAAATGATTCTTTAGAAAATCACAGAATGTGATCCATCATAAAAATAATATATTTAGAAGTACAAAAGTGTATCTTCCAAGTAAAAAATTATTACAAATTTAGGACCCTTTCTAAATACATGAAAGGGGTTTAAATAGTACTAAAAATTCTAAAAAACTATCCTAAACATCGCTTAGATGCTGTTGTGAATACCATATCATGAAAGATGGGGATGATATTTTACAAAAACAGATTGGAGGTTCCCATCGTAATATATCTAAGATACTTCCTACGTATCTAATGTGTGCAGCTGGTATATCGATAACATATATTTGAATTCTGGCGGATGACTCAGACGAGAATGTAGTTGACAGATGTAGGTGGCATCAGAAAATTCTGTAAGCATATTAGCAATAGCATGGTAGAGGCATTTAATAGTCAATTTTTGGCTGTGTGGTTTGACTAGATATGACCAGAATGTATCCCATGTTAGCTCTTGTATTGCATCAATTTTTTGGTTCCTGCTTTTCAATTCTTGCTCCCATTTTTTTGTAACTCTTTGACCTTTGGAAGTTGTCCTAGAATGTGATAAGAGATTAAGTAAGTAGTATGTAGGTTATAATTGATTAACTCTACCACATTGTTCATTAAAACTTTCGCCCTGGAAATGGATCTCTCTATTTTAATTAACTACACCTCCGATTCTACAAACAAAATTTCTTGATGTGCTTCTTCAATTTTAGTCAAATTAGCTGCAATTCCTTGATCTGTTTCTTGCCCTGTGAGAAATTATGATATTTTCTCATCGGCATCTTCAAATTCAAGTCTTGAGTTTTTTGTTTTCTCTGCAAGTGACATGGTTATTTCACATAAATGATCAACCATTGTTATCTTCTGAGATAAAATATCAAGCTGTAACGATAACATTTTATTTGATTCAAGGGCTTCCTTCTTGAATTGATCTACCTCAAGATAATCTTTAAATATTTGCAGTTTTTCTTGCAATATTGCATTCTGTTCCTCCTTGGCCACTTTTTCTCTTTGAAGTAATGTCTATAATTCATTTACTTCTTGGGATAGTTGTTGTTGTTTTTGTACAGCTTATTGGTCAAGCTTTTGTCTCTCAAAATTTAACTTTTCTTTAAGTTGTTTATTCTATTGTCTTTCTTCAACTAGTTACTGCTCCAACTGCATTATTATTTGGTCTTTTTCTCTTATTAGCAAATTTAGCTCGGGAGCTTTATTTATGGTTGCTACTGTATAGGCTCCTGCATACTAAGATATTTTTGTTAAGTCATCTAAAGGATCAATTTTGGATTTTTTCCAAACAACATCCATCAATTCGGCATGGGTGGATGATAATAGATTGTGATCAAGTTTTTTTTTATTTCCTTTCCTCTTAACCACAGCTCTATGCTTTGGAGTGTAAAAAAATGTCCTTGGGTGGTAAATCTTCAACTTTTAACACAATATCCTCAGATGGATTCGCAGGAATAATTTCAACATCTGGAGTGTTGATATTACCGACTATCTCTTTAACTGTGATGATAGATTTCCATGTTGTATTCATCTTCCGGAAATCATTTTGTCCTTTGATCTGCTGATCGAAATGTTCACATTCTTTTGAATTAACACGTCTATCAATACCAGAGGAGTTGTCAGCCTTTTGTCTTGTATTTACCTCTTCATTTTGAGTATCAATATTTTTTCCCTTTTCTTCTTTTTGTTCTTCTTGGGATAGTAGAAGAGTTGTTTGTAGCTGGTCAAGAGGAATTGTCAATAACCTCTTGTTCCTGTAAAGTGTGAATTTCTCCATATCGCTTGTTTCTAGTTTTGAACTTGCTTGTTGATGAACCTGTGAAAAAAATTCAGCTGAGACAAATAGGTCATCGAAACTATCATCTTCATGTTCAAACATGGCAATTTTTAACGTAGATGTAACATTAAGGGTGGTTTTGTTTGGGTCATATTGCCTTGGGGTGATGAATGCTAGTTTGAGTTCTTTAATCTTCAAGGCTTCTTCCTATGCGTGCTTGAAATCATTGAGAGTGTAAGATCCAATTTTGAGAGGAAATATAGGCCACATTTGTTTCTTGGAGGTCTTAAGATTCCTGGACAAACCTTTCTCTTTAATCTGATAGGAAATTTCCAGAGCTAGTAATTTATCAAGAGTGTATAGAGGCAAAATATGAGGGTTGGTTACACTTCCGAATATTCATATGTAAGTGAAATTATCCTCTCTAAATTAGTTTCCAATTAGAGTTAGGTCAAGGTTGGCCTTATCTGATAGCCGCATAGGGGGTTTGTTAAAAATGGCTTGATGAATGGGCAGTATAAATCCATGGCAAATATTATATACATGGTTTCTGTAATGGGATTTCCACAAATATTTATGATAGATATGGATAGGAGTGGGATCCTGAGGAGTCCATTTCCATCCTAAAATGGGAAACTCGGAATTGAAACATATGGAATCTATAACGTAATAACACATATGAAATGGGGGTGTCATTCCGATAGACATATGCCTATTCCTTCTATAATCAAGAATTTTATTTGATATCTTATTCGATAGGATGACTGACCAATCCATAATATAATAATTCATGGAGAAATCAATCGGAGGTACCATTTCCATAGAAAACCTTGCAGAATTGGAAATCCCAAACAGTCTGCATATCATGGTAGCAGCGTGGCAATGGGGAGGTGCTAGATATTCTACAGAGTACTTACCTGAGGATTCATGCTTGTGTTTTGTTAGCTCATGAATACGACCACTTTTTAACACTTATTTCATCCATTTTTACTCTTCTTTATCATTTCATTTATTATAATTTATCATATAAATCCATTTTATAATGATTTATGCTCTTATGGATGAATATTATTTCTTCTCCTTTATTTTTACTAAATTGATGATTATTATGCATAATTTTATCAATGATGGTTTATTAATATAATTTGTAACATCACTCACCATTTTAGCCTCCAAGATATTTGCCAGATTGTAGATTTGATCTCCAAATCATCATCAAATATTCCAACTGAGAAATTCGTTGGAATAAGAAGTGACAGTTTTGGGGTTACGATTCTGGGCAAATGAAGAAGAATCTGGAAAATCCAGAACATGGGTTTTGTCCAAAACGGGCTGAATTAACTTTATGAAAGAACCGTTTGCCCAAATTAACTTTATGGAAGAACCGTTTGCCCAAATTCGGCCTATATTGAGAGAAACTCAAGGTTCTTTGAGCATGATTTTCTCAGATTTACTGTTGCAGCCATCCTCCAAATTATCTCAGCTGTAAATCCAAATTTGACTTGATTTCCTTGAAATATTGATGGAAATATATTTTTTGGTTGATCAAGTTGTTGGGAACAATCCAATATTGTTATGAGAGATCATATTTGATATTTAATTTCTCCTCTTTCTGATTATAAAAGGAGAGCATGTATTATGTATTGGAGAAGAATGGATGATTATTGAATTCCTTTTGTAACACTGTAATTCCTTGACTCTCATGATCAAACATCAACTGATGTAAAAGCTATTTATGTTTGATTAATACAAAGACACGTTCTTGTTCCATTTCTCAAGCTCTAAAGTAAAACCCAGCGGTGTTTCACTAGTGGTTGAGGGGCCGGCCCTGGTGGATCGATCTGCTATTTGTATCTCTATCTTTGCATTCTTGTTGTGAGATATTTCATATTTTCTTTTATTATAGTTTGCAAGTTAATCGATGTATTTTCTAATTGCTTATGTATCTTGGTGTTTTACGTTAATGAATTGCATCACTGTTCCATTTCAACAAGGATCTTAATTCCCGTATTATTCATCTTTTTATTGTTTACTAAAGCTTTTTTGTTCAATGTTTAACTCCATTTGCTTGCTGTTCATGTCGATTATTGTTTAAAAATGTTTGTTGTGGGCTTGGTGTTTAATATAATTGCTATTTTAAGTTAATATTTTTTGCTGATCACTTCCGATTTGTTAGCTTCAGATTGCGGAAAGATTGTTTATTTACATTGTTACAGCTTGTTGTTTATGCACATAACCATTCAATTACAGATTGCTTTTCATTCCTAATTCTTGATTTTAATAAGAGTTTTTATTTGTTTACTTTCAACAGTAGTTAGTTCAATTTTGATTTCCCTTCGATTGCTTTAAAGCAGGACTGTCAGCTGTAGAGAACATTGGTTATTGCTTCCTCATTCCCAAATTGATTGTCGTGTTCCATTTTGATTTCAATTGCATCAATTTCTAGAGGAACGAGTTATTGCTACTGTATCCTCGATTGATGTTTGCTGAGTGAATAGTTAAGTTTCAGATCATTTGAATTTATGTTATTGTAATTAGATATCTCTTCCAAGAATTTGTTTATTTCTGTATTTAGAATACTGTACTACATCTCACACATCATTGATCTTGGATAAATTTCCGCCTCAAACTGAGTAAACTCTTGAAATAAAAAGTCGTTCCTGGATTGATAATTAATGTAGGATAAATAAGTGTTAAAAAGATACCTTTTATACCTCAAAATTTTGGCGTCGTTGCTGGGGAGAATGTATGCCATTTCAAAGGAGTGATGCACAATTGATTTTCTTCTGCTCACGAATAATTGGGCATTAAAGACAGAAGGTAACAACCTGCACACCGAGCAAGGAACATACTTTCTCACAACCTGCTTCACAGCAGAATTGGGTAAATTTCTTTCTTTAGGTAGTGTTGAAGCCTAGAAAATCTCTGCTTCAAACATTGGGGAAAACCACCCGGTCGGGACCTTAGGACAGCTTCTTTTCCATTTGATATGGTGACTCCGATGGGATTTAAAGGACCAGTTCCCTTATAACTAAATGGGTCGATGATGGGTTGATTTGGATGGGTGAAAATGGGACTAAATTAACTGAAAAAAAACTATCTAATTTAAACTAAATACTGGTAAAGAAATTCTAACACTAACCCGGGTAATTATATGTGAATACAACTTAAGATTGTTCCAATTTAACAATAACCATGCAAATGTATTATTATTTAAGTTGAAATATGCAAAAATAAATAAAGATAACTCTGTTTAAGAAATTAAACAGAGTTGTATTAGCATATTGCATTCATCATTGTATACCATCTATATATACTTATGAAAGATAACGTTTCAATTATACTCAGAAATGATATATAAAAAGAAGCGTTGTGAAAACAAATATATATAAATGATAGCAATATTTAGAGCGAATATCATAAGACAAAAGGAATCAACAGTGAACAGATAGAAATACCTTATTCATCTTGAAGACTTTCAAATGAAATCTGATACTCTAATCCAGTAACTCTGATGCAAAATCAAATTCCAAGGTACATAAATGCAACACTTCAAAGATAATTCCGCATAAAAATCACCAGATGTGATCCTTTTTAAAAATATATAAGACAGTGGAGTACAGAAATGTAATCTCCAAGTCAAAAAATATTAAGATCCAGGACCCTTCTCTAAATGCATGAGAAGGGTTTAAATACTATTTAGCTAAATCTAAAAATAGTCTATTACAAAAATTCAGGATTCGGTTCAATGACCGTCCTTTTCCTAGGCTAAAATAGAGTAAAATTAAAACTAAATATAACTATCTATGAACTTGATCTTTAAACTTGCAGGTATCTAGCATAGTTTTGAGAAGATGTGGTTGACCGACTTCAGAATTCAACTATCCTGAAAGACAGAGTTGGCAAGCGTAGGCACAATCTTCTTTGTACCATTGATGATACAATTAAGCGCACTGTGCTGACTGTGTGGCTTCACCAAGTACGCCCAGTATGAGTCCCAATTTAATCTTGTCAGCCCTTGAATTGATTTTTCTCTTTCTTCTGCCTTTTGCCTCCATTCTGTTCGCAGTTGATGTGCCTGTGGGAGATATCCTGGAACAATTTCTGAAATCAAATTAGCTTTGTGTAAATTATCATTTACACAATTAGTAAGAGTGTTTGCCGCTGTAGCCGCCTCCTCTGCTTCCTTTTCTGCCCTTCTGATTTGTGCATCCCAGTTTTTGAACAGTATTGCTTTATGGTTTTCATTAACAATGGGTGCACCAACTTTTCTGCCTTCTTTTATCTTTTGCCATGCCAGATAATAATTGATCTTTTCATTAATTAAATCATAATCATCTCGTAAATCTACGACATGATTTGTGATTTTATCGCTCTCTTGGCAAAAAGAATTCTATTGCAAGATTTTTTGGCAGAAAACTTCCTCTTGTTGCAGTAGTTGATTGTTTAAAGAGATAGTTTCTGAAATAAATTTTGGAAGCTTAGGATCATCTTTGTGTTGGTCTTGGATAATTTGTATTTGCTTTTCTTTATCATCCAAGCTTCTTTAATGTCCTATTTTCATTTCTTGAAGTTGTTGTTGTATCTCTTCAAGTTTCAACTGTGCTTCATTATTGACCTGTACCTGTTGCAATTGTTGTTGTATAAATTTTATCTGTTCTTCTTTTTCATTCAACAAAATTTGTATCTCAAATGATTTGTCAATTGTTGCAGAAGCATAAGCCCCTGTCATTTGAGATAACTTAGTAAGATTCTCAGAAGGCTCTGTGGAAGGATCCTTCCACAATACATCTAGTTGTTCTACTTCAGTAGCAATTGAACTTTCTAACTTTCTCTTTTTCCTCTGTTTATTCACTACTGCTTTGTATTTCGGGCTGTAGAATACATGTAGAGGAGGAATGTCCTCCACATTAAGTACAATTTCAGAGGAGGGTGTGATTGGTATGTGCTTTGTCACTGTGACTGTGCTGCTTGTTCCTGTGTTCAAAACTTTGGTTGTCTGGACAGGGGTCTGTACATTCTGTCCTTCTACATTAATCAATTGGTTGAAGGTTTCCCATTCTTTGTGTAATTCAATGATGACTGGCTGTTGCTGTACATTGGTTGGAGGAGGATTTTTCTGTTGAGAAGTCAAAATTTGCTGTTGAGTAGTTTCTTTTGATTGCGCAGAATCTTTCATGGATTCTTCCATTGTATCTTCCTTTTCATTAGACTTATTGGAATGTTCAGAAGTCTCTCTGTCAGATTTTGATTTAGATTTATCTGTACTTGAACTGTCGTTAAGACTAACACTAGGAGTTTGCTCCCTTGCGGGCTCTAAGCATAGATTTTCCAAAGGAATAGGAGTTAGTCTTCTTTCTCTGTAAAGTTTGAATTCCTGGAATTCTTCCGGAGATAACTGCATTTGAGCTGAATTCAAAACTTCTTTAAATGAATTTCTTGCTTGGAACATATCATCAAAAAGATCCTGTTCCCCGGAAAATTCCCTTACTCTGATTGCATTGGTAAAATTATTAACAATATCATTTGGGTCGAATAACCTTCTCGAAAATTTGAACAGCTGTAGGCATGTAATGTTTCCTATCTCTTGGAATGCATGACCAATATCGAACAGTGAAAATGTTCCACATTTTACGGGAAATTGTGGCCAAATGCCTTTTTTCTTCTCTTTTAAATCCTTTGTTATACCTCCTTGGCCACAGGTCTGATAAGCAATTTCCCGAGCTACAAGTCTATCTGGAACATATAGGGGTAAAACATGGGGGGAAGAAGAACTTCCAAAAACCCTAATATAAGTGAACAATTCTTCTCCAAACCATCTCGCGACGGGGAGAATGTCAACCTCTGTTTCTGGGGATAACCTTGGGGCATCCTTATTATGCAATGTTTTGTACAGTGGCAGCATTATTCCATGAAAAATTTGGTAAAAATGGGGAACAAACTTAGACTCCCATAGTTCTTTATGGTACACATGAATAGGCCAAGGATCGTGGATAGTCCATTGCCAACCCATCATAGGGAATTTAGAGACATAACAGATAGTGTCCATGACATAAGCAGATAAATAAAAAGGCGGATAAACCCGTTGAGAAACATTTCGTTTGGACCGGTAGTGAAAAATAGCAGTGGTCAAATTATCAGATAGGATTTTGGCCCAGTCTACAATTGTAGAATTAACGACCGCATTCAACAAAGGGAGCCATTCAGGTAAGATCATATTTATGTCAGGCTTTCCAAAAAGCTTGCATAACATGGCAGCAGTGAAACAATAAGGAGAGGTAAGTGAACCCGTGTTGTACATACCTTGTTTGTTTTTCTTCAATGGTTCACTTCTTTTGGTCCACTCCTTTGTGCATTCTGACAAATTTGCATGTTCTTTGGAAAAATATTCCATGAATTATTTATTGTAAGTCGCCTAAGGTTCCGACAACTTATACATTAGTCTCAAATCTTCCGTGGTGAATGACCCGATTAGCTCTTGAGCTGGAGTTCTGAATTGTCTGTTTGAAATATCGGTGCTATCCAACACCCATTTCACCATGTCTGTATACGGGAGAATCCTCGGCCTTGCTGCTATCCTATGCAGAAATGAACAAGCCAGTTCTTTGAGGGTTGCTTCAGATGTATTACTAGAACCTACTGTAGCCGTAACTTTTAATACCACAGTATTTTCTTCCTCCAGCAAATTATACATTCCTTCCCAAGTGGATATACCAGCATCCTTATTGCAAGCGGTGTCTGCAAATAGTGAAGCCATTTCTCTGTTTTCAGAATTTGAGCTCTTCTCCTTCTTACCCATAATGTCCTGTGAAAGCTTTGTATAGACGTTTTCTCCTTCGTGCCTGCGTTTTACGAGTTAAATGAGAGTAATGGCATGAGAAAGGTGATGAGACTGTTTTAAATGCAAAGGTGGATGAAATATATTATTTTAACGTGAAATGAATTTCAATCAAAACAAAATCTCATTTACCATTAATTTCCAATCCAATCACTTAATCCAACCATTAAAGCGCATAACAGATATTGATATACAGGAAGATTTTTTTGAACAACGCGCCTTTATGAATCTGCGACATTGCGATCTATGATTTGCTACGCAATATCGCAATATCGCAATGTCGCAATATCGCAATATTGCAAAATGAGACCATTGCAATTTGTAAATAGCGCAAAAAACGCAAATTGCGCAATAGCGCAAAAGCACACATCGCAAATCTCGCAAAAGTGCAAAATGGTAAATAGCGCAAAAAATATTCGTTTAACATTTCTGTTTTCTATGCTATGCGATCTGCGACCAATATGTTTATTGTATAGGCTTTTGGGATCACATTATCGCAAAAGCGCAAAATCACATTTTCAGTTTTATAAAAGATATATACCATTTTGCGATGGATGCGCTATTTTGTTTAAAGAATAATTTTATTGTAATCTATCATAAACTTAAGTGTTTCTTAATGTTATTTCTAAGGGATTTCTCTAATTTTATGATAGAAAGTTTTATTTGAAAAGGAAAACAAATCCTAATTGATTTTTTGGATTTTTTAACTAAGGGTCCCCATTTATTTAGTATTATTACTAATATTAAATAAAAGGGGGGTTGTTGCTGTTCACAACAATTGGCGATTCATTGAAAGAAACAGTTATCTCTGAAAAAATAAAATGAACACTATATCTTTAGTAAGTAAATATTTTTAAAGATAATGAAAACTGTCTTAGGATAATTCAAATAAAATGTAACTATGAAAAAGAAATAAAAATCATTCACAATTTCTTTCTAATTCCTTAAGAATAAAAACATTTTTGGGTTATATCAAGCTTTGATTGGTGTTAATAATGAAGTAAGTGGATTTCTCTAAGTTTTGGTTTTATAATATACTCTATTGCCATAGGTATTGCCTCTGCTGCCAGCAAACGTTCATAGTCTCGACAAGGTTACATTTAAACCATTAACCATTCATTGTCCCATCCAACTAAAATTATGACTTTTTAAAAGATAAATTCATAAGACCTATTATCTCATGTTTTTATCTTTTACTTATTTTTTTGTTTTAAGAGCCATTGTTCTGGTTTGGTAGCCATTTAATAACAATGCCATTCACTAGTTATAATTAAACTAAACAAGCTGGCTTGTGATGAGACCCCTTGTCTTATATTTATAAGCCATTACCCTGTTTTGGTATGCAGTATTGGTAATGTCAGTTTTATTACTCCTTATGAACATGGTAATTCAGCTCATAATGAGACCTCTTATCTCTTAAATTTTCAAATTTCTTAGAATTGCATTCTAAAAAATCACAACTTAAATTGATGGGGTGAAATAGTTTTATCCTTAAGAATCAATGGATGACAATTTTCAAAGTTTTTTGAGCTCCAAAACTTTGAAAAATCTTTACTTTTACAGATAACCTTTCTCTGCTTAATAAACTTATGATGATTTACATTCTTCTCAAGTTTTCAAAAGATCATGCAAATGATTGGAATAATCTTTCAAAGTTTAACATCTTATTTTAAACTATCCAAAAACTGTGATCATTACTCTAAAAATTCTTATTTACACAAAATAAATATTTATAATATTCTTCCGAAGAAATTTTATTAAATAGTAAAGAGTCAATTAGAGACTCATTAACAACCTTTATTTGCAAAAACAATCAAAACTCTGTAGAAAGGAATATGTAGAGTTTAAGAAGGGGTTACCTCCTTATGAAAAGAATTTCTTCAAGATAAGCCCATTTACAGGAAGAGATTCTCTCTTACCTGTTAGATCTTGGAGTATGAATTCATTTGAGCCTATCTTCTCAACGATCTGAAATGTTCCAAGCCACATTTTCTAAAACTTGGTATGTTTACCTTTTTCTTCGTGTGATTTATCCCATTTTAGAACAAGATCACCAATTGACAAAATTTTTGAGCCGGTGGAACTTGCATCAAAAGAAGATTTTACAAGTTGTTGATGTTTTTCATGAATAATTTTTGCTTTATCTCTATCTTCTTCTAGTTTAAGGATTTGATCATATCTCAATTGAATGGATGAAGAAGGATTTTCCTCAATAAATTTCACGAGGGCTAATGATGGAAGAGTTAAATTTGATGGTATCACAGCTTCTTTTCCATAAACCAAATTGAAAGGTGAAGTCCCTATTGAAGCTTTTTCAGTGATACGATCGGCCCATAATGCAAAGATTAAAGATTTGTGCCAATTCTTTTGATTTTGATCAATGGTCCTTTTAATGATTTTGATAAGGTTTTTGTTAGTGGATTCAGCCAAACCATTACCTTGTGGATAATAATTTGTTGAATATTTTAATTTAAAACCTCTTTTGACTGGAAATTCTATTAAACTGTTTCCAGAGAAGTAAGATGCATTATCAAATACTAGAGCGTTAGGTACACCAAACCTCGTTATGATGAATTGATCTATGAAATCAATAATTGCATCAGAATTGACTACCTTCAACGAGATTGCCTCTACCCATTTTGTAAAGTAATCAGTTGCAGTAAGGATGTACTTGTGTTGTTTGGAAGAATGAGGTACTATCTCTCCAATAATGTCAAGCCCCCATTGTTCGAATGGTTGCTCAATCGTCACTGGTTGCAAAGGAAAAGCTGGTTTCCTTTGTCTTCCACTTGCAGTTTGACAAATTCTGCACTTCATTACGTAATCATGCGTATCTTTAAAAAGGGTAGGCCAGTAATAACCAGCACAAATTATTTTGTGAGCTGTGGTATCACCTCCAAAATGACCTCCTGCTGGTCCATCATGCAACTCCTGCGAAACCTTTTTAGCTTCAGTCTTTTCAAGACATATTAATAAAATTGAATCATATTTTTTCCTAAATAACACATTATCAATGATCTCATATTTAATAGCCTTTAACCTTAAAGCGTGTTTACTCTTATAGTTGAGATTAGAAGGAGCATACCCATTTTTCAAATAATAAATAAGATCAGCATACTGAGATTCAGAATCTGTAACACTTATCTGACTTACTTGAATATATTGATTTGAATCTTGATTTTCTGGTATGTTATGAGCTCCTGCCAATAATCTGCAAAAACCTTGTCCTCTAACAATCTTAGCTGCTTTAATATAAATATCATATTCTTGCAAGGCTGTTACCGAGTTAGCTCTCTTTTCTCCTACTTCTTTTTGAATTAATAATTGCCTTACTGCAGAGAATGGGACAATGATTTTTGTATGTGTTTTCAAGAGAAAAGGTCTGAAATGTTTGATTGATTTAAACACATCAAAGGCTTGTTTTTCAACATCGGAATAATTAAGCTCAGCTCCTTGCAGATTTGAGCTAAAGAAATAAATTGGTGCTTCGATTTCTTGATCATTGAGTTGTGTTAAAACAACTGCATAGGATGTTTCGGTGGCCAGAGTATACAAAGTAAAATCTTTAGAAAAATCTGGGGTATTCAATGCTGGTGCATTAATGATCGCTTGTTTGATTGCCTCAAAGGCTTCTTTCTCTTTATGCCCCCATTTGAATACTGAATTCTTCTTGATCATATTTTGCATAGGTAAAAAAATAAAAGAAAAATCAGGAATGAATCTTTTAACAAAATTGATCTGTCCAAGAAATGATTGCATGGATTTTTTGTTATGAGGTAAAGAAATATCAGAAATTTCTTTCACTCTGTCTGGGTCAATATATATACCATCTTTTGACACAACAAATCCTAAGATTTTTCCTTCATCCAAAGCAAAGAAAGATTTCTTTGGATTTAAGGAAATACCAAACCTTCTACATCTTTCAAATATTTGCTTTAGATCATGTAGATGATTGGTTCTCTTCTTTTTAAAATACTTTTATATCATCAAGATAAACAACAACTGATTTACTGATCAGACCTTTAAATGCTATGTCCATGGCTCTTTGAAAATTTTCTCCTGCATTTATTAGACCAAAAGGAATTTTCTGATAAGCATAAGTTCCCCATTTTGTTCTGAAAGTTGTTTTCAATCTGTCATCTGGATGAACTAAAACCTGATTATAGCCCGAAAATCCATCGAGAAAGGACATAAGTTCAGAACCAACTACCTTTTGAAGTATCTGTTCCATGGTTGGAAATGGGAAATTGTCTTTTAAACATGCCTTGTTTAAATTTCTGAAATCAATACAGATTCTTATATCACCATTCTTCTTCCTTACATGTACCATATTGGAAACCCAATTGGAGTGTCTGACAGGAAAAATGATTTTGGCTTTTAAGAGTTTATTAAGTTCTGATTTGATTTGACTTTCGAGATTTGGATGAATCTTTCTCAACTTCTGTTGAACAGGTTTAATATCAGGAAACATTGGAATTGTGTGTTGAATAACTGAAGTATCATACGTTTTTAAATCATCATAATTCCAAGCAAAAACGTTTTTATACTTGTTCAGAAGTTTAATGAACGCATTCCTTTCCTCTGGTGTTAAATTGAGTCCTAAGTTAACGTTTTGAGGTTTAGAATCAAAACCAAGATTTACTAATTCAAACTTCAAAGTGGAGCTTTGAAGTTTAGCATTAGTGACTTTCTTGAATCTGTCTTTAATGTCATATAAATCCTCTAATTTAACAACAGATTTTGGAATGGGATTTTCATTACCTTTTGAAGCAATTTGTAAATCATGATCATTCTCATCAATAATTTGCTCATCATAAGATTTCTCTGAAGTCATGAAATTTAAAATATCTTGATCATGATAGAATACTCTCCAGTTTGTAACATTGTCTGGGACAGATGGACGAAAAATTAATTCTACAGAAAATCTATAAGGACTGCAATCTTCAGCAGGTAGGAGTTTAGATGCAACATTAGTTAACAAGTCAGCTGATGTATTCTGATTCCTAGGAATAGGAGAAATATTGAATGCTAAAAAATGAGTGGTGAGATCTTGTACTAGGGTTTGATAGTGTTTAAGATGTCCCGAAAGGCAATGAATAGTATTCCTAACTTGTTTTATGACAATTTCAGAATCACCAAAGACTTTCAAGTATTTAACATCTAACCCTATAGCTTTATAAAGTCCTTGAACCAAGGCTTCATATTCTGTGGTATTGTTAGTACACTCAAATTCTAACCTACATGAAAACATGGTTTTCTCTTCATATGGATCAATTAAGATGCATCCAGCTCCAGCTCCATCACTAGACTTTGATCCATCAAAATATAACGACCAAAATAAAGATTTATCTATTGGCTTATCTACAATTACATCAGAAATATTTACAATTCTGGAAGAATCAGATTGTGAAAATTTTTCTATTTGAGAAACAAAAGTATTTACAGAAAAAGGTGATTGAGGTGCTTCGAAGTTTCCAAGAAATGATTCAGCAGAATAACCTCCAAGAATATTGTTGTTGAATGCCACAGGCTCATTAGGTTGTTCGAATTCAGTGACAGTGTGCGTCATATGTTTTTCTCGTTCAATTTTGATTTGATTTGGTTTTACTTTGTAGGGAAGCCACATATGTGAATAATCAGTTGAGATATAGCCATTAAGTTTCGCAGACCAGTCCCTACTTAAGATTAATCCATAGAATTCAGGAATATCAGCAATCAAAATATCAATTCTTTGGACAATCCTAGGATCAGAAGCTAATCTGATAGTAACTGAATTGATTTCTCCTACAACTTGAACTTTAGAGCGATCCAATTGAACGATATGAACTGCTGACCTCTGTGGTTCGATATTCACAGACACAAGTAGGCATTATATTGGAGGAGGCTCCAGAATCAATCAAACAATTGTGCAGATTTTTATTGTACATCTCATAAGTTAAAAGAAAAGGAGGAGTTTGAGAATTTGACTTTTCTCCAATGAGCACTGTATCAGTAGAATCTACCTTATCTGGTGGCTTACCAGCTCCCATAGCTGCTTTTGCAACTACACCACTTGGTAAAGGAGCAATTGGTGTAGCGTTTAATTCTTTCAATAGCAACTTTTGCTGGTGTTTTAGTTTGCTGAGTTCACGTAAGGAAATGTTGGCTATAATATTTTTCATGTCTTCGACAATGTTGTACTCCATAGGATCTGACACCACTAAAGTATTTGTTGTTGATGTGGGAGGATTAGAAGAAGATGGCTGATTTTGAGTAGGTAATGGAGAATTTTTCTTTACAGGGGATTTGTCTTTGGTACTTGGAGTTGTAATTTTCTTTTAGGAACTGTTTGCACTGGTTCCGATATAGATTTACTCCTAGTACTTACAGGCATAGCTTCTTCACTATTAGAATTAGGGAGAATAAAATCCCACATTCCATTCAATTCAGCTATTTCTTCATTCTTATCTTCCTCATCTGAGACTAGAGATGTATCTTCTTCTTCTTCCTCTTCTTTTGATTCTGCATTAGAGATTGCATTAGGAGGTTTAGATTCAACTTGGTTTCTTCTGAAATTTCGGAATGGTTTCTTGGTAGAAGTTTCAACTAATTGTTTTTTAATTTCAACCATTTCATTTGACATGGTTTTAAGGAATTTCCGTAAACCTTCCATGTCGTATGGGTCTTTGGCCTTTTTCTTTGAATCATCTTTGAAGCTGACTTTCTTTGATTTCCTTTCCTCAATAGCATTTTTCTTTTCTAGAGAAATAATTGTTTTTTCTACTGCAATAACCTCTTTCATATTCTCGGCTAATGTAGGTTTTGTAGCTCTATCTACAAAAATTGCTATGTTTGAGGGTAAGGCAGTTATGTACCATTCAATTCTGACTTGTTCACTAGGCCTTGAATCTGTATGAATTTTGTTCAAGAGTTTGTTGAATCTAGCGTTGAATTATTTAATGGGTTCCTTGGGTCCTGCTTTCAAATTTGAGAGATCGTTGATTAAAGTAGCTACTGATCTGTCATCTCCAAATTTGGTTAAAAAATGATCTGCAAAAATGGCCCAACTTGTTATGGATCCCGAAGGTAAAGAAAACTACCATGATCCTGCTGCTCCTTGAAGAGTATAAGGGAATAGTCTAACTACAACATCTTCATGTGTGACTCCATTCAAATTAATAGCCAGCATAAAGTTATTGATATGTTCTTCAGCTTGAATGTTAATATCTAGGCTAAACTTTGGAAGCCATTTTCGAGGATTGTCTGGTAAATCATGTAAAGGTGCAGCCATGTTGACTGCCCCTGGAGTAGCCCATGGTCTAGCCATTATTGGAACAACTATTGGAGGAGTAGTAGAAACTGGTGGTGTTTGAATAGAAGTTGTTGGAATAGATGATGTTGAGATTGATGATGATTGAGCAGATGATGATTGAGGAGATGATGTGGAAACAATTGTACTTTGTTGAGTTGGGATTTCGAAAACAGGTATTTGAATATTAAATGTTGAACTTATATCAATTATTGATTCCAATTGAGTTTTTCTTGTCTTAACTCTACTAGGTAAAGGGAATTCTTTCGGAGAAATACCAAGTTTTTCACTTTGAAGCCTAGTAAGAGGTTTCGAAGAAACAAATTTTGAGGTTACACTACCTTCAGATATTTCAGACTCCTCTAAAGAAAATGAGAATCCTTTCAATTTATGAATTAAATCTTGAACTTCAGGAGACTCAGGATTTTGATTGTCTGAATGTTTTGAGATTTTGGTAGTGGGTGTATGAATATTCTTCGCAATTTCTTCTATAGGATTTTGTATTTCAGAAGAAATTGAAGAATTTGATGAGGGTGTTTTGCTCTCAGAATGGCTTGTGGATAAATATTTACTTGCCATTCATAGCTCAGGCCCTCCTTCTAGCGCCAAAAATGTTGAAGCCTATAAAATCTCTGCTTCAAACATTGGGGAAAACCACCTGGTCGGGACCTTAGGACAGCTCCTTTTCCGTTTGGTATGGTGGCTCCGACTGGATTTAAAGGACCAGTTTCCTTATAACTAAATGGGTTGATGATGGGTTGATTTGGATGGGTGAAAATGGGACTAAATTAACTGAAATAAAACTATCTAATTTAAACTAAATACTGGTAAAGAAATTCTAACACTAACCTGGGTAATTATATGTGAATACAACTTAAGATTATTCCAATTTAACAATAACCATGAAAATGTATTATTATTTAAATTGAAATATGCAGAAACAAATAAAGATAAATCTGTTTAAGAAATTAAACAGAGTTGTATTAGCATATTGCATTCATCATTGTATACCATCTATATATACTTATGAAAGATAACGTTTCAATTATACTCAGAAATGATATATAAAAAGAAGCATTGTGAAGACAAATATATATAAATGATAGCAAATTTTAAAGCGAATATCATAAGACAAAAGAAATCAACAGTGAATAGATAGAAATACCTTATTCATCTTGAAGACTTTCAAATGAAATCTGATACTCTAATCCAGTAACTCTGATGCAAAATCAAATTCCAAGGTACAGAAATGCAACACTTCAAAGATAATTCCACATAAAAATCACCAGATGTGATCCTTTTTAAAAATATATAAGACAATGGAGTACAGAAATGCAATCTCCAAGTCAAAAAATATTAAGATCCAGGACCCTTCTCTAAATGCATGAGAAGGGTTTAAATACTACCTAGCTAAATATAAAAATAGTCTATTACAAAAATTAAGGATTTGGTTCAATGACCGTCCTTTTCCTAGGCTAAAATACAGTAAAATTAAAACTAAATCTAACTATCTATGAACTTGATCTTTAAACTTGCAGGCATCTAGCATAATTTTGAGAAGATGTGGTTGACCGACTTCAGAATTCAACTGTCCTGAAAAGACAGAGTCAGCAAGTGTAGGCGCAATATTCTTTGTAGAATTGATGATACAATTAAGCGCACTGTGCTGACTGTGTGGCTTCACCAAGTACGTCCAATATGAGTCCCAATTTAATCTTGTCAGCCCTTGGATTGATTTTGCTCTTTCTTCTGCCTTTTTCCTCCATTCTGTTTGCAGTTGATGTGCCTGTGGGAGATATCCTGGAACAGTTTCTGAAATCAAATTAGCTTTGTGTAAATTATCATTTACACAATCCGTAAGAGTGTTTGCCGCTGTAGCCACCTCTACTGCTGCCTTCTCTTCCCTTCTAATTTGTGCATCCCAGTTATTAAAAAGTATTTCTTTATGATTTTCATTAATAATGGGTGCACCAGCTTTTCTGCCTTCTTCTGTTTTTTGCCATGCTAAATAATCATTGATATTTTCATTAATCAAATCATAATAATTTCGTAAATCTACGACATGATTTGTGATTTTATCGCTCTCTTGGCAAAAAGAATTCCATTGCAAGATTTTTTGGCAGAAAACTTCCTCTTGTTGCAGTAGTTGATTGTTTAAAGAGATAGTTTCTAAAATAAATTCTGGAAGCTTAGGATCATCTTTGTGTTGGTCTTGGATAATTTGTATTTGCTTTTCTTTATCAGCCAAGCTTCTTTGATGTCCTATTTGCATTTCTTGAAGTTGTTGTTGTATCTCTTCAAGTTTCAACTGTGCTTCATTATTGGCCTGCACCTGTTGCAATTGCTGTTGTAGAACTTTTATCTATTCTTCTTTTTCATTCAACAAAAGTTGTATCTCAAATGCTTTGTCAATTTTTGCAGAAGCATAAGCCCCTGTCATTTGAGATAACTTAGTAAGATTCTCAGAAGGCTCTGTGGAAGGATCCTTCCACAATACATCTAGTTGTTCTGCTTCAGTAGCAATTGAACTTTCTAACTTTCTCTTTTTCCTCTGTCTCTTCACTACTGCTTTGTATTTTGGGCTGTAGAATACATCTAGAGGAGGAATGTCCTCCACATTAAGTAAAATTTCAGAGGAGGGTGTGATTGGTATGTGCTCTGTCACTGTGACTGTGCTGCTTGTTCCTGTGTTCGAAACTTTGGTTGTCTGGACAGGGGTCTGTACATTCTGTCCTTCTACATTAATCAATTGGTTGAAGGTTTCCCATTCTTTGTCTAATTCAATAATGACTGGCTGTTGCTGTACATTGGTTGGAGGAGGATCTGTCTGTTGAGAAGTCAAAATTTGCTATTGAGTAGTTTCTTTTGATTGCGCAGAATCTTTCATGGATTCTTCCATTGTATCTTCCTTTTCATTAGACTTATTGGAATGTTCAGAAGTCTCTCTGTCAGATTTTGATTTAGATTTATCTGTACTTGAACTGCCATTAAGACTAACACTAGGAGTTTGCTCCCTTGCGGGCTCTAAGCGTAGATTTTCCAAAGGAATAGGAGTTAGTCTTCTTTCTCTGTAAAGTTTGAATTCCTGGAATTATTCCGGAGATAACTGCATTTGAGCTGAATTCAAAACTTCTTTGAATGAATTTCTTGCTTGGAACATATCATCAAAAGGATCCTGTTCCCCGGAAAATTCCCTTACTCTGATTGCATTGGTAAAATTCTTAACAATATCATTTGGGTCGAATAACCTTCTCGAAAATTTGAACAGTTGTAGGTATGTAATGTTGCCTATCTCTTGGAATGCATGACCAATATCGAACAGTGAAAATGTTCCACATTTTACGGGAAATTGTGGCCAAATGCGTTTTTTCTTCTCTTTTAAATCCTTTGTTATACCTCCTTGGCCACAGGTCTGATAAGAAATTTCCCGAGCTACAAGTCTATCTGGAACATATAGGGGTAAAACACGGGGGGAAGCAGAAATTCCAAAAACCCTAATATAAGTGAACAATTCTTCTCCAAACCATCTCGCGATGGGGAGAATGTCAACCTCTATTTCTCGGGATAACCTTGGGGCATCCTTATTATGCAATGTTCTGTACAATGGCAGCATTATTCCATGACAAATTTGGTAAAAATGGGGAACAAACTTAGACTCCCATAGTTCTTTATGGTACACATGAATAGGCAAAGGATCGTGGATAGTCCATTGCCAACCCATCACAGGGAATTTAGAGACATAACAGATAGCGCCCATGACATAAGCAGATAAATAAAAAGGTGGATAAACCCGTTGAGAAACATTTCGTTTGGACCGGTAGTGAAAAATAGCAGTGGTCAAATTATCAGATAGGATTTTGGCCCAGTCTACAATTGTAAAATTAACGGCCGCATTCAACAAAGGGAGCCATTCAGGTAAGATCATATTTATGTCAGGCTTTCCAAAAAGCTTGCACAACATGGCATCAGTGAAACAATAAGGAGAGGTAAGTGAACCCGTGTTGTACATACCTTGTTTGTTTTTCTTCAATGGTTCACTTCTTTTGGTCCACTCCTTTGTGCATTCTGACAAATTTGCATGTTCTCCGGAAAAATCTTCCATGAATTGTTTATTGTAAGTCGCCTGAGGTTCCGGCAACCTATACATTAGTCTCAAATCTTCCGTGGTGAATGACCCGATTAGCTCTTGAGCTGGAGTTCTGAATTGTCTGTCTGAAATATCGGTGCTGTCCAACACTCATTTCACCATGTCCGTATACGGGATAATCCTCGGCCTTGCCGCTATCCTATGCAGAAATGAACAAGCCAGTTCTTTGAGGGTTGCTTCAGATGTATTACTAGAACCTGCTGTAGCCGTAACTTTTAATACCATAGGATTTTCTTCTTCCAGCAAATTATACATTCCTTCCCAAGTGGATATACCGGCATCCTTATTGCAAGCGGTGTCTGCATATAGTGAAGCCATTTCTCTGTTTTCAGAATTCGAGCTCTTCTCCTTCTTACCCATAATGTTCTGTGAAAGCTTTGTATAGACGTTTGCTCCTTCGTGCCTGCGTTTTACGAGTTAAATGAGAGTAACGGCATGAGAAAGGTGATGAGACTGATTTAAATGCAAAGGCGGATGAAATATATTATTTTAACGTGAAATGACTTTCAATCAAAACAAAATCTCATTTACCATTAATTGTCAATCCAATCATTTAATCCAATCATTAAAGCACATAACAGATATTGATATACGGGAAGATGTCTTTGAACAACGCGCCTTTATGAATCTGCGACATTGCGATCTACAATTTGCTGCGCGATATCGCAATATCACAATGTCGCAATATTGCAATATCGCAAAATGAAACCATTGCAATTTGTAAATAGCGCAAAAATGCAAATTGCGCAATAGCGCAAAAGCGCACATCGCAAATCTCGCAAAAGCGCAAAATGGTAAATAGCGCAAAAGATATTCGTTTAACATTTCTGTTTTCTGCGCTATGCGATCTGCGACCAATATGTTTATTGTATAGGCTTTTTGGGATCGCATTATCGCAAAAGCGCAAAATCGCATTTTCAGTTTTATAAAAGATATATATCATTTTGCGATGGATGCGCTATTTTGTTTAAAGAACAATTTTATTGTAATCTATCATAAACTTAAGTGTTTCTTAATGTTCTTTCTAAAGGATTTCTCTAAGTTTATGATAGAAAGTTTTATTTGAAAAGGAAAACAAATCCTAATTGATTTTTTGGATTTTTTAACTAAGGGTCCCCATTTATTTAGTATTATTACTAATATTAAATAAAAGGGGGGTTGTTGCTGGTCACAATAGGTAGGAATGAAGGCTTGTTTTTTTTAAATGACTAGAAAATCTAAGCAAGACAAAATTCCTCCCAAACTTGAAAAACCTAAGGGACCAGTGACCCTTAGGAGAACGACCTTTATTGACAAAATTCTTAAGAAAACTGAATCTCAGCCATCAGTAGGACCTAGGAAAGTTATTTCTAGACAACCTACTAGTTCCCTTCAGGCCACAAAATCACCATCTGTAGCCTTTGCTGAGGTACATAGCCAAACATAAGACACTGAGAAAGATTCCCAAGAAATTGAGAATTCTCGCTCAATTTTTTTTACAAGAAGGGAAGTTGGCTTCTCATACCCTACCATTTATCAACATGCATTTTTCAAATTTGGGTATGTACATACTAGAGGCCTTATTTTGGAAATGGCTCCACTGGGAATACTTTTATACATAAGCATATTCGATTTTCAAATAAGAGTAGATTAGTGGAGAAAATAAAATAAATAAAGAAATAAACACATTTTTTATTATTATTTTATTTTTGTAAAAATAGTTGTTTTTGTTGTAACACGCTGTGGAAATCAACATCGGTGATAAATGTTATAATATATTTTTGTATGTAGGTGCATTATATTGAAAATAACAATTCTCAAAACACTCTTATCCATTTTTATCACCAATATGGAAAAAATTCTTGAATATCATATTTTTTTTGGCTTGTGGGCTTGATGAAATTTCTGAAAACACAGTTGGGATAGTCATGTTTTGGGGGAAAAAAATTAACTATTTTTAAAACCTATTTCTATCCTAAGTAGCCCTTGATTTATACTTTCCAACTCAATTTTAATCACTCAATTTGGATTTGAAACGAAAAATTTAGAACAAAAACATTGACAGGGTGTCTAGTAGGCAGCTCAACAACAGAGTGGGGACAGTCTGTTTTTGGAGGCCTAAATGACTATATTTTTAAAAATTGTTGCTATGGTAGATTAATATATGAATATAGTTTAAAAATAAATTTGAATCACTCAATTTAGATATCGTGTGAGGAATTTATGACCAAAATACTGACTGTATATCATAAATCAGCATTCTTGAAACTCCATTTTCTCGGTTGTTCATTAACGTATTTAACACATCAATTATTATTTTATTAAAAACACGTTTCTATTGGAGATAAATAAATGAATATAATTTAATATCCAATTGGAATTGGTTCAATCCACCATCCAAAGAAAAATGTATGCTTGAAATATCAACTGTTGGTCTGAGCTGGAAAATTGAAAATGACTCTATTAAGCAGGTTGTTCAAAGAAAATTTAACATACCACTACATGGAATTTTTAAAACCTATTTCTGTTAGAGATAAAAATTTTAATTATCTCTCATTTGGCTTTGGAATCACTCAAATCGGATGAAAAACAAATAAGGTATGATTAAAACACTGCTGGTTAGTATAGTCGACCACTGCTCTCTCGTAGGTGACAAATAAAATTTGTTTTATTTTTTCATGGATTTGTTCTACAGAGTAACTACTTGTTATTTTTTTTCATAATTCTTGGATTAAGGGAGCCTGTAAACCTCTCTTTCTCCATTATTTAATGTTCTATTGCAAGTAGACACTCATTTTTTGCAAGTCTTAGGAGAACAAAGAAGGTCAATTTATGGACGAGCGATTCTTGAGAGAAATTTTAGTAAACCAAGGGAATTTCATCCAGTTCATTACGTAACATATTCATAACAAGAAGAAATGAAGAATTTGTTTCCATTTCAACATTCATGTCACTACTTCCATAACATTTTTCAAAAAAATCATTTTTTTCCCATTAACAGATTGATATTCCCTTAGGAAATAACATCATAGCTGTTGTAGATTAATAAAGTGTTGTTTCTTTTCTGATTTCTTTTATGTTTTTGTGTTTCAGGTGTTAATATATTCAAATTATAATTTCCACTCTAGTGGAAATTGAACAATAAGGACCTCACCATGCAAGTTTCAATTGCAAAAGGCAATTCTTTGGTAGCACCAATTCTGTAAAAAATTACTTTTTCTTGAAAATTGTACATAGATTTTCCTTTCTATCTAATTAGATTTGCTTGAAAATGGATTGCACATTAGCTTTGTTCTTTCCTCTAATTTTTTCCTTTGTTTTTCCCCACAACATCTTTGCGTGTTTATATCTGTTTGTTGTTCCTCTTAAGGAAAAACAGTCGTTCCTCTTAAGAAATAGTGCGTTTGTGTGTTTATTTTTGTTGTTTCTTCCAAAAGGAACAACATTTTCGCTGATTAGTTTTGTTGTTCCTTTCCAAAAGAATAGCATTTTTGCTGCATGTTTTTGCTATTCCTTTCAAAAGGAACAACACCGCTCGTTTTTGTTGTTCCTTTTAAAAGGAACAATAGTTTTGCTGTTCCTTTCAAAAGGAACAACACCGACTGTTCTTGTTGTTCCTTTCCAAAGGAATAGAATTTTCATAGATTGTTTTTGTTGTTCCTTTCCAAAGGAACAACATTTTCACAGATTATTTTTGCTTTTCCTTTCCAAAGGAACAACACTTTTTGAGTGCATTTTTCTTGTTTTTTAAACAATATTTCTAGGACTTTTTGTGAATTTTTCATGACTCTTCGAAAGGAAAACATAAAATTCATGCAAGGATACACAAGTTAAAGGTTACTGGAATCAACTAATCAAGAGAAATTGTCATTTTTAAGAAAAAATTTTGTAGTGGTAAGAAAAAGGAAAGGACACAACCATCTATATCTCTTTGCTGTCTTTATTTTCACTAAAATTAATATGATCGATTATCTTTATCATGTTGGTTCTTCCCTAAATCTTCATAACTCTCTTTGTTTTTTACTTATTAAATAAGAATAAGGGCATAATTTCTCTATTGAGATGTTCAGACTTCTTCCACTATCCCTACTCTTAGGGAGTGTTGAGACACTCTTTATATATAAATAGGGAAGTGCTATATGTAAAAAAGAAGAAAAAGAAAAAGAAAATCTCTATATGATTACTAACAATTCTATGATATGGAAGATGGAGGATAGGGAGTCTCATCAAGAGCCATCCTACCATGATCATAAGGGAGCAGTGAAGTGGCATTTCCATTATGTCTATCACACCAGGGATATGATCCATTGGACAACTCAGAAAATTAAAAAGTCCTTAGAATAGGAGGTCTCATCACGAGCTGGCCTACCCACTTTTCACCCCTTCCTAGTGAATGGCATTGTGATTCATCTGGTTCCCAAGCCAGCACAGTGGTCTCCATCATGACATCACACAACACTTCCCTAGGCATAAATAAAGGATAATGGTTCTAAGGGTGAGAAAGCAACTTTGTCAAGGTTATAGACACCTGTAGGCAACAGAGCTCTGTTGATGGTATTGGAGTCATATTTTTCACAAATCAATAGTAATGATAAACCCTTTTCTTATATATTTATCTAATATCAAATGACAGCATGCCCCTAAACCCGTTTTTCAGAACCTCTTATGCATAAAATTTATTTATAAATCGATCATAATGGTTTATGTGGATAATGACCGCATAAGTATTTTTTTTCATCAGCTGTCCTTTTCCCTTATTTTCGAATCGTTACATAAACATTTCCATATCTACTCACGATTTCAAAATATGCATTGATTTCAGTAATGCGATAATTTGTTGATCATATCATAAGTATGTATGTCTTTATAATTGTTGTCCAGTACGCTGCCATTTTGCCACAATATTCATACTGCATTTCTACAGAATTTTTGCTGATTGAAATTTTTGCATGTATCTTATCTATTGCCATTCAAAATTAAAACTGTGGATTCAAGAAAATTGCATACAGAGTTGTGATTTGTTTATAGGAGAACAAAAAATATGGGGGGAAATTCTATTTGCAACACGACCACACTATTGCAACTAATAAAAAAGGCTCGCGAATGCACACAATTATTTAGACATTATGTGTTTGCATGGCTTCCACCTTTTGCATCACTTTCAGTATCCGCTCAGCCTAAATCAACTTCAACAAAGGCCAATCTCTACATGTCTTTCCACATTTTTTTCGGAGGTAACACTTGAGGTTAAATAGCATAATTTTTTGATTTATTATGAATTTAGGAGAATTTCATGAAAATCTATTGAGCATTATTTATCATCATTCATTCCACATCTTTACCACTTCCCATTTTTTTTTTTAGACACGTCTCATATTTCAGTTTGGGGGAGTGTTGATTTCGTTCATTTCTTTCTTATGACCATGTCAGCAATATTCTTTATCATCCATTGATATTCTTATTCATTCTCAACACCTCCCTTATTCCATGTTGTTTTATACCAAGCATCGATTTCAAAATATTGTAGCAACCACCTCTCTTTGCTTTCTAGCATCGCATGAGGACATGCTAATTCTTCAGTTTTTTTTGGGGGGGGGGAACTAGTACACATGATGGATTTTTTCTACTCTCTTTCTCATTTAAGGCATACAATTTCATTTTTATACAGTGCAAAAATTGATTTGCATATATCTTTAAAACTATGAACTGAATTCTTCTGATTTCTGGATAGCAAAGAGGTATCATTAAAATACACAAACCCAAATAATTTCACACTAAATTAGTTCATAAATTTTTGAAAATTATGCACTATCACCTACAACCGTTTTATTTATATCTCATGATCTGTGCATCAAAATGATCTTATTTTTGAGAAAATGGTTAATGAAGTTTGTTGTTACTTATGTCACATTTTTCTGAACTTCATATACATATAGTTGAACGTTAACTATAAAAATTGTTATGCCTTTATCAAGATTGCTAAAATTGAATATTCATTATTTAAGGAAAAATTCATTTGTTCCATCCATTTCATGAGTTGGGATGAACAATTTTCTTTACTTGGTTAACACATGGGTTTTGTCTTTGGGTTGCATGAGGACATGCAATATATTCAGTTTGGGCGTATGTTGGGTCATGAATACGACCACTTTTTAATGCTTATTTCATCCATTTTTACTCTTCTTTATGATGTCATTTATTATAATTTATCATATAAATCCATTTTATAATGATTTTTGCTCTTATAGATGAATATTATTTCTTCTCCTTTATTTTTAATAAATTGATTATTATTATGCATAATTTTATCAATCATGGTTTATTAGTATATTTTGTAACATCACTCACCATTTTAACCTCCAAGATATTTTCCAGATTGTAGATTTGATCTCCAAATCATCATCAAATATTCCAACTTAGAAATTCGCTAGAATAAGAAGTGACAGTTTTGCGGTTGAGATTCTGGGCAAATGAAGAAGAATATGGAAAATACGGAACATCGGTTCTATCCAGAACGGGCCAGGTTAACCCTAATGAAGAACGGTTTGCCCAAATTCATCATGTATTGAGAGAAACACAAGGTTCTTTGAGCATAATTTTCTCAGATTTACTGTTACGGCCGTCCTCCAAATTATCTTAGCTCCAAATCCAAATTCAACTTGGTTTTGTTGAAAGATTGATGGAAATATATTTTCTGGTTGATCAAGCTGTTGGGAATAATCCAATATTGTTATGAGAGATCATATTTGCTATTTAATTTCTCCTCTTTCTGATTATAAAAGGAGAGCATGTATTATGTATTGGAGAAGAATGGATGATTATTGAATTCTTTTTGTAACACTGTAATTCCTTGACTCTCGTGATCAAAGAGCAAGTGATGTAAAAGATATTCATGTTTTATTAATACAAAGACATGTTCTCATTCCATTTCTGAAGCTCTGAAGTATAACCCAGTGGCGTTTCACTGGTGGTTGAGGGCTCGGCCATGGTGGATTGATCCGCTGTTTGTATCTCTATCTTTTCATTATTTTTGTGAGATAGTTGATATTTTATTTTATTATAGTTTACAATTTAATCAGTTTGTTCTCTAATTTCTTATGGATCTTTGTGTTTTACGTTAATGAATTGCATCGCTGTTCCATTTCAAAAAGGATCTTAATTCCCATGTTATTCATATTTTTATTGTTTACTAAAGCTTTGTTGTTCAATGTTTAACTCCATTTGCTTGTTTTTCATGTCGATTATTGTTTAAAAATGTTTGCTGTGGGATTTTTGTTTAATAGAATTTCTTTTTAAGTTAATATTTGCTGTTGATCACTTCCGATTCATTAGCTTCAGATTGCAGAAAGATTGTTTATTTACATTGTTACAGCTTGTTTTTTATGCACATAGCCATTCAATTACAGATTGCTTTTCATTCCTAATTCTTTCTTTTAATAAGAGTTATTATTTGTTTTCTTTCAACATAAGTTAGTTCAATTTCGATTTCCCTTCAATTGCTTTAAAGAAGGACTGTCAATTGTAGAGAACATTGGTTATTGCTTCCTCGTTCCTAGATTGATTGTCTTGTTCTAGTTTGATTTCAATTGCATCAATTTCTAGAGGAATGAGTTATTGCTATTGTATCCGCTACTGATGTTTGCTGAGTGAATAGTTAAGTTTCAGATCATTTGAATTTATGTTATTGTAATTGTATTTCTCTTCCAAGCATTTGTTTACTTTTGTATTTAGAATACTGTACTACATCTCACACAGCATTGCTCTTGGATAAATTGCCGCCTCAAACTGAGTACACTCTTGAAATAAAAAGTCATTCCCAAATTGATAATTAATGTAGGATAAATAGGTGTTAAAAATATACCTTTTATACCTCAACATGTTTATCTGGAGCTTGCCTCCATTCTATAAAAGGGTCTCACTCTATTTCATTTTTTGTAGCAAAATCCTCTAGAAATTCTTTGTTGTAGATCTTCTGAGGCTCTGGTAGATGATACATTTCCCTAATATACTCTGATTTAAAGGATCTGAACATCTTCCCACCATCTATGAAAAATTCTCTGTCTGTGATGTTTATGCTTTCTATTAGCCATCGTACTAAATCATAGTACGGAAGTACATTTGTTTGAACTGCTACTCTATGAAGATAAGAATCTGCCAGTTCTTTGAGGGGATTATCTGATTCTGAGTCCTCATCTGGCATTGTTGCTTTTTCTTCTGTCACAGTGGGATTTTCAGCTTGAAGTAGATTATAAACCCCTTCCCAAGACATCTTTCCGATACCAAGGCATGTAGTATTGGTTATTAACTTAACTTTGGCAGGCCTTTACTTTAGGATGGTGGTAACCTTTTCTTTCTTAAGCTTCTTCGACATTTTCCCTGACTAGAAGCATTTTAACAGGTCTGCAAATAAGCGAAATAACTGTTCTACAGATCCATAAATAAGTAGGAAATGAAAAATTCTCTTAGAATTGAGAGGAAAACAACGAAGAATAAACAATGTCATCTGAAAGAAAATCATTTAAAGGAACACTATATTATTGAAAAAAAAAACAATCTGCAAAGGATTTCGTTCATGAATCTGACTTAATGATTTCCATCTTAGAAATTAAATGCCATTATGGAAAGTCACATCGTGCATTCACATTTGAGTTAATGTCATGAATTATTTGATTTCCAATCAATGATGATCGTATATCGGGGATTGACAATCTCAAAGTCTCGGTTTAAAGATTACCGTTTGAAGCTTCCGATTGTGATTGCCGATGAGTAATGTGATTTCGAGTAATGAGCGATGAGCGATTGTTTTTAATTTATCGCGTCGGAACTTTTGAAATGAACACATAAGGATGTATTAATTTTTCCGTTGATTCGCGATTGAAATTGGACTTATCGCATCAGAGCTTTTCAAAAGGGAACAATTGTGATATAATTTTTCCGATTTGCGATTGCGATAAGATTTCATCACATCGAAAATTTTCAAAGGGAAGAATTAGCCTTAAGTTTAATGTGATATTAATTTTTGAGATCCGATCTATCGCATCGAAATGATGGAGAAATCTTTTGAATTTATTCCTATGTGATATGCGATTTAGCGATTCACTTTATCGCATCGGAACTTTTGGGAAAATGACATATTGATCTTTTCCTTTAATACTTTGTGAAATGTGATAAAGGCTTATTTTTAGGATTTGCTTTGTTTTACAATTCATTTGATTTCATTTTAATATTTACATATATACAAAGGTCTTTCTTTAATCTTTGCAATAAGAAAAGCTAGGAAAAATTATTGAATCTAAAAAGAAAGAGAAAAGAAAAAGGGGACCCATTTCTTCAAAAAATTTAAAAAACGTTTTGAAATGGGGAGGGTTTTTGTACAATACAACAATTGGCAATTCACTGGGGGAAACAATTATCTCTGAAAAAATAAAGTGTACACTAAATTTTTTGTAAGTAGAAATATTTGAGGAAAAAGAAAACTATCTCAGAAAAATTTAAATAAAATCTAATTCTGAATGAAACTAGGAATTATTTACAATTTCTTTTTAATCCCTTGAAAAAAAAAACATTTCTGGTTTCATCAAGCTTTGATTGGTTGATAAAGATAAAGTAGGGGGCTTCTCAAATTTAGCTTTGTAATTTACTCTTTTGTCATAGGTAGTGCCTCTGCTGCCCGCAAGCATCTATAGTCTCGACAGGGTTACCTTTTAACCATTAATCATCCATTATTCAATCCATCTAAGAGTATAACTTTTTAAAAGATAAATTCATAAAGATATTCTATCTTTTGTTTCTTTTATCTTTTAACTTAAAAACCATTTTCCTGGTTTGGGAGCTAGCTGATAACAATGCCATTCACTGGTTGTAACTAAAATAAACAAGTTGGCTCGTGATGAGACCCCTTGTCTTATGATTATAAGCCATTACCCTATTTTGGTATGTAGTAGTGGTAATGTCAGTTTGATTACTTCCCTATGATCATGGTCAGCAAGCTCGTGATGAGACCTCTTATCTTTTATATTAGACACATAATTTTTTAGAATTACATTCTAAAAAATCATAACCTTAATGGATGGGGTGAATGATTCTCTCTTTAAGAGTAAATGGATTACCTTTTAGAGTTTTAAGTGAAAACATTTGGAAACATTCTTTACTTTTTATAAATAACCTCTCTCTACTTTATAAAATTTCGAATGATTTACAATATTTTCAAGGTTTTGGAATATTTTTCAAATATTAAAATAATTTTCAGAGTTTTAAATTTTATTTTAACTTTCCAAAACTATAATCACTTCCTTAAAAAATTCTATCTAAATAAACAAGTATTCACAGTATTTTCTTAAAGATTGTTTTCAATAGTAAAAGGTCAATGGAAGACTATTAACAACATTATTTGTAAAACAAACAAACTTGCATAATGAATATATATAGGTAAGAAGGGCTTGCCTTCTTAGGAAAATAACTTTTTCAAAATAAGCCCATTCACAGGAAGAGCATCTCTCTTTCCTATTCGATCTTGTAATATGAATGTTGATGAGCCTATCTTTTCAATGATTTGGAATGGTCCAAGCCACATATTTTGAAATTTATTATGTTTTCCTTTATCTTCGCATTTTTTTCCCATTTCAAAACAAGATCACCAATTTTTAATGCTTTAGATCTAGTAGAATTTGTATCAAAAGAATATTTTATAAGTTATAGATGTTTAGCCTTAGTGATTTTGGCTTTTTCACTTTCTTCATCTAATTTTAGGATTTCGTCAAATCTTAGTTGGATAGAAGATGAAGGATTTTCTTCAATAAATTGTACTAGGGCTAGAGATGGGAATTCTAGGTTTGAGGGTATGAAGGCGCTCCAGTGCTCCAATGCGGGCAGAAGGCGCTCTTCTCAAAGGAAAAAGCACGCATTCAGGCATTTATGAATAGTTCAATCTTGAATTGCTCCAAACCTTATAGATACTTAATATTTTTGATTCCATAATGTATCCCTGTCCTGTAAATCCTTATGCTCGGCATTGACTGATGTCATTTTCTACTGTATGATTTTCCAGTGTTAACAGATGCCCCTTAATGTGTGAGGCCTAGGAAGAACTGTATAGCCGAAATACATTATAGTTTCCTTTCTGTATCGTATGCAGAGAGAGAGAGAGAGAGAGAGAGAGAGAGAGAGAGAGAGAGAGAGAGAGAGAGTCCTCTGTGTAGAAGAGACAACACCTTGCACTGGTTTCGAGACAACCACTACCTAGGGGACCCCCTGTAAGTAGACAAAATATACAACATATTTGCAAAATTTGAATGAGGTGGGCATGTCCCATGCTCGTGATGTTATGGCTAGTTAAACAAAATTGACAGATATATTTATTGTCTGTGTCACTACTGTGGTAGTGATGTTGGTGGTTGTTGATGACAACTGCTGACGCCCTGAGGGGCATTTTTTCTTTGACGATGGGTGGAATGTGGTACCCATATGTGTAATCTTGATATGGCATATCATTACACAATGTACGCATATGTACTAGCTGGGATCTTCCTGTGTAATCATTGTTGTTAGAGATTCTTATAAAGGCACGGGTCTTTGACGGATCTTGATCAAAGTGTAATGGTTGTACGGTACGATAACATCGTGACATGAAATATTTTGTTGTAGTCGAATGTCAAGAGGTATCTATGGACAATGATGTCTCCCATAGTGCCACCTGAGGATACCCCTTTACATGGGGAGGGGTCATCCAAGGTATCACTTCCTTTTTAGAAAAGAGGTGTCGATGTTGACAAAAGGAAGCATTAACTAAACCATAATGGGTTTAACATAGGCATGTTGGTGAGCGGTAGCTAAAAATAGATGATGGGGATTCAGTGGCCTGAGGTCAAAGTATATTTGAGCAGCTTGGTGGGAGTCATAGGTATTTCTAAAGGAAAAAAAAATCCCTGGAGTCAGTAGGACTTCTAGGACGGGTGTGAACCGACTATGATTGTCGTAATGGTGTGTGCATGGAGGGTATGAAATGCTTCGACCAAGGGAGATGGGGGACTTCTACCATGGGAGGAAAAAGTGCAATATGAGGCGAAGAGGCAAAGGGCATTGTTTGTAATATTTGTACACTTACCAAAAGAATAAAATAATGGGATTTGGTTTGTACAAAACAAAGAGACAGGTACCCCAAAACATGAGAGAGGGTCGCTCACTTGATGGTGTGAGGATGATTCTTTTCTGGGGGTAGGGATCCCATTGGTTGGTCTCATGTGAGGGGTTGATGAAGAGGAAGATGTCCCAGATGGGTTAATGTTGGTGGAGGTATGGTGGGAAAAATGCGGTGCACGGAGGTGCGCTTTCATTCTGGTTGTACAACCTGGTCGTCCAGGAAGGGGGTTGAGTTGGAATGGTGAACTTGACCTTATGCATGATATATGGATGGGCATGAAGTGCTTCCTGGACTAAAATGGTATGGCCATGGCATCACTTGTGGAGTGATATGTGGTCTACTTGAGATGACGCTGTCCATGGAGGGGAGGCTCTACCGACCATCGAGGATGTTTATCATATGCAGGGTGAGGTGATGATAAACGTGGTCGGGTATGAGGACCCTAGCATTTATTTCTGATGGAGAAATGATGCCAAGATATGCAAAATTTTTGGGACTCTATCATGCTTAGGGTAGAATGATACTTGCTCAGGAACTTTTGGTGGTGATTTTTGTGAATGGTTTGCGGGTTCTTCCTGCAAAAAAAACTACCTCAAGTGAAAGGATCTTCTTTTCATTCAATGTTATTGAAAAAAATGAATTTTGGAAAGGAAGATGGGAGGGTGCATACCACTTGGCTCTTGAAAAAATATTTCTTCGAAAAGCGAATGTAGGGCATCGATTTCATTCGTCATGGTTTACTGATTATGGTGCAACTTACGGTTTGCAGAATGGACCTTTTGATCTCTTGTTATGGACCTTCGATGTTCTGGAAAAGGGAAATAAATAAGGGGTTATGTCCCTAATCCTATTCATTTGTACTTGCTGAGTTTTGGAGATCAGAGGTGATAGCAGAGCCTTTCTTGTCATTGCAGTCAACCTGTGTACTGGGGATTAGCAATACTATGCCGAGGTAACTCTCATGACGTCCTACATTTTGATTTTGTGATGTCAGGGGCTATACAAATTAGGTTTGTACGGCCTCAAAGGGGCTTTTCTTACTAGATTGCATGGGCGATCTAGGGAAATAGGCACCCCCCTTCCATGTATTTCTCAGGTATAGTCGCGTGAAGGCACATTGTCCCTACCTCTTTGCACACAAGGGCATGCCTGTCAATGAAATAGGCATGCAAGGGCGCACCTGTCTGAGAGACAGGCGCGCAGGGGCAGTGTTTTCTTAAATAACTTGGGTTTTTTGCCGTCCTTAATAATTTTTCTCTAAGGATTTTTCTCCTTTGTATTGATGGGTGCCTGTTGCTTGGCAGGTCAGTGTGGACAAAGCGAGATTGGCTAGAGATCTGGACTACTCTGGATGGTGATACTGGGGCATGCCGTCAGTTGGCTACATGGGGCTTCCTGAAATTTGTTGAGAACAAGTTCCTTCGGTCACAGGACCGACTGCTACGTTATATCATACGGAATTGGCACCAGAGGCGTACCATGTTTTTCCTGAGGGGGACGAACTTGATTATCCATATAGAGATGGATATTTACTTTGTGACCAAATTGTTGCCTCAGGGAGAGGTGCTTAGGTATCCGCTTCTTGCTGGGCGGGTGAACATGGAAAGGTTCCGGCAGTGGCATTGTGGTGGTGTGCCTCTGACTAAGGGATGCATTAATATTGCCTCAGTGACATATGTGGCCGAGTGGTGTGCTTTGGCCGTTATTCTATGACTGGATAGGTCATTTGTGCCTCATCAGGCATCGGGCCCACAACTGGCGGTTTTACGCCACTTGAGGAACAGACATTTCTTTGATTTTTCCCATTTCTACTTTGATGTTATTGTGTTGCAACTAAACAGGGTCCAGCATGGATCCAAATCATTTGCGTAAGCCAAAATTTTGTGCAGCATCATGTACGAGAGGGTTTTGTTGATGAGGCCCATAGTGCCTGTGCCTATCGGGGGGCCGAGGGAGCCACGTATGAGGAGATGGGCTCTGGTGATGCCACGCAGTGGTTGTGGTAGAGTGGGTCATTATTGGAACAAAAAGACGGAGGCCTGGTTTGAGGCCAATCCACAAATGTTTTTGCCATACCCTTATGTAGGGATGGATTTTCACGGCGATCTAGATATTGGTCTCCCTTTCGGTTATGCCTGGGGTCTTGTAGGTATGTGTTATATTTTTGCATTTATTCGCATTTTTGTGTTCTTGAGTGTTTTTTCTTGACACTGACATTATTTTGGTTACTCATGTAAATGTTGGCAAGGTGGGACACCCAGTGGCCCAGCTAGTGGGTCACAACCCTCTACCATGACCGCCTGGTGGTCGGGGAGGTGGTGTCGTCGGTGACCCGGGTGAGGGTGCCAGTGGACTAGGCAGGGATGGTGCTGGCCCTTTAGGTGAGGGAAGTAGCATAGGTGCCACTGAGATATCAATAGAGAGAGCTCGTGAAAATGCAGCTAAGGCACGTATCATAGCACTTACAGCTCAAGTGGACACTCTAGAAGACTTCCGGGGTCGAGTGGACCATTTGACCCACGGGATGCCTACCCGAGGTCATATGGATGACTTCGAGGAGATATGGCTAGAGACAGTGATGGCCTGTGACAGGGACTACCGGCATACTCTGCAACAGGTAGCTATCATAGTAGCGACAACAGCTCTGGTGGTGGTCCCAGGAGTAGTGGTGGGCCCAGGTGCTCCTCCTGAGGGGGAACCCCCCCAGGGTAGATTTGTACACAGGGAAAGCACCCATTATGAGGATGTTTCCCTTATTTTTGATGACCTCTGTATTTTTGGGCTGGCCAATGGGCTAGAAATACTATTTTTTATACTCTGATACACATATTTTTTTGATATATATATATGGGAGATCTTTTTTGCGGATCTACATGGTGTGATGTCTATTTTGGTTTATGCATTTGTGTTATGTTGATGGATATACATGTTTTTGGCTTTTATGTATGGTAATTTTCTCATGATGCATTCTAGTCTAGGATATTGTTAGCTATGCAATCATCTGTTTGTTTTTGATTCCTTGATACATGTGAGAATGTAATATAATCAAATTGTTTGCTAAATCTTTTAGCACGCAAATATTTTCTAAATAGGTTTGCTTCCCTGGTTTCAAATTTTTGGTTTAACTGCGAGACTACTAATTGGAATCTAGGTAGATATGCATATGGCAGATGCCCTGGTGGAGGGCCTTGCACATAAGTCCGATAATGGCGTCATAATCTACCTTATTGTTATTTTTTCAACCGATGCACACGCCATTTTAACACAATGGTGATCGGTTAGGGTGACAAATGACCGAGGAAGCTACAACAAATTTTTCAGACCATCGCGATGCTCCATCACCAAATCCGAAATAAGGTTCAAATTGGTGATCCATGGCGATATTTTGAGCGCGTTTAGATTTTTTGGGTCAAAAATATTTTCGTATTTTTGGGATTTTTGTGTAATCTAACTCTAGGGGATAAGGGCTAATGGGGCACTTATGGATAAAATTTCTTGAGGTAAAGGTCGTTGACAGGGTGGGTGAGGTAGGTCCCATCCGGTTCCGTTAAGATTTATGCCCCCTATCAGAGGTAATGTTTGATGATATAGGGCCCTTTCTACAGGGTTTCGAACTTTCCTGGCCCTAAGGCTTCTTCTGCGATATCATAGCGAAGGACTAGCTCTCCTTTGATAAATGAGCAAGGGGTGATGTGGTGGTCGAATGATGCTTTTACCCTTTTCTTATGGGCCTCATTATGCTGCAGCGATTGATGCCTGTTTTCATCAACTAGCTCTAGTTGTACTAGGCATTGTTCTAGAGGATGGGTGTCATCAAGGACTTCGATAGCTATATGCAAGTTTGGGAACTGGTGAAAATCGATACAAGGGCACAAGGTGCCCTGTATTTTTGGGACAGGAATAAAGTTGAATTCCTGTGACACAGGGGTTGTTGAAATCCTATTTTGGGTGTGCGATAACACATTTCGTATGTGATGAGTTGTGTCGCTAGCATGCAGCGGGGGAAGGATCTCTGCAATGGAGTCTTGAGTGAGCCGATAGTTGGCCTTCCCTCTAGGTTAGTCGATTCTCGGTAGCTGGAAGTTGATTTTATCACAAAGATGTCTAAACGTTTGTAGCAACATACATCCCTCTGGTGCGTGGTTATGACTAGTGAAAGTGGTGCAGGGTATCACAATGCTTACATTGTAGATAGTGTGAGAATCTACACTACTCAATCTTCCAGATGCAGATGCTTGGAAAGGGTCTGTTATGGACCACATCATCTTCTGTTTCCATTTTTGCATCATGGGTTAAAACTTGCCTCCCTTTTTGGTGGGTGGCTGACTTAATGCTGCTCTAGTTGATCTCAGCTTGGGGATATTTGTGCACTTAAATGTATGATGAAAGTGTGAGAAAATTAGGCAGTAAGTGCGTGTGATCTTCTCTTTATTTGAGAGAAGCTTTTGGGGGAGAGACAATATTATGTAGAGACTATTTGCAAGGGGTTTGAGTTCTCTACATCGGTTTATTAGGTGATCATTTAGATCACATAGGTCGCATGTTATCCTGGGCTTGGCCTAGGATTTACGTGATTGGTGTGTGACCTTAGTAGGCATGATGAACCGCCTTGGTGGTGGGGTCATTGGGTCGACGATGTATCTTTTATGCCATTCCTAGAGGTCGCTCATCCTTTTTTATACGGCATTAATCATGTTGATAGTGGGACATAGTCACGAGACATTAGTACAATGTCGGTCGTAATGATTACTCTGACATATATGGAAAAATTTCTGTGATATGGATCTCCTATAGTGCGTGGTTTGAGGTCGGGCCGGGTACCATCGTTGATATGATGCTAGGTCAGGTCATTGGACTACTATATGGTCCATCTGCTTGCATAACGTGCATGTGGGAAATCGTCGTGAGGTGCATACATGGGGTAACTATGGGTTTCCCACTAGATTGTTCTTTGGTTGTCAAGAACATGATAGGCCCACTCATCTCCTTTGCCTGGGTCAGGGAGCTACCAATAGACTCAGCATCCATATCTTCTTCTTGGTAGAGATGAACTATGGCTAAGCGGAGACTAGCCAGGGCTAGTCAAAAGCGAGTTATGTAGTGACAATCTTCCAATAAGTGATTGTTGGCACATAATAGGCATGTAAATTGTGCTGCCTATAGCCCTACGTAGTAGGCCCTTTCAATTGGATACCATTTTTGTATGAGTTCCAATGCGGCACACTCTTCGATGTAGTGGCCACGTTCATCACATAGCATGCAATGTATAATGGGCATTACTAGGGGCACTCTACGTATCGGTGCTCCTCTTGTAAGTACAAGATGGTGCGCAGCTCGTCATTGATAGACTGGATGGAGGAATCCTCTTGATAGTATCGCTCGATTGCGTGTAAGGCGTCTCTATACTATGATATTTTTAGACAATGGTGGGTATAATATCTATAGGTGTCAAAGAGGGCACATGCGTGATTGGTACACAATGGTTTTCCTATACTTTTGGTGGCAAGTTTCTTTTTATGGGAATGTTGTTTTGAGGTGCCTACCTCGTAGTCAAGGAGTGGTTTTAATTCTTCCAATTCTGGGCATATGTGAGTAGGGTTTCCTGTGACATCACATATAGCGCAGGCTAATGACTCCCTCTGCATGGTGGGGGTCACTACTTTCTTTCCTTTCTTGGCGATTTTCTTTATCGTGGTCGCCGGTTTCAAAGTGGGGATTTCCCTTACGAGAGTAGTTTTAGCTACTACTTGGGTAGGTTGGGGTTCCTCGAGACCGGGAGGCTTTAACCCAAATGCACTAACATTGGTAGACAATGTTCCTTGAGGGGGAATGAGATACCATACTGGGAAGGGCAATGATATGTTGGGTAGTACCAGTGTTGCCAAGACCTACTAAGAGGTGAATCCAGGAGGTGGGTATAGCAAAGGAGTTTGGGAGGCAGCATAGGCTATGGAGGCTGCAGTAGCTGATGCCTCGGTATCGTTACTGCTTAAGTCTGTGTCCTGAATAAACTCATTTCTTGATGTGGACAACTTGCACATTGGGGCCCCTGTGGTATCAGGTGATACCTCATGGATAATAGGAGGATCTCCTAGGAATGAGCCTAGGATGGACGATGTTTTGAATTGGCCAAGGCTATATTCTTAATACCATAAAATACCATCAGTGGCTGTGTCTACATAGGGTAGAACCATATCTATATTGGTCAAAGGATGATTTTTAATGTGCGTCAGCTGGTCTACTGTAATGATTCGATCCTCGTGGGGGAACGTCATGATGCAGAAAATGGAGGATGCTATGGCAGACATGGCATACATGTAACTCTGCCTAAGGAGTATATTGTAATCTAAGTGAGCGTCCAAGAATTCTATGTCTATGTGGATCGTTTTGCTGGCTAATTAGACTGGTACATTTTGGAAGATACTGAAGAGAATCGAGGGATGACCATCATATGCTCTAAGAGTGATGATGGAAGTTTTGAGTTCTGGGGCTCCTAACTTCTGCCATACATTCTTTGACATGATGCACCTAGATGCAACCTCATAAATGACACATCGGTGAATAGTGATATTCTGTACCGATACTGGTATCTAGAAGGCGACCATGGAGGGAAGCCTAGGGGTGGATTTTTCTATGTCAAAAGCCATAATTCACATGTCGGTAGGGTCGACGGTGCCTAAGGTAGAAAGTAGGGCTTTTTGCTGCTTTGGGCATAACTGCAGTACCTCCAAAGCGGACATAGCAACAGGTGACTGGGATAAATCATCTACGATGTTGTAAATGTGGGTTTCTTTGGAGTAGTTACCTGCTTGTATATTAGGCCCTTTAACCATTTTTGGCAATGGTTCCAAAGGAATCTTTGGAATGGTCAAAGGTGCATTCGGCGTGCTTGTACTAGCCCCTGACATGCCGGTGTCTAGTGGGGTGTCGTAGCTACGATTCCAGGTTTGAAAAAACATTTCTTCGCCGACCATGTAAATTTCATTGTTGTTTTTCTCAGAATCGTTGGGTTTTTGCTACTAAGTGCTGACCCTTCCTTGATGGGGGAAGGATTCTTTCATAACTGCAGTTGTCTGGGAAGATCCGCCTTGTCCTCGATTACTCTGAAGCTTTTCAAGCTAAGGGAGTTCGGGACAATGGTGAGTATAGTGGTCGTACTAACCGCATATAGAACATGAATAGTTTGTTCGTAGAGGTGGCCATTTGCCTTGCTTTTGAGCACTACTTGGCCCTTGGTTCTGGTTTCAATTGGAGTTATCTCCAAGCCGGGGTTGTGGTGGGCGTTGTTGGTTGCTGCTTCCCTATCCAAGGTTCCCTTTGAGTTTTTTTTTACCTTACTTTTGACCACGTTGGGAGGGTAATTCTCCTGATCATACTGGTGTGGTTGATCTTGGGATGGCTACACAAAGTTCACCTATGCATTATTTTGTGTTGGTGGGTTATGTGTTTGGGACTGAGCATATTGTTATCCCATGTTTGCAACTGGCCGTTGGGGGGGAGTTCTTCCATCAGTTTTTCTTCCCACATACTGGGTCCCCCCAGCCAGAGGGTAAGGTCCTCCTTGGTGATACGTTGGTGCCCTATTCATCAAATTTTGCTACTGCATATGATGACTTTGAAATCCAGGTTGGGACATGCTTTGGGTAGACCCATGTGTGTAGTCAGGATTCTGACTACTGCTTCCCAGGTACCCTTGGGTCATTGACCCAATAAGTTTGTCTGCAGAGTTCGACGTGCCTAGAAATTCTTGATAAGATTGCAGGCACAAGGCGTTAGGCACAATATTGTTTATGTATTCTGATTGCGTATAAATCATTTCAAGCTGTTGGGTTTTACTGATTGTGTCCTCTTTGGATGTGGGGTTAAGTTGCACCACATCCTTTGAAATCTCTGTCGTCAGAGTTTTCAAGAATAGATCTAAAAGGACTCAGTCATCGAGTTGAGATTTGCATAAGCTACGACGTCATCTCCACTCGTGGAGATGTTCAGAAATGTGTGTAGAGGGAGATTGTCTGAAATGAGTGAGTAACTCCATTCCCAAATCATGGTGAATGGGTAGCTGAAATTATGTAAGGAACACAGTAGCGAGGGTGCTAAAGGTTTTGTGTAAAGTAGGGGGTTGCTCAACGTTCCATTTTGCGGCCACTCCTGTAAGAGTGCATCAAAACAACCTCAATCGAATATTATCTTCAATGATGTTATTCAATGAGCACCATAGGTGAAAGGTCATTATATGATTCCTTGGGTTTTCTGCTTGCTTACCCTCAAACTTTGGTATGTCTGAAGGGAGCTTCGTGGGCATGGGAGTCCAATTGGGGTCATGCACGATGGGGTCATTGGTTAGCTTGGTTAAATCTGGTAGATTTAATGCCACTAAGAAGGGTGACTCAGAGGTTGAAGCCATGGAAATGTGTGAAGACACGAAGTTTTGGTTAGAACGAGGGTTAGTCTGTGATGTAACCGGTTGTGAATTCAGTTGGCTTCCCATATGGGATGCACTCTTCTGCCCCCTAGGGGATGAGGGGGGGAGTGACGTACGGTGTGGCACTGGGAGAATGATTAGGGTTCCCAAATAAGGTTGCTCCCAGAAAGGAGGAACGAACCACTGTGGCAATGTTCCGTCTTTGATGCCTAAATGGCGAAAGACCTGGAACCCCTCCCATTAATGGGGCGAGGTCCAAAAGATGCCTGGACTGACGAGGTTACATTGGAACCATTTGAAGGTCATCCAATTTAGGTTTTGGAAAAATATTTTGAGGGGATTGAGTCCATGATCACAAAAAATCTATGGCCACATACATAAAAAAAAAGCAAAAATGAAATGATTTACCTTTAATTTAATCTATGTGATCAATCAAGAAAAAAATGGTTTTGTTTGTTTGCACGTGATACTCAAAAATTCTAGAACACCTAATAACGTCGTCACAAACTCAAAAGTAACTAGGCCTTGAGAGGATTTATTGCGAGTGCTAGCACAACGTCCCAAAAGAATTGGCGATGCCCCCAGTCATTCGAAGAGAATAAACCAAGGTAAGGGTAGAGGGTCTGGTGCTTGCTTGTACCATCACCTATAGGGTAAAAGATGCCCTAGTTTTGGCCTCTAAGAACCACCATCCCACATGAGCGTTTGATTCTTGGGCTTCTTGGTAGTTAGCTAATAGTACTGAGTATCAGACGGATCAGGTAGCCCCAAATGATACCGCACGCACTACACCTAAGCCTAACCCCCTCTGAATCGGGTCTCTTCCGCGCTCGGGTTTTCTTTTCTGTGGGCTGATAGGTGGATTTTAAAGCTCCCTAAAAACGAAATTTCTATTTTTCAAATGTGAAGCGTGATCAAGGTGGATTATTGGATGCCTACCCCCTTGATCCTAACTTAAACTATAATTTCTCTTATGACCCCTATGGGGAGAGTTTAGTGAGTTGGTTTAAGTTATTTTTAGGTGGATTTATTTTCTTAGTGAGTAAATTTGTGTGAGAATATGGTGAACAATCTCATAATTTGAACATATGGATATCGTTGATCCGTTACAAATGTCTCCTAGTTAAACTATGTGACGTTGTTCCTTGCTAAAAAAATCATTTGCGGATAATGGGCCACTTCCAAAACCTCCTAATTAGTCTATGTGAGTGACTAAAGGGAGATGGCGAATCAAAAATGTAAAGTGTTCATATGCTTGTCTAGGGTCACCCAATGGCACAAAGACAACAGAGATTACTTACTCTAACTTGTGATTCAATCCTAGTCTCGCAATTTCCTAAATGCAAAAATTCAAATTTAAACTAAACAATTTCTACACTATCTTATGCATGTGTGGTCATGAGCCACTTACTTGGACTAGATAGACTAAGTGTGCATACCAGAATTTTCAAAAACATAAATTGTTTGGAAAGTAATGGTTAATTCGCCCCCTACTTAAACTATGTGAGTACTCTTTGCAAAAAACTAACTTAAATGAAAACTAGCTAAATTTCTACAAAAAGCAGCAAAAATTAGTCTTTAGAAGCTGTGGGGTATCAACACAGGTGTTGGAAGATACATTAGAGCCTTCCAAACACACTTACAAGAAAAACAAATGTAGAAGGTAGGGAGAAAAATCTCTCTGCAAATTTCGCACAAAAGCCTCTGACAAGTGCGCTTTCCTGCGCGTAGGTCACTCCTGAACGCACGCCCTGTGCGTCTGTGTGTAAAAACATTGTGAGAAATTCTTGCAAGTAAAAAACTAGGAGCTACCTCCTTCAGTATGTCACCTCAGTGAGTCTAGGGACTCCAAGATGGGTCATAGGACTGTCAGCTCCACTCTAGCATAGACTAAGGGTCTCCTACAAACAATGGAACAACCACATAAACTTGAAACACGTCAGTGGAGTCCTCAATCCTATTGTTGTGGATTCAGCACACGGGTGTACGAAATCATATGAATTTAGAGAATGTGGTATTTTCTCTAAACCATAAGTAATAGGCAGCATCTAGGGGGAGCTCAGAAGTATAAGACTTAAAATGAAGTAATACACTTAAGTATGCTCCGTTAAAAAAGTAAAAACAAAAACCCAAAATGAAGCTAAATAGAGAGTTCCAAACAATAACAAGGTAAACAACAGCTCGATGGCCTTCTTCTTATTGAATTCTTGGAGTGAACACAAATCTTACCCACTTGCCAAAGGGCCTAGGCAGATTCTCTAGGACCTGACGCAAGGTTGTTTTTCCTTCAAGTTCTTCCTTCTGATGCAGTTCAACTCTCTCTCTCTCTCTCTGCTGTAATGGACTGAAAGTTTTGGGTGGCCAAAAATTGAGTCCTCTTCTTTAGCTCCCGCTCCTTGGTTCACACAAACAGCTGGTGTTGCTTGGGAAAATTTGGCTAGCATAAACTTGTGATCACCCATTGTTCATCTCTTTGAGGTTTTATATAGGTGAGCTTTCAAAGCTCCTTCTCTCCCTTGGTACATGGTGGATAGTGACCCAAGGGAGAGGCAATATTCCATTGTGGGATGAAATATGCTTTTGTGTCCTCACACAAGGCCTGAGGAATTGGTTCTGTCCTTAGGCAGCTTTCACAGAAGGAGAAACTATCATTTTCTTGCTTGTGGTCTCGAAAAGGGACTTTTTTCCATTTCCAGGAATGCATGCTTATCGGGCTCTAGTACGTGTAGAAGGAACTCTTCTCGAAGGAAAAAGCACGCATTCAGGCATTTATTACTAGTTCAATCTTGATTTTCTCCAAACCTTAGATATTCTTAATATTTTTTATTCCATAATGTATCCCTGTCTTTTAAATCCTTAGGCTCGACATTAACCGATGTCGTTTTTTTCTGTATGATTTTCCAGTGTTAACACCCATTATTCAAATGGTTGCTCAATGTTTATTGGTTGTAAAGGAAAAGCTGGTTTCTATTGTCTCCCACTGGTAGTTTGGAAAGTCTCACATTTCCTTACATATTCATGGGCATATTTAAACAAAGTAGGCCAATAATATCCAGCATGAATTATCTTGTGAGCTATAGTATCTCCTCCAAAATGTCCATGTGCTGGTCCATCATGTAATTGCTACAAAACCATGTGTGCTTCAATTTTCTCTAGACATCTTAGAAAAATGGAATCATAATTTATTCTGAATAACACATCATCAATGATTCCAAAATTTTTATCTTTTAATCTTAAACCACGCTTGCTTTTATAGTTAATATTAGGAGGAGCATAGCCATTTTTTTAAGTAAAATATCAGAGCAGCATATTGAGATTCAGAATTTATGATACTTACCTCATTTACTTGAACAATACTATCTTCATCTGGATGTTCTGGAATATTGGAAGCTCCTGCTAATAACTTGCAAAAACCTTTCCCCCTAACAATTTTAGCTGGTTTAATTTGAATACCATATTCCTATAATGTTGTTACCCAATTGGCCCTTTTTTCTCCTACTTCTCTTTGTACTAGCAATTGTCTCACTATAGAAAATGGGACAATGAATTTTGTATGCTTTTTTAGGAGAAATGGCCTAAAATGTTTGATAGATTTAAACACAGAAAAAGCTTGTTTTTCTACTTTTGAATGGTTAAGTTCAGCTCCTTGCAGGTTTGAACTAAAAAATGATATAGGTGCTTCAATCTGCTAATCATTGAGTTGTGTCAAAATGGAAGCATAAGATGTTTCAGTGGCTAGAGTATACAAAATAAAATGATTAGAAAAATTACGAGTAATCAATGTTGGAGCATTAATAATTGCATTTTTTATTGAACCAAAGGCTTATTTTTCTTTATGTCCCCATTTGAAAACTGAATTCTTCCTAATCAACGATTGTAATGGTAAAACTATATGAGAAAAATCAGGAACAAATCTTTTTACAAAATTTATCTGTCCTAATAATGACTGCATGGATTTCTTGTTATGTGGCAAAGGGATATCAGAAATCTCCTTTATTCTATCAGGGTCAATATATATACCATCCTTAGATACAATAAATCCTAAGAGTTTCCCGTCATTAAGAGAAAAGAATGATTTTTTTGGATTCAAAGAAATGCCATACCTTTTACATCGTTCAAAGATCTGTTTTAAATCATGTATATGGTTAGTTCTTTTCTTTGAAAAGATAGTTATGTCATCTAGATAGACAACAACTGACCTATTAATCAAACCTTTGAAAGCTATATCCATGGCTCTTTAGGAGGTAGCTCCAGCATTTATTAAACCAAAAGGCATTTTTTGGTAGGCATATGTTGCCCATTTGTTTATGAATGTGGTTTTCAGTCTATCATTGGGATGCACCAGCACCTGATTATATCTTGAAAAACCATCAAGAAAAGACATAAATTCAGAACCTACAACTGCTTGAAGTATCTGTTCCATCGTAGGTAATGGGAAATTATCCTTTTGACATGCCTTGTTGAGATTTCTAAAATCTATACAAATCTTAATATCTTCATTCTTCTTCCTAACATGTACCAAATTCGAGACCTAATTTGAATGTCTAACAGGGAAAATAATTCTAGCTTTCAAGAGTTTATTCAACTCTATTTTAATTTGACTTTCAAAGCTGGGATGAATCTTCCTTAACTTTTGTTGAACTGTTTTTACATCGGAGATCATTGGAATTGTATGTTGAATGACACATCATAAGTTCTCAAATCTTCATAATTCCAAGAAAAAACACTTTTGTATTTGTTTAGAAGTTTTATGAAAGCAAACCTTTCTTCTTGTGTTAGTTCGAGTCCTAGATTGACATTTTGCGGTTTAAATTCAGTACCAAGATTTATCAACTCAAACTTTAAAGTTGAACTTTGAAGTTTGGCATTAGTAACCTTTTTGAATCTATCTTTGATATCATAGAGATATTCAAGTTTTACCATAGATTTAGGAATGGAATTTTCATTATTTTTTGATTTTATTTGAAGATCATGATCACTTTCATCAACTATTTGATCATCATAAGATTTCTCCGATGTTTAGAAGTTTAGTTTATCTTCATCATGGTTGAACACTCGCCAGTTGGTAACATTATCAGGGACAGATGGTCGAAATATTAATTCAACTGAAAACCTATTTGGACTATAATCCTCAGCTAGAATAAGCTTAGGAGAAACATTAGCTAATAAATCAGCTCCTAAATTCTGAGTTCTAGGAATAGGGAAAATATTGAATGCTATAAAATGAGTTGTAAGATCTTGAACACAGGTTTGGTAATGTTTGAGATGACCTGAAAGAAAATTAATAGTATTTCTTACTTGCCTGATGACAATTTCAGAATCACCATATACCTTAAGATATTTAACATTCAACCCTATTTCTTTATAAAGTCCTTGAATCAAGGCTTCATATTCTCCAATGTTATTTGTACACTCAAATTCTAGTCTTCATGAAAACATAGTTTTTTCCCCTTCTGGATTAACTAAAATACATCCTGCTCCTGCACCATCATTGGAATTTGATCCATCAAAATACAAAGACCAAAATAAAGACTTATCTACAGATTTATTTATAGATTGATCAACAATATTAATACATCTTGAAGTATCAGTATGTAAGAAATTTTTAACTTGTGAAGTGAAACTATTTACAGAGAAAGGTGATTGTTGGGCATTAAAATTTCCAAAGAATGATTCAATTGAGTAGTTTCCAAGAATGTTATTATTGAAAGCCACAGGTTGGTTTTCTTGTTTAAACTCTGTTACCTTATGAGTCATGTGTTTCTCATGCTCAATCTTAATTTTATTAGGTTTCCCTTTATAGGGAATCCACATGTGAGACCAATCTATAGAAATGTATCCATGGAGTTTTTCGGACCAATCTCTGCTTAAAATTAAACCATAAAACTCAGGGATGTCTACAATCAATATATCAATTCTTTGAACTATTCTAGGATCAGCTGCTAGTCTAATAGTGACTCAATTAATCTCTCCTACAACTTGTACTTTACTTTGATCTAATTGGACAATATGAACTGCAGATTTATGGGGTTCAATGTTTAATTTAGAGCACACTGAGGCTGGCATTATGATGATGCCCCTAAATCTATCAAGCAGTTATGTAAATTCCTATTACATATCTCGTACGTTAAGAGGAAAGGAGGTGTCTGTAAATTATATCTATATCCAATTAAAATAGTATCGGTAGCATCTACTTTATCGGGTGGTAGCTTACCTGATCCTTTGGATGCTTTGGATATTACACCATTTGGGAGAGGAGAAGCAAGAAATGCATTTAGTTCTTTTAACAACATCTTCTGTTGATGCTTGAGCTTGCTGAGTTCATGCAAAGAAATATTGTCTCTGGTCTTCTTCATATCTTCTATAATGTTATAATCCATAGAATCAGACACTACTAGCGTTTTAGATGTTGATGGAAAATTAGAAGATGATGATTGATTTTGGATAGGTGAAGTAGAAGCTTTCTTTACAAGAGTTTTATCTTTAGTAATCAGAGTTTAATTTTTCTTCTTGGGAGATGTTTGAACAAGTTCTGCTGCACTCTTACTTCTTATACTCACTGGGAGATATTCTTGCTCATTTTCGTTATCTGAGTTAGGCAAAATAAAATCCCACATCCCATGGCATTCAACTAATTCTTCTTCTTTGTTTTCTTATGATGATAGAATTGTATCTTCTTCTTCCTCTTCCTCTAAATCTGACTCTCCATTAGATATTGCATTAGGTGGTTTAGATTCAGTTGTCTGATTTCTTTTAAAATTCCTAAAGGGCCTTTCAATGGAAGTTTCAGCTACCTGTTTTATAATTTCAACCATTTCATTGGACATAGTCTTCAGGACCTTTTGAAATCCTTCCATCTCATATGGACCTTTAGGTAATTTATTCTTTGAATCATCTCTGAAACAATTTTTTTTTTATTTTATCTCCTCATTAGCATTCTTTGTATCTAAATCAATGATACGTTTTTCTACTGTGATTGCTTCCTTCATATTTTCAGCTAGTGTGGGTTTAGCAGCTCTATCTACAAAGATGGCTATGTTTGAAGGTGAAGAAGATATATACCATTCACTTCAGACTTCTTCATTGGGTTTTGATGCTGCAGGAATTTTATTCAACAACTTGTTAAATCGGGAGTTGAAATCTTTGAAGAGCTCTTTGGATCCTGATTTCAAATTAGAGAGATCATTAATCAGAGTTTCTATTGACCTATCATCTCTGAATTGTTACGAATTGTTCTTGAAAAATATTCCAGCTAGTAATGGATCCCAATGGTAATGAAAAATACCAATATCTTGCCACTCCTTGCAAAGTGTATGGAAATAGTCTGACCACAACATCTCCTTGTGTTACTCCATTTAAATTTACAGACAACGTGAAGTTGTTAATGTGTTCTTCAGCTAGTATGCCAAGGTCGGGACTAAACTTTGGTAACCATTTTTCAGGATTAGCTGGTAATTGACTCAAAGGTGTAGGTATTGAAAAAAATCCTAGATTGGTCCATGGTATTTGTTGAGGCTGTGCCATCCTTATACTAATGGTAGAGGAAGGAAAAGGAGGAGTTGAAGGCAATTGAGTAGATGTTGTTGAAACAAATGTACTTTTCTGGATTGTGATTTGAAGTTTGGAAGTAGATGGAAATGATGTGAAAGATGTGGATGATAGTGATGAAAGAGTCTCACTATCTGACTCTAAAGGTGTTTTTATAGCTCTTTTTCGACTTGGAAAAGGAATTTCATTTGGTCAAATACCAAGCTTTTCACTCTGCAGTCTAGTAAGAGGTTGAGAAGCAATGTATTTTGATGTAACACTGCGTTGGGATAGCTCAGATTATTCTTGCGATAATAAAAACCCTTTTAGTTTATGAATTAACTATTGTACCTCAGGAGATTCAAAAGATGATTCCTCTGATATATTTAGGATTTTGGTAGTGGGTGTAGTAACTTTGTTTTCAACTTCTTCCCTAGAGATTTGAGATGAAGGAGAAGTTGAAGAAGGTGATGAGGGTGAATTGATCTTGGAATGGCCTATGGATTTGGATTTAATTTCCATTCATATCTTAGGCCCTCCTTCTAGCACCAAAAATGTTGAAGCCACTAAAATACTAGATTCAAACATTGGGGAAACCACTCGGTCCTGACCTTGGTACAACTCCTTTTCCGTTAGTGATAGTGGCTCTGATTGGATAATATGGGACCAGTTTCCCAATAATAAATGGAATGAGTTGGTGATGAGTTGTTTTTATAATGGATGGTGAAATCTTGATATTTAATCTACTGCTTGATAAATGCAAATAACTCTAAACTAACCCGGGTATTTAAAGATGGACACGATTTAAGAATAATTTCATTTAAACAAACAACCATAAAAATGACTTTTTTATTTAAAAGAAATATGATATTTCATATGATGATAAATCTATTTAAGAATTTAAACAGAGTTATAATAACGTATCATATTCATAGATTTATATTTCTATATTATCTATACATACTATGAAAAATAAAAATTTTATATTTTCATAAATGATATAACAGAGAAATGTTTTAGAAACATATATATATATATATATATATATATATATATATATATATATATATATATATATATATATATATATATATATATATATATATATAAACAATAGCAATTTTAATAGGAATATTTCATCGCATAACAAAACTAAAACATAAATGATAGAAGTACCAGATACATTTAAAATTCTATGATGAAATTGATACTGTGATCCTGTTCTTTCACTTAGAACTATCTCCAAGACACAAAAGTATAGACTCTTAAAAATGATTGTTCAGAAAATCATAGAATGTGATCCATGATAGAAATAATATATTTAGAATTACATAAGTGTATCTTCCAAGTCAAAAATTATTAGAAATTCATGACCCTTTCTAAATACATGAAAAGGGTTTAAATAGTACTAAAATTTTTAATAAACTATCCTAAACATCGCTTAGATGCTGTTGTGAATAGCAAATCATGAAAGATGGGGATGAGATTTTACAAAAATAGATTGGTGGTTCCCATCAGAACAGATCTAAGATACTTCCTACGTATTTGATGTGCGCAGCTAGCATACCAATAACATATCTTTGACTTCTGGTGGATGATTCAGAAAAGAATGTAGTCGACCGGTGTAGGTGGCATCAAAAAATTCTAGAAGCATATTAGCAATAGCATGGGAGAGGCATTTCATAGTCAATTTTTGGCTGCTTGGTTTGACTAGATATGACAATAATGTATCCCATCTTAGCTCTTGTATTACATCAATTTTTTGGTAGCTGCTTTTCAATTCTTGCTCCCATTGTTTTTCTAACTCTTTGACCTTTGGAAGTTGTCCTGGAATGTGATCTGAGATTAAGTTAGTAGTATGTAGGTTATAATTGATTAAATCTACCACATTGTTCATTAAAAATCTTGCCCTGGAAATGGATCTCTCTATTTTAATTAAATGTGCCTCCCATTCTGAAAATAGAATTTCTTTATGTGCTTCTTGAATTTTAGGCAAATTAGCTGCAATTCCTTGATTTGTTTCTTGCCATGTGAGAAATTCTAAGATTTTTTCATCGGCATCTTCAAATTCAATTCTTGAGTTTTTTGTTTTCTCTGCAAGTGACATGATTATTTCACATAAAGGATCAACCATTGTTATCTTCTGAGATAAAATATCAAGTTTTAATGATAACGTTTTATTTTATTCAAGGGCTTCCCTCTTGAATTGATCTACCTCAGGATAATCTTTAAATCTTTGCAGTTTTGATTGCAATATTGAATTTTGTTCCTCCTTGGCCACTTTTTCTCTTCGAAGTAATGTCTGTAATTCATTTACCTCTTGGGAAAGTAGTTGTTGTTTTTGTATAGCTTTCTGGTCAAGCTTTTGTCTTTCATAATTTAACTTTTCTTTAAGTTCTTCATTTTGTTGTATTTCTTCAACTAATTTCTTCTCCAGCTGCACTATTATTTGGTATTTTTCCTTTATTAACAAATTTACCTCGGAAGCTTTATCTATGGTTGCTACTGTATAGGCTCCTGCATACTGATAGAGTTTTTTTAAGTCCTCTGAAGGATAAATTTTGGAGTTTTTCAAAACAACATCCATCAATTCGGCCTGGGAGGATGAAAGTAGATTGTGATCATGTTTTTTTTCTTTCTTTTCCTCTTAACCACAGCTCTATGCTTTGGACTGTAGAAAATGTCCAAGGGTGGTATATCTTCAACTTTTAACATAATCTCCTCAGATGGATTCTCAGCAATAATTTCAACATCTGGAGTGTTGATGTTACTGATTGTCTCTTTAACTGTGATGATAGATGTCTGTGTTGTATTCATCTTCTGGAAATAATTTTTTCCTTTGATCTGCTGATAGAACTATTCACATTCTTTTGAATTAACATGTATATCAATATCGGAGGAGTTGTCAGCCTTTTTTCTTGTATTTACCTATTCAGTTTGAGTATCAATCTTTTTTCCCTTTTCTTCTTTTTGTTCTTCTTGGTATAACAGAGGATTCATTTGTAGTTGGTCAAGAGGAACTATCAATAACCTCTTGTTCCTGTAAAGTGTGAATTTCTCCATATCACTTGTTTCCAGTTTTGAATTTCCTCGTTGCTGAACCTATGCAAAAACTTCAGCTGAGACAAATAGGTCATCGAAACTATCATCTTCATGTTCAAACTTGGCAATTTGTACCATAGATGTAACATTAAGGGAGATTTTTTTTGGGTCATATTGCCTTGGGGTGATGAATGCTAGTTTGAGTTCTTTAATTTTCAAGGCTTCTTTATCTGCATGCTTGAAATCATTGAGAGTGTAAGATCCACTTTTGAGAGGAAATATAGGCCACATTTGTTTCTTGGAGGTCTTAAGATTCCTAGACAAACCTTTCTGTATAATCTGATAGGCAATTTCCTGAGCTAGTAATTTATCAGGAATTTATAGAGGTAAAACATGAGGGTTGGTTACACTTCCGAATATTCGGATGTAAGTGAAATTATCCTCTCCAAACCAGTTTCCAATTAGATTTAGGTCAAGCTTGGTGTTATCTGATAGCCGCGGAGGGGGTTTGTTAAAAATGGCTTGATGAATGGGAAGTGTAAATCCATGGCAAATCTTATATACATGGTTTCTGTAATGGGCTTTCCACAAATATTTATGATAGATATGGATAGGAGTGGGATTTCGGGGAGTCCATTTCCATCCTAAAATGGGAAACTCGGAATTGAAAAATATGGAATCTATAATGTAAGAACACATATGAAATGGGGGTGTCGTTTCGGTAGACATATGCCTATTCCTTCTATAATCAAGAATTTTATTTGGTATATTATCAGATAGGATGATTGACCAATCCATAATATAAGAATTCATGTCAGCATCAATCAGAGGTGCCATTTCAATAGAAAACCTTGCAGAATTGGCAATCCCAAGCAGTCTGCATATCATGGCAACAACATGGAAATGGGGAGGTGCTAGAGATTCTACAAAGTACTTACCTGAGGATTCATGCTTGTGTTTCTTTGGAGCTTGCCTCCATTCTCTAATAGGGTCTGACTGTATTTCATTTTTTCTAGTGAAATGCTCTAGAAATTCTTTTTTGTAGATCTTCTAAGGCTTTGGTAGATGATACATTGCCCTGATATCCTCTGATTTAAAGGATCTTAACATCTTCCCACCAGCTGTGAAAAATGATCTGTCTATGATGTTTATGCTTTCTTTTACCCATCGTACTAAATCATAGTACGAAATTACATTTTCTCAAGCTAATAATCTATGAAGATAAGAATATTCCAGTTCTTTGAGGGGATTATCTGATTCTGAGTCCTCATCTGGCACTGTTTCTTTTTCTTCTGTCACAGTGGGATTTTAAGCTTCAAGCAGATTATAAACCCCTTCCCAAGACATATTTCTAATACGAACGCATGTAGTATCAGTTATTAACTTATATTTGGCTGGATTTTCCTTCAAGATGGTGGTAACCTTTGCTTTCTTAAGCTTCTTCGAAATTTTCTCTGACTGGAAGCGTTTTAACAAGTCTGCAAATAAGCGAAACAGTTGTTCTACAGATCTGTAAATAAGTGTGAAATGAAAAATTCTCTTAGAATTGGGAGGAAAACAATGAAGAATAAACAACATCATGTGAAAGGAAATCATTTAAAAGAGCATTATATTATTGAAAAAAGACAATTTGCAAAGGATTTCGTTCATGAATCTGACTTAATGATTTCCAACTTAAAAATTAAATGCCATTATGGAAAGTCACATCGCGTATTCTCATTTGAGTTAATGTCATGAATTATTTGATTTCCAATCAATGATGATCGTACATCGGGGATCACCAATCTCAAAGTCTCGGTTTAAATATTACCATTTGAAGCTTCTAATTGTGATCACCGATGAGTAATCTGATTTGAAGCGATGAGGGATTGTTTTTTATTTATCGCGCCAGAATTTTTGAAATGAATACAAAGGGATGTATTAAGTTTTCCACCGATTCGTGATTGAAATTGGACTTATCGCATCAGAGCTTTTAAAAAGGGACCAATTGTGATATAATTTTGCTAATTTGCGATTGTGATAAGACTTCAAGAATCAGAACTTTTAAAAGAAAAGAATTAGCCTTAAGTTTAATGCGATATGCATTTTTGAGATCCAATCTATCGCATCAGAATGATGGAGAAAGCTTTTGAATTTATTCCTATGTGATATATGATTTAGAAATTCATTTTATCGCATCGGAACTTTTGAGCAAATGACATATTGAGATTTTCCTTTCATACTTTGTGAAATGCGATAAAGGCTTATTTTTAGGCTTTGCTTTGTTTTATGATTCATTTGATTTCCTTTTAATATTTACATATATGAAAAGGTCTTTCTTTAATCTTTGCAATAAGCGAAGCTAGGAAAAATTATTGAATCTAAAAATAAAGAGAAAATAAAAAGGGGACCCATTTCTTATAAAAATTAAAAAATATTTTGAAATGGGGAGGGTTGTTGTACAGTACAACACAAAATAACCTACAAAAGTTTGGGTTGTTTGAATTGTAGCTGCACCAGGTAGCCCTACAAAGGTTTGAATAGTAGACTGAACGAAAGGTCCAGTTTGAGGAGAAGTTACTTGAGAGATTTCCTCTGTAACAATTGTTGTAGTCATTTGAAGGGTTGTAGCAACAACGACTTGAGAAACTCCAAGGATAGGTATACTTGGCTGTTGAACAGAATTTTGCACAGAAGACTGGATATGAGTACTTGGAGTACTCAGAATAGCTTGCTAACTACTAGGTACAAATACCTAAGGGGTAATTTGAAGTGTGGGTTGAATAGGCTGCTGGACTTGGGTACAACCAAATTTTCCAATTGGATGACCAGGTGATTATAAGGTACTTGTATAGTACATTTCAATTGTTGTTGATTCAACTATGGGTTCCACACAGTATTAATGCCTGGGTGAGGAGCTCCCATTAAAGGTTGTGGTGCATAAGGTTGACTATAACTAGTTTGAGCTATTGGAATGTAAGTTTGATAATTTGTCGGATAAGTTGCAGTAAAAGGTTGACCTCCTTGAAAGGATGGCTGCTCTTGATAAAAATTCTTCCCTTGAGGAGGATGTTATCCTTTAATACGATGTGCCCTAGCATAGGGTACTACCCTTGAATAGGCTATAGCCCTGGCATAGGCTATTGCCCTTGAAGAAACTGATCCTGAGGAGTATATTGCTGCCCAGGTGGTAAATTGCCACCTTGAGAACCAGTTTGAGGAATATTTCTAGAAATCATATAGAATTGTTCCATTTTCAAATTTTTGGTATTAGATTCATTAAGGCCAGTTGATTGTGTAATATTTTCAGAAGAGGTAGATGCTTTTGAGAAATTACCAAATAGTGACTGTTATCCAGCAGGAACAAATGGACCACCATACAAAAAAGCTTATGGTGATGAAGAAAACATGGATGACTCACCTGATATGCCTAATGAAGACATGTAACTACCTCTGGGTATAGATTTAAAAGGAATGGGACATGCTGAATAATTGAGACCATTTCTATGTAGAAAGCCAATAAATTGTTGATACCAAGGATCTTGTTTGAAAGGATTGTAAGGGTAAATCAGTTCACTATACCTTAGATCTAAAGGTTCTTGACACGAAGAAATTGTGATCTCTTCTTCCGTGTCAGTAATATATTCAATACTAATCAGGGCAGGAGGAATATTAATAGTAAGTCAAAGCTTCACTCGAGGTGAATGAGGATGACCAAGAGTTTGGGCTATGAACTCCGAAGTTAACTCACACAAAGTAGTTTCAGATTTAGGTTCAGATATTTTAGGTTAAATGAGTCGAGTATATGACAACTCACCTGTAGCAAATTCAACTGTGATTACTTGAGAAATTTTTGGTTGTTCTTGATTTCTTGCTATTGTCTAAGGTTAACCAACTTCAAAATCGGGATGTATTATTACAAATGTTTCCCCTTGTTTAGTAGACTTGGTTCTTGATTCTTCACCTCTTTCAAATTTAAGCTTTTCCAATTGACTTGGTGTATACTCAGCATGTATACATAAGATTTGAAAACTAAATATATTATGGAAAACTTCAAGAATTTGGTTATCTGCCTCTGAAAGATAGAAATGTAATTTTTTCAAAATTTTCCAGGGGGTGTGCAGCTTAACAATTGACAACAATAATATGGCGCACTGGATTGAACTACTAAATCGCGCAGGTTATCGCTCTGTATTCCAAAGAAAACCACGCAGTCAATGAAAAATTTGGAAAAAATAAAAAATAAGTTTCCTTTCTCAGAGATTTTGAAAATTTATCTACCCAAACACACTTTTAGAATTAAAAGTTAGAAAAATAAAGTTCCAAATTGATCATAAACAAATAAAAATAAGCTCTATATCCTTAGCGGAGTCGCCAATTTGTTACCAGGTTTAATCCCTCTTGAGAAAAAGAGTGATCTCCCTAGTAATCCAATGAGTAACTAGAAAAAAAGATCCATTTGAATACCTCTTTCTCTATATTATTTGTATTTTAAGATCATTATAACAGTAAATTAGAGAGGACATGCTCCTACCTTGAAATCCAAATTTCTGATGTAGCCCTTTGTACTGTCGCTCCAAAGTGGTTCTCCAATGTGTTGAGGCCTCGAAATTAGCTGCCACAACATGGGGGAAAACCACCCAGTCTGGAACTTAAAGCAACTCCTTTTCTGTTTGGTGCAGTGGCTTTGACTCGGGGTAATGGGACCAATTTCCTGATAAGGAATGATTTTGTGGTGTGTTTTTATTATACAACATGAAAATGGAAAATGATTCTAATCTATCATATGCATCTATTTAATACTATCTATTCTACTATATACCCAGGGTGTCTCTTCCTTTATGCGATCTAAAAGTATATCCCTCAACTATTAGTAATGTAGATTATTTAACATTTGAAAGAGATGAAAATTATGAAAGATGATTCTTCTAAAAAAATAGTCTAATTAGAAGAATTATGAAAAATATATCGCATTCATATGTGTGATTATATATAAAATAAGAAATCACAGACAAATATTAGTACAGAAGTGCATTTAACATTCATCTATAATGATGTTTCAAATATATAATGCAATAAAGAGATGGTTTTCAATCTAGAAAGTAAGAATTAATACAAGTGAATAGAAGTACCATATGTATGAAGTTCTACTCATGTAAACTCATGGTAGATATCTGCTCCCCTTCACTTTAAAGGAATTTAAAGAGTACAGTAGTTCAACATCAGCTAAACATATTCAAATGTAAAAAGATAACAGACTGTGTTCCATTAATTCATCAAAGCATTCACAAACTTACAAAAGTGCATTATTTGAGAATGTTCCTAACAAATTTCTGGACCATTCTCTAAATGCATGAGAGGGGTTTAAATACTAAACTAACTATGTTTTAAAAATAGATTATTACATAAAAATAATGAGGTTTCAAACAAAAATCCTCGTAAGACAAAATTTAACTACAATCTAGGAAAATAAAGTAACAATATGACGATCAATTATGATGTCTCATTTGGACTTGATCCCAAAGTTGACAAATATCTAGCATGGGCTTGAGGTGAGCTGGCTGCGAAATCCTTCATCTAAGTTGTACCTTGAATAGCACATTTGAGAGTGTTGGCTATGATATTTTTGTTGAATCTGTTAAAGACTGTAGGGCCTGGTACTGAAGATAAGATTTGATAAAAAAATTCCAATAATTTTCTTGATCAAACATATTTACTTTTTTAATTGTTTCATCCCACACTTTTGTCTTTTGTTTCCACTATGTTTCCAGTTTTTAAATTTTGAGAGCACTTCAGACGTGCACTATTTGATAAATTTTTCTTTCATAAGCTGTTCAGACATAGATCCAGTAATTTCCTTTGATAACCTTGATGATTTCAATGTTTCTTTGTATGCTTGCTTTATCTGTTCTTCCCAATCTTTGACTAGGATTTCCTTGTGGAAATTATCTAACTGGGATAGATCAGCATCGTTGCCCGAGTCTGATGCTTTCCATTAAATGTGTTCATTGATTTTCTTCTTGATATTCTCACATTAAAGTTTTTTCATAGCTACATGTTGGTACAATATTTGCTTGTCACAATAGGAGCTAGTGATAGAAGCTTGTTGGAAAAACACTTCTTTTTGTTGCTTTAACTTTCAATTCATATCTAATGCTTCCTTTATGAATTGATCTAGATGTGTTTGGATTTGCAATCTGTTCATCGTTGCTTCCAGTCATGCTTTCTTCTCAGTGAGTTGTACTTGATGCTGCAAATTAAGACTTTCAAAATCCTTTTGAAATTGGGACATCTTCAATTCTATTTGCTCACTGGAGTTAGATTTTACTTTCTATAACACCCTCTCTAATTCTTTTATTCTATATTCTTTCTACGTCGGTAACTTTTTAAACTGTGTGGCTTTATCAATAGTCGTAGTAGTATATTCCCCTACAAACTTTGATAGTCTGGTTAAATTTTTAGTTAGATCAACTAGAGGATCAATCCATAAAACAACGACTGATTCATTTGTAAGATCTGAGACTCTGTCATCAATTTTTCTCCTTTTTATTCTCTTTACTACATATTTATGACTTGGGCTATCAAATACATCCAACGAAGGGATTTACTCAATCTGTAACACTATCTATTCTGTAGGATAAGCTGGAATGATCTCTCAACCATGAGTTTCAGGAAATTGTTGTAGTGGAGTAACAATTTCCACTAACCTCTGAGAATGTTCTAGTGTCTAAAAAATAGTAGCTTGATTAGTATTTGGATTTGTTTGAGGAGTTTTTATTCCTTTAGAAAACTCATGCCATTCACTATTCAAATTCTTTGTTTGAGATTTTCCTTACTGATCAAGTGTATCTTGATTGTGCTAAACTTCTTGAAAATTTGACTCTGTTCCATTGCTTTATCTTTTATCGTGCATATCAATCTCTTGGATTACTTGATCAATTATCTTTTCTGCGTTTTCTTTTTGGTTTTCGGATTAATATTCAAAATGATCTTAATGGTGAGATTGATGCCTTGATTGTCCCGACTCATCTTCAGACATGTCTTTCACTTAATTATCCATGCTAATACTTGGAGTACGTCCGTTAACATCTTCAATAGTCAATAAATCCAGAGGAATCCTTTCCAATATCTTACTTCTATATTCTTTGAAGGCTTCCAAGTCATCATGATTGAGTTGATTGGATGCAAAATTAATTACATCTGAAAACTTTTCAATGCCTTCAAAGAAATCTTCCAATCTATCTATCTCTTCCACAAAAGGTTTTACTTTGTGCTCTGTGATGTATTTTTGAATCACATCATTCGGATCATATGGATTCCTTGGAATTACAACCAAATTCAATATATTAACCTTTGAAACTTCCTTGTAGGCATGACCAATATCAAAAAGTGCAAAATTACCACACTGTAAATGGAAATTATGCCAAACGACCTTCCTAACGTCTTTAAGCTGTTCAAATACCATTTACAACAAGCTGGTAGGCTATCGCTCATGCAAGTAATTTCTCATGAACATAATATGGAAATAAGTGAGGAGAAGCATAACAACAAAATATTCTCATATATGTGAAACTTTCCTCTACAACCCATCTAGCCACTGGTATAATGTTTGTACTAGCTTCTTTGGAAACCCTAAAGGCTTTCTCATTGAATATAATATGGTGCATAGGCAACATGACTCTGGAAAATTTTCTAAAAATGTAAATGGTATTTAGATTTCCATAGGGATCTGTGGTAAATGTGGATTAGAGTACAGTCTTGGATCATCCATTTCCTTCCCATGGTAGGAAAAATAGAAGAAAATAAAATTGCTTCCATGACATAGGCACTCATATAAAAGGGGGGTATTTCTCTAGATGAAACACTTATTTTTTTTCTATACTCCATGACATGTTTGGCTAAATTATTAGATATGATATTTTCCCAATTCAGAATTAAGGAATTGATGATTTTGTCAATTAATGAGAACCAATTTACAAAAAACCTAGTGGTGTCTAGTTTTGCATATAATATAGACAACATACCGACAACATAACAATAAGGGGAAGGAATTTGTGCTATTGGGTAGATAGCGAGTTTATCTCGTTTAATATTGCCCTGATATTCCTTCCATTCCTTTATGACTTTCATCAAGTCTGGATGTTTTTCTCTAAAGCTTTGAATAAAATCTTTGTCATAGTTCTATTGTGCAACGGTAAGTGGTACATTATCCTTAAATATTCTTCACTAAATGACACAATATTCTCGCCTTTTGAATCTTTGAATGTTATGTTTGCTATGTTAAAGTGGTCAATTACCCACTTAGCCATATCTATATAAAAAAGAATATTTTGCCTTCTTGCTACCTGATGGATGAATGAGCATGGAATATTGAACTAGGTCGGGTAGAAAGAAATAGACATGCCTGCTGAAGCAAATTTGACTACTACCCTTGGATTTTCTTCGTCAAAAAGCTTATACATTTTTTCCCATGAAGAACTTCAACAATCCTCATTGCAAGTGGTGTTTGAGAATAGGGGATACATATCTAATTCTTCAGTAGATGATTCTTGGGAAATTTCTTTGTCTTTCTTGTTCATTTCTATTTTCCTCACTCTGTTAGGTGGTTTCTTGATTACAACAGAAGAGAGAAAACATTAAAAATATAGAGAACAGAGAAGCAGATAGAAATAAAACAAATCCAACATTCAATCACTTCAAAACATGCTCAAAGTAGATATGAATCTATAAAAACCTTACTTCTATTAAATATAATTAATCATAGATAATATTTTTAAATATAATCTCTTACACCTTCTTGTGAAATGTCTATCGATAAATTTATGATGTTGGATAACATATTCGGTTTGATATGAGATGAATCATTTCACATGCTTGAATAATTAGCTACCATTCATTGCACATCACAATTTATAACTATTATCATTTACGATGTTACCCATAAATCCTGCGAAATGTGATCGACGCAAATTGCACATCAAAACTTTTATGTGGTAAACAAGTTTTATTTTAGTTATGTCCTATGAAATGTGAAGTGCGTATTTAATAAGTCAAGCAGTTGTGCTTTACTGGACTTTGGAACTTTATGTTTATTTCTTTATTGGCTCATCGGGTCTGCGTACTCGTAACTTTCACTGAATTGGATATAAGTTCGATCGTTTAAACGAGGTGTGATGCGATTTTGGTTTGTAACGATTAAAGTTTTTTCAATAAGATTTTGATATGAATTTGGAAAGAACTTAGCACATATCGTAGCCCGCATGAGCTAGTGGATTTTAAAGTCATTTAATTTTGTAAGCTATGCAAATTGCGATGCACAATAAGGAATGAAAGAGGAAAAGAGAGAGAAACTTCATTTCCTAAAGTTTTTTGACTTAAGATAAAAAATAAATGAAATGAATTTCTTAACTATTTTTAAAGGGTCCCCATTCATTAAAATAAACGGGGGTTGTTGTATAGAAAAAAAATTGGAAATTCACTTGGGAGAACCAACTATCTCTGACTAATTTTTTGAAGTTTCTAAAAAAAAATGAAATAAAAATAGTTGTAGGAATGAATTTCAAACAAATAATATCTTACTAAGGAATGAAATCTCTCTTAATTATAATTCATAATATTTTCCTCTTTTAAAAATAAAAGTATGAAAATCTCTATCAGTCTTTACTCAATTGAAAGAGATAAAGCAAGCGGCTCCTCTAGATTAGCTTTATAAGTATTTACTCTTTTATCACATATAGAGCCTCTGATCCAATAGGAAATTTAAGCTCTTGGCAGGGTTACCTTTTACCCAGCAATGATCCATTGTCCCATCTGGCATTTCTTACAATTCCCAAAAATAAATTCTAACTTGATACAATTTATATTTTTTGAAATTTTTTGTTTTTGTGTCATATTTTTATTTACTTAAAAGCCATTGTCCTGGCATAGAAAGCAAATAATGACAATGCCATTCACTAGTTGTAATTAAACTGATCAAGCTGGCTCTTGGTGAGACCCCTTTTCCTCTTGATATAATCTCAATTCATTACCCTGTTTTGGTTGGAATTGTTGGTAATTTTAGTTCAACTATTTCCCTATGAAAATGATAAACAAGATTGTGATGAGACTTATTATCTTTTAAGCTTTTCTAGTATAATATTTTTTGAATTTCTTTCAAAAATAAATATTTTTTCTCGAATGGGGTGAATCACTGGTCCTTTTGAGGATTCTGGATCATAATTTTGAGTTTTAGGTTTCTTCTCTGTTAAAGAGTCTTTACTGTGTTAAGGATTCTTTTCAGGATTGATAACAGAATATTCATGCTTTATAAAGATGAGATTTTATCAGAGAATAAACGACTTCAGTGAAATTACATCTTTTAGTGAAAATAAAATCCATTTGTCTTTCAAATCTTTCAATTGTTTCCTTAACATTTCCTATTTATATAAGTGATAAATAAAAAACGCTCATCTGAGATGTTTATTTGAAAAGCCAAAAATTTATACCAAGAAAATTTTATTTTCGTAATAGAAAAGAAAAAGACAGTAGTATGCAGGAATATAAAGATTTACCTTCTATTAAAAGTATTTCTTTCAAATTTTCATGTTAACAGGAAAATAATGTCTTTTGATGATAGATATTGGAATAAGAATGGTGATGGGCCTATTTCTTCAATTATTTGAAATGGACCTAGCCAAAAGTTTTTGAAACTTCATGTGTTTACCTTTTTCCTCATGTGCTTTGTCCCATTTCAATACCAGATAGAAATTTGAAATTTTTTTGGAGTAACAGAAGTTGAATGAAATAAAGCTTTTACTATTTGTTGATGATGTGCATGAGTATGCTCAGATTTTTCTCTTTCTTCTTCTAGCTTAAGAATTTGAAATTGTCTTAGTTGTAGTGAAGAAGGAGATTCATCAATGAATTGAACTAAGGAAAGAGAGGGAATAACTACATTTGTAGGAAGCACAACGTATTTTCCATAGACAAGATTGAATGGAGAAGTTCCAATATAAGCTTTCTGAGTTATTTATTCTTCCCAAAGACTAAATATTAATGACTTATGCCAATTTCGTTGGTTTTGATCAATAGTTATTTTGATTATTCTAATCAAGTTTTCGTTTGTGGATTCTGCTAAACCATTTCCTTGTGGGTAATAATTTGCAGAATATTTAATTTTAAAACCTCTTTTGATTGAAAATGGTCTCATAGAAGCTCTTGAGAAGTAAGATGTGTTATAAAACATTACTGCAGTAGGCTAACTAAACCTAATTATGATATATTGGTCGATGAAATCAATGATATTCTCATAATTGGCTACCTTTAATGGAATTTATTCCACCCATTTAGTAATATAATATGTAGATGTGAGAATATATCTACATTGTTTGGAAGAGTTAGGAACAATATCACCAATTATATCTAATCCTCACTGTTCAAATCGTTGTTTGATATTAACTGGTTGCAATGGGAAGGTTGGCTTCCCTTATCTTCCAGATGCACTTTGACACACTTTGCATTTTCTTGCATGTTCATGAGCATCTTTGAAAAGTGTAGGTCAATAGTGACCTGCGTGCAAGTTTTCTTGTGCTGTCGTCTTTCCTCCAAAATGTCCTCCAGGAGGTCCATCATGGAGTTCCTGTAAGACTCTTTTTGCTTTAGACTTTTCTAAGCATCTTAATAATACAGAACCAAAATTTATCCTAAACAATACATAATTTATTAATTCATATTGTCTGGCCTTTAATATTAAAGCACGTTTCGCTTTGTAACTGAGTTGGGTTGGAGCATATCCATTTTTCATATAGAATATGAGATCAGCATATTGAGATTGTTCATCGTTGAGGCTTACCTATAATATTTACACATTGTTACTTGAATATTCTTCTGATGATAGATGCAATGCTCCTATAATCATTCTGCAAAGACCTTGACCTTAAAATTTTTTAGAGGGTCTAATTTCTACATCACATTCTTGTAAAGCGGTAACCCAGTTAGCTCTTTTCTCTCCTAATTCTGTTTTCATTAATAGTTGTCTCACTGCAGAGAATGGAACTATGATTTTGGTGTGAGTTTTTAGGAGAAATGGCTTGAGATGCTTTGTATCCTTAAAGATAACAAATGCTTGTTTCTCGACAGATGTATAATTTATTTCTTCACCCTGAAAATTGGAATTGAAAAATGATATTGGTGTTTCAATTTTTTGGTCATTAAGCTATGTTAAAATAGTAGTGTACGATGTATCTGATAAAAAAGTATATAAAGTAAAAGGATTAAGAAAATTGGGGGTAGTCGCAAATGGACCATTGACAATAGATTGTTTAGTCAAATCAAATTCTTCTCTTTCATTATGTCCCCATTTAAAGATTGAATTTATATTAATCATGTTTTGTAATGGTAAAAATATTTGTGAAAAGTCAGGGACAAAACTTTTAACAAAATTAATTTTCCCAAGAAATGACTACATAGCTTTCTTGTTATTAGGGAAAGGAATTCTTTTAATCTCTTCAATTCTTTCAGGATCAATATAGATACCTATTTTTGACACAATGAACCCTAAAATGTTTCCTTCATCTAATGCAAAAAATGATTGATTTGGGTTTAATCAGATGCCATACCTTTTACATCACTCGAAAAATTGATTTAGGACATTCACATGATTGGTTACTTGTTTATAAAATATTGTAATGTCATCTAAATAAATAACCACTGATTTATTTATGAGCCACCTAAAATTTGTGTCCATAGCCCTCTAAAAAGTTGCACCTGGATTAATTAATCCAAATGGAATCATTTGGTAGGTGTAAGTTCCCGACTTAGTCTTGAATGTAGTCTTTAATCTGTCATATGGATGTACGATAATTTGGTTATATCCCGAGAATCAATCTAGAAAGGACATAAGTTCAAAACCAACTACTGTTTGAAGTACTTATTCCATGGTTGGTAATGGAAAGTTGTCCTTTTGACATGATTTGTTTAAATTCCTAAAATCAATACAAATTCTAATATCGCCATTTTTCTTCCTGACGGGTACCAAATTTCAAAGACATTTAGAATGCCTAACTAGAAAGATGGTCTTTTATTTGAGGAGTTTGTTTTGTTCAATTTTGATTTGATTTTTGAGAGTCAAGTGAATCTTATTCAATTTTTTTTGTATACGTTTCTCGTCTGAAATCATAGGAGTTGTGTCTTGAATCACAAAATTATCATATGTTTTGAGATTAGTATAATCCAAAGAAAAAATAATTTTGTACATTCTAAGAAATTTAATAAATTATAATATTTCTTCAAAATATAGACCAAGACCTAGATTGAAATTTTGAGGTTTTTTCGTCAGTTCCTAGATTTACTAACTCAATTCCTCAGGTAGAGCTTTGATTGTTTGAGTTAGTAACTCTTTTAAACCTATATTTTAGATCATATAGGTCTTCGAACTCGACAACAGACTTAGGAATTGTATTTTTATCTTGTTATTCTTTAATCTTAATGTCATGTTAATTTTAGTACAAAATTTGACTATCATAAGATCCTTCATATGTTAAGAAATATATGATATCTCAATCATTATTGAATACTCTTCAATTAGTAATATTTTTAGGAATATATGATCTAAAAATTAATTCAATGGAAAATCTATCGGGACTAAAGCCTTGAGATGGAACTAACTTTGATGCAACATTAGCCAGTAGATATGCACTAGCATTCTGCATTCTAGTCATCGAAGAAATATTGAAGGCTAAGAAATGAATGGTCAATTCTTGGACTAATGATTGGTAATGATCTAAATGTCTAGAATTACAATGAATGGTATTTCTTATCTGTCTAACAATGATTTCTGAATCTCCTAGGACTTTAAGATATTTGATATTAAGATCAATTTCTTTGTACAAACCCTGGACTAGTTCTTCGTATTTGGCTATATGGTTTGTGCAATTGAATTTGAGTCTGTAGGCTAACATTTTTTTTTCACCTTCTAGGCTTATTAAAGAACAACCAACATCTACACCATATTTATATTTAGAACAGTCGAATAAATTGTTCAAAATAAAGAATTTACTATTGGTTTATATACAAAATGTTTACATTTTCAAATGTCTAAATGGGAAAATTTCTCACTCTGGGAAAGAGCTGCATTATCGAAAGAAGGTGATGGTTGAGCATTAAAATTTCCCAAAAATGATTTTTCTGAGTATTTTCAAATAAATTTATTATTGAATGCTATTGGATCATTTATTCCTTCAATATCGATGACTGTATGCTTCATGACATTTTCAGAGTCTACCAAGATTTGATTTGGCCTTCCATTGTATGGTAGCCACATATGCGACCAATCTGTTGCAAAATATCCATGAATTTTTTCAGACCAATCTATGCTTAATACTAAACCATAAAACTAAAGAATATAAGCCACCAATATATTGATTATTTGAGTGACCTTGGGATTTGATGACAATCTGATAGAAACAAAAAAAATTTCTCCTACAACCTCTACTCTAGTTCTATCAAGTTGTAGTATATGAATAGGAGAAGTGTGAAGAGTTATGTTCAACTTATCACAATTATTTTTGCATTATATTAGAGGAAGCCCCTGAGTCTATTAAACAATTGTGAATTTTTTATTATAGATATGATAGGTTAAGAGAAATAGAGGAGTATGAGAGATGGATCAATCACCTATCATAATCTAGTTTGTAGCATCTACTTTAGTTGAAGAAGAAGGTGGCTTACCCATTTCATTAGCATATTTTATGACTACTGGAGCAGGTAAGGCTGAAGTAGGAACCATATTTAAGTCTCTAAGTAAGATTTTTTATTGCTTCTTCAATTTAGTAAGTTCGTGAATTGAAATGCTAGCCCTAGTTTTCTTCATATCTTCAACTACATTATACTCAATAGTGTCTGAGACTACCATTTTCTTAGATGCAGGTGGAGTATCTGAATTAACAGGACTTGTTTTTGTAGCTTTTGAAGTTGAATTTTTTCTTACTGTTTTATCCTTAGGAGGTGTTGAATTATTTTGTCGTTGATTTGGCTGCGTTGCTTCAATAGCCTTTTCTCTCCTTGTACTCACAGGTAAGACTTCATGTTGTTCTTCATTTGGTAGAATTAAATCCCACATTCCATTTAGTTCAACTTCTTCTTATTCTTATTCTTCTTCTTCTTCTTCCTCTGTATCTTGATCAAACTCACCATTAGATATGATATCTGGTGGTTGAGTCTTGGAGGACTGACCTTTATTAAAGTTTTTGAAAGTCCTTTTTGAGCTAGAATTTTTAGCAACTTGTTTTTTGATATCTTCCATCTCATTTTTCATAGTGTTTAAAACTTTCTGAAGACCTTCTACATCAAAAGGGTCTTTAGATGACTTATTTTTAGAATCATATTTGAAAGATACCTTATTTGATTTTCTGCCTTCTTGAGAATTCTTCTTCTCAAGAGCAGTTATGGGTTTCTCTATAGATATATATTCCTTCATGTTTTCTGCAAGTGTCTACAGTTTTTCTCTATCAACAAAAATGTCTAAATTGGATAGAATTGATAAAATATACCACTCATTTTGAACTTCCGCGCCAGGAACTGATGTAGGAGGAATTGTATTGAGCGATTTATTAAATTTTGAATTAAATTATTTTATTTCTACCCCAATTTAGCTTTTACATTTGATAAATCATTGATAAGTGTAGAAGTGGTTCTGCCATGCCCAAACTTAGCTAGAAATTGTTCTTCAAACATATTCCAGCTAGTTATAGAGCTAGTAGGAAGTGAAATATACCAGGATCGTGCAGATCCTGTGAGAGCGAATGGAAATAATCATAAAATGAAATCCTCTTCAAATACTCCCTTTAGATTGATAGATAGCATATAATTATGAATGTGTTCTTCTGCCAGAAGACCATCATCAGGATTAAACTTAGGTAACCATATTTCAGGTGCTTTTGTTAGAGCATGAAGAGGAGAGGGCATATTATAGCCCTGGATTATTCCATGGGTGTAAATTTGGTGGAGGTACTTGGCCTGCCATTGGACCTTGGGTGGATTTGATGGATTGAGTTTGAGTTGAAGAAGAGGCAGGTTGAGTGTTAGAACTAGTCGAAGGAATAGTAGTCTGAGTACTAGAACTAGTTAACGTAACACTGTTTGTTGAAATGGAAGTGGTGGAAATGGGTGGAGGAAATGGAGATGAATGAAATAAGATATCACTGGACATTGACTCTGATTGACTCCTCTTTATTCACTTTCAATTAATATCGATGGGAAATTCAAAAGGAATAATTCTTATCTTTTGACTTTCTAACCAATTTAATATTAATTGAGTTTGTAAAGAAGAGGAAATAATAATCTCAGATGTTTGATAAGTTTCAGGTTTTTCAGTAGAAATGGATAGTCTCTCTAAATTTTCTATGAAAGACTGAAATTCAGGGGAATTTTGATAAGACTCGGGAGACAATATGGGTTGAGTATCACTAGGAGATTTACGATAAGGATGATCAACTTCATATTTCATAGATGAGTATCTAGATAATTTTCTGGAAGTTGATGGGGATCTAGAGGGAGAGAGACTATTAGATTTACCTTTAGAATGATCAAGCCTTCTTTCCATTCAGAAGGCCCTCCTTCTAGAGCTAGAATGTTGAGGCCTCAAAATTCATGGCTAGAACATGGGGGAAAACCACCCGGTCCAAACCTTAAAGCAGCTCTTTTTCCATTTGGTGTAGTGGCTCCGACTGGGGGTAATGGGACAAATTTTCCAATAAGAAATGATTTTGGCGTGTGTTTTGATTATACAACATGAAAATGTAAAATGATTATAATATATCACATGGATATATTCAATACTATCTATTCTAATATATACGTAGGGTGTTTCTTCCTTGATGCGATCTAAAAAGATATCCCTCAACCATTAATAATGTAGATTATTTAATAGTTGAAAGAGATGAAAATTATGAAACATTATTCTTCTAACAAAATAGTTTCATTAGAAAAATTATGAAAAAAATATCACATTCATATGTGTGATTATATATCAGATAAGAAATCACATACCAATATTAGTACAGAAGTGCATTTAAAATTCATCTATAATGATGTCTCAAATATATAATGAAATAAAGAGAAGACTTCCAATCTAGAAATTAATACTTAATACAAGTGAATAAAAGTACCATATGTACGAAGTTCTACTCATGTAAACTGGTAGTAGATATTTTCTCCTCTTCACTTTAAGGAAATTTAAAGAGTAAAATAGTGTAACATCTATTAAACAACTTCAAATGTAAAAACATAACATATTGTGTTCCATTAATTCATCAAAGCATTCACAAACTTACAAAAGTGCATTCTTCGAGAATGTTTTGACAAATTTCTGGACCCTTCTCTAAATTCATGAGAGGGGTTTAAATACTAAACTAACTATGTTTTAAAAATATAGTATTACATAAAAATAGAGGATGTTGCAAACAACCATCGTCATAACAAAAAAATTAACTACAATCTAGGAAAATAAAGTAACAATATGACTATGAGTTTTGATCTTTCATTTCTATTTGATCTCGAAGTTGAAAAAAATCTAGCATGGGCTTGAGCTGAGCTGGCTGCGAAATCCTTGATTTGACTTTTCCCTTGAATACCGCATTTGAGAGTGTTGGCTATGATATTTTTGTCTAATCTATTAAATACTGCAAGGTCTGGTACAGATGATAAGGTCTGATAAAAAAATTCCAATAATTTTCTTGATCAAACTTATTTAATTTTTTAATCGTTTCATCTTGTGTTTCTGTCTTTTGTTTCCATTATATTTCCAGCTGTTTGAATTTTGAGAGAAATTTAGACGTGCACTCTTTGATAAGTTCTTCTTTCACAAGTTTTTCACACACAAATTCAGTAATTTCCTTTGATAATCTTGATGCTTTTGTTGCTGATTTCTCTGCCTGGTTTATCTGTGCTTCCCAACCTTTGAATAATATTTCCTTGTGGAACTTATCTACCTGGGGTAGATCGGCTTCCTTTCATGAGTCTAATTATTTCCATTGAATGTCATCTTAATATTCTCATGTTCAAGTTTCTGGATAGCTACTTGCTGGATCAATATTTCACTTGAGTCACAATAGGAGCTACTGAGAGAAGATTGTTGGAAAAACGCTTCTTGTTGTTGCTTTAACTTAGCATTCACATCCAATTTTTCCTTTATGAATTGATATAACTATGGTTGGCTTTTTAATTTTTTAATTTTTTCTTCTAGCTGTGCTTGCTTCTCAATGAGTTTTACTTGATGCTACAAATTAAGACTTTAAATACTTTTGAAATTGGGACATATTCAATTCTATTTGCTCGTTGGAGTTAGATTTTTCTTGTTGTAACAACCTCTCTAATTCTTATATTCTATCTTCTTTCTTCTTCAGTAAAATTTTAACCTCAGTGGATTTATCAACAGTGTCAGTAGCATATGCCCCTACAAACTGTGATAGTTTGGTTAAATGTTCAGTTGGATCAGCTAGAGGATCCTTCCACAAAACATCAACTAATTCATTTGTAAGATCTGAGATTGTGTCATCAATTTTTTTCCTTTTTATTCTCTTTACTACAAATTTATGACTTGGGTTGTAGAAGACATCCAATTAATGGATTTCCTCACTTTGTAACACTATCTGTTCTGTAGGATAAGCTGGAATGATCTCTTGATCATGAGTATCATGAACTTGTTGTAGTGGAGTAGCTATTTCCACTAACCTCTGAGAATGTTCTCGCATCTAAAAACTAGTAGCTTGATCAGAATTGGGATTTATTTGAGGCGTTTTTATTTCTTTATAAAACCCATCCCATTCACTATTCAAATTCTTTGTTTGATATTTTCCTGATTGATCAAGTGTATCTTGACTATACTGAATTTATTGAAAATTTGACTCTATTCCATTTCTTCCTCTTTTCTCATGCATCTCAATCTCTTGGATTACTTGATCAATTGTATTTTCTGTGTTTTCTTTTATTTTTTCGAATTCATTTTCAGAATGATCTGAATCATGAGATTGATGCTCTGATTGTCCTGACTCATCTTCATACATGTCTTTCACTTCATTATCCAGGCTAATACTTGGAGTAGGTATGTTACATCTTCAATAGTCAATAAATCTAGAGGAATATTTTCCAATTTCTTACTTCTCTAAGCTTGGAAGGCTTCCAAGTCATCATGATTGATTTGATTAGATGAAAACTTAAGTACATCTGAAAAATTTTCAATTCATTGAAAGAAATCATCAAATCTATCTATCTCTTTCAAGTACTATCGATGGGAAATTCAGAAGGAATAATTCCTCTCTTTTGACTTTCTGACCGAGTTAATATTCTTTGAGGTTGTAAAGAAGACGAAATACTAATCTTAGATGTTTGATAAGTTTCATGTTTTTTAGCAGAAATGGCTACTCTATCCAACTTTACTATCAAAGTCTGAACGTCAGGGGAATTTTGTTAAGATTCGGGAGACAATATGGGTTGAGTATCACTAGGAGATTTAGGAGAAGGATGACCAAATTCATATTTTAAATATGAGTATCTAGATAATTTTTTGGAATTTGATGGGGATCTAGAGGGAGAGATACTTTTATATTGACCTTTAGATTAGTCAAACCTTCTTGCAATTCACAAGGCCCCCTTTCTACTGCCAGAATTTTGAGGCCTCAAATATCACAGCCACAACATGGGGGAACACCACCCAGTCCGAACCTTAAAGAAGCTCCTTTTTCATTTGGTATAGTGGCTCTGATTGGGGGTAATGGGACAATCTTCCCAATAATGAATGATTTTGGGGTGTGTTTTTATTATGCAACATGAAAATGGAAAATGATTATAATCTATCACATGCATCTATTTAATACTATCTATTCTACTATGTACCCAGGGTGTTTCTTCCTTTATGCAATCTAAAAATATATCCCTCAACTATTAGTAATGTATATTATTTAACAGTTGAAAGAGATGAAAATTATGAAAGATGATTCTTCTAAAACAATAGTTTGATTAGAAGAATTATGAAAAATATATTGCATTGATATGTGTGATTATATATCAGATAAGAAATCACATACAAATATTAGTACATAAGTGCATTTAACATTCATCTATAATGATGTCTCAAATATATAATGCAATAAAGAGATGAGTTCCAATCTAAAAAGTAATACTTAACACAAGTGAATAGAAATACCATATGTACAAAGTTCTACTCATTAAAATGAAAGTAGATATTTTCTCCTCTTCACTTTAAAGAAATTTAAAGCTTACAATAGTGTAACATCTTTTAAACAACTTCAAATGTCAAAAGATAACATATTGCGTTCCATTAATTCATCCAAGAATTCACAAACTTACAAAAGTGCATTCTTTGAGAATGTTTTGAAAAAATTTTGGACCCTTCTCTAAATGCATGAGATGGGTTTAAATACTAAACTAACTATGTTTTAAAAATATATTATTAATAGAGGAAGTTTCAAACAACCATCCCCATAAGACAAACTTTAATTACAATATAGGAAAATAAAGTAACAATATGACTATGAATTTTGATCTTTCATTTGGATTTGACCCTGAAGTAAAAAAAAATCTAGCATGGGCTTGAGATGAGATGGCTACGAAATCCTTGACCTGAAATATCCTTTCAATACCTCATTTGAGAGTCCCAGCTATGATATTTTTGTCAAATCTGTTAAATACTGCAGGGTTTGGTACAAATGATAAGGTTTGATCAGAAAATTCCAATAATTTTCTTGATCAAACTTATTTACTTTTTTAATCGTTTCATCCTGTGTTTTTGTCTTTTGTTTCCATTGTTTTTCCAGCTGTTTGACATCTGAGAGAACTTCAAACATGCACTCTTTGATAAGTTCTGCTTTCACAAGCTGTTCACATAGAGATTTAGTAATTTCCTTTGATAATCTTGATGCTTTAACTGTTGATTTCTCTGCCTGGTTTATCTGTGCTTCGCAATCTTTGAATAATATTTCCTTGTGGAACTTATCTCCCTATGGTGGATCAGCTTCCTTTCATGAGTCTAATTCTTTCCATTGAATTTTTTCATAGATTTTCCTCTCGATGTTTTCACATTCAAGTTTCTAGACAACTACTTGTTGGATTAATATTTCTCTTTAGTCATAATAGGATCTACTCATAGAACCTTGTTGGAAAAATTATTCTTGTTGTTGCTTTATCTTAGCATTCACATCCAATGCTTCCTTTATGAATTGATATAACTATGGTTGGCTTTTTAATATGTTCATCGCTTCTTCCATTTGTGCCTGCTTCTCAGTCAGTTACGCTTGATGCTACAAATTAAGACTTTCAAAATACTTTTGAAATTGGGACATCTTCAATTCTATTTGCTCATTGGAGTTAGATTTTTCTTGCTGTAGCCTCTCCAATTATTGTATTCTATCTTCTTTCTTCTTCTAGGCATGGACAATATCAAAAAGTGAAAAAATACTGCACTGTAAAGTGAAATTAGGCCAAATGGCCTTCTTATCATGTTTAAGTTGTTTTGAAATACCATTTACAATAAGATGGTAGGTTATCTCTCGTGCAAGTAATTTGTTAGGAACATAATATGGAAAGATGTGAGGATAAGCATAACTCCCAAATAATCTGATATATGTGAATTTTTCCTCTGCAAACGATCTAGCAATGGGTAGAATGTATGTACTAGCTTCTTTGGGAACCCTAGGGGCTTTATCATTGAATATAATCTGGTGCATAGGAAACATGACTCTATGGATTTTTTATTTTTTTTTAAATGAAAATGGTAGTCAGATTCCCAAATGGTTCTTTGGTTAATGTGGATTGGAGTAGGGCCTTGGGTCATCCATTTACATCCCATGGTAAGAAAACTAGAAGAAAAGAAAATTGTGTGCATGACATAGGAAATCATATAAAAGGGGGGTATTTATCTAAACACTTCTTTTTTTCCTATACTCCATGATGTGTTTGGATAAATTATCAGATAGGATATTTTCCCAATTCAGATTAAGGAATTTATCATTACTTCAATTAATGGGACCCAATCTATAGAAAACCTAGTGGTGTTTGGTTTTTCATATAATATAGACAACATACTAGGAGCATAACAATGAGGGGAAAGAATTTGTGCTATTGGGTACACACAAGTTTATCTCGTTTAAGCTTTCCCTACTCTTCCTTCCATTCCTTTATGGCATTCATGAGGTCTGGATGTTTTTCTCTAAAGCTTTGAAGAAAAGATTTGTCATATTTCTGTTGTGAGAGGGGTAAGTGGTACATTATCCTTAAATATTCTGCCCTAAATGACCCAATATTCTCGCCTTTTGAATATTTGAATGTTCTGTCTTCTATGTTAAAGTGGTCAATTACCCACATAACCATATCTGTATAAGGGAGAATATTTGGCCTTGTTTCTACCTTATGGATGGATGAGCATGCAACGTTGAACTAGGTCAAGTCTGAAGAAACAAATGCACCTGCTGAAGCAACTTTGACTATTACCCTTGGCTTTTCATTCTTGAAAAGCTTATACATTGCCTCCCATGAATAAATTCCACAATACTTGTTGCAGGTGGTGTCTGAGAACAGGGGAGACATATTTGAGTGTTTGGTACATGATGCTTGGGAAATTTATTTGTCGTTCTTGTTCATTTCCATTTTCCTCACTCCAATAAGTGGTTTCTTGATTTCAGGCAAATAGAACAAACATTAAAAATATAGAGAACAGAGGGGCAGATATAATTAAAAAATATCCAGAATTAAATCACTTCAACACATTCTCGAAGTAGATATGAATCTATCAAAACCTTACTTCCGTTAAATGATGTTAATCATCAATAATATTTTTAAATCAAATCTCTTACACCTTCTCGTGAAATGTCTATCGATCAATTTGATATGTTGGATCTCGTATTTGGTTTGATATGACATTAAACATTTCACATGCTTTAGTAATTAACTACCATTCATCGTGCATCACAATTTATAACTATTATCATTTATGATGTTACCCATAAATCCTCCGAAATGCGATCTATGCAAATTTTACATTGCAACTTGTATGTGGTAAACGAGTTTTCTTTTAGTTATGTCTTGCGAAGTGCAAAGTGCATATCTAAGAAGTAAAGTGGTTGCGCTTTATCGGACTTTGGAACTTTATGTTTATTTCTTTATTGGTTAATTAGGTTCACGTAATCACAACTTTCACCGAATTTCATATAAGTTCAATCATTTAAATGAGGTGCAATGCAATTTTGGTTTATTACTATGATTAAAGTGCTTGCAATAAGATTTTGATATGACTTTGGAAAGAACTTACCTCATATCACAACCCGCATAATTTAGTGGATTTTTAATTCGTTTAAGTTTGTAAGCTATGCAAATTGAAATGTGAAATAAGGAATGAAAGAAGAAAAGCACAAGAAACTTTATTTCCTAAAGTTTTTTTTTTACTTAAGATAAAAATGAAATGAAATGAATTTCTTAATTATTTTTAGAGGGTCCCCATTTATTAAAATAAATGGGGGTTGTTGTATAGCACAACACAGTGATAAGTAGAACCTGCAATCGAAGAAAAGACAAATAATCAAAGCATATGCAATATATAATAATAAAAAATTACTAATCCAACTTAGTGATCAAGGAATATAAGTATTGACATGATTCTAATGATTTCAAAAACCAAACAATGAGAAAAAAATATCCATATGTATTATTATAAATTAGAAAGAGAAATATTACAACTAAATGCCTTGATGTTGCATAGATTCATCTGGGGTCCGAGCAATCATTCTCCTTCAGTCTGATAAGCCTTCCTCTCTAGAATAACCAACATGAAGTCATCAACGAAAAGGTGTGATCTTCAGTGTGTCAGAAACAACTCACTAGTATAGAAAGTATGCAGTTTATGAACTCTCTTCAGCTTAGAAACTATACAGATCAGTTTCTATCATTCATAATATACCCTTGAACTTAAATCTTGAGCTCAATTATTGGGAGATTTAAGTATTTTTAGTTCCATAAATTAAGGGATTGATTCCTCCCATTCAGGGATTTGAGTTCCTTGGACCAAGGGATAACTCCATCAGTGGACGGATAAATACTGAACTAGCACGACTCTATAGGCTTCTATTTCAGAGAATATTTGACCAACTAGGCTTCTATAATTTGATTTCTATTTTTACTTTCTTTTCACGGGGGTTTGCAGGTTTTAGTGGCAAACAGAGCAGTGATCGCCATGGATAATGGAAGGATCATCAGGGCATGCATAGGGAAAGGCTAGTAAAACCACACAGGTAGACTTTTAAGGATTTTATAGAGATTTTCTCCAGCTTCCAAGACTTGATTAGGGAACATAAGTGTTTTTGACCTCTAAGGGATCATGAAATGGATGGTGATAGACCCATAACACAGTTAAATGTCATGGTGAAAAAATGACATGTAACAAATCCCAACTGGAATCCATCTTTAGGACACAATTGTTTCTTTTTTTTTCCAAAGAAAAACTCTTTTCCCATGAATAACCTCTGTGCAGGGAAGTGTTGATAATTTTGAGGCTTCCTCGTATATCAATTGAAAGAGAAAATTTTGGATTATCCAGAGTTTCATCATAAATTATTCGACATTTTGAATCCTAGCTGGGATCCATCTTTAGGAAAAAATTATTTATAGTGTTTTCCATACAACAAATATATTCCCATGAATCCCCTCCATGCAGGTAAATGATTATGGTTTTTAGGCTTCTGTGGTTATCAAATGAAAGAGAAAAGTTCATAATATCGACAATGTCGTTTGAAAGTAGTCGACATTTCGAATCCCAACTATGATCAATATTCATGAAAAAATTATTTCTTGTGTTTTCCAGTGAAAAAATATCTTCCCATGAATCCCCTCCATGTAGGGAAATGATGACGGTTTTGAGGATTTTGTAGTTATCAACTGAAAGAGAAAAATTGATATTATCCACAGTGTCATCAAAAAGTATTCAACGTTCAAATCGCAACCGGGATCCATCCTCAAGAAAAAAATATTTCTTATGTTTTCTAGAGAAAAAATCTCTACCCATGAATCCCTTCTATTCAGGGAAAGGATGAGAGTTTTTAGGCTTCTATGGTTATCAATTGAAATAGAAAAATCCAGATCCTCCACTGTGTCATCAGAAAGTAGTTGACGTTTTAAATACAACCTGGGATCCATCTTCATGACTGAATTATTTCTTATTTTTTCAAGAGAAAAATCTCTTCCCATGAATCCCCTCCATGCAGGGAAATGATGATGGTCTTGAGGATTTTGTGGTTATCAATCGAAAGAGAAAAAATTGGATTATCCACATTGTCATCAGAAAGTAGTCGACGTTTCAAATCCAAAATGGGATCCATTTTCTAGAATGTATTATTTCTTTTTTTTTTCCAGAGAATAATATCCTCCCATGAATCCCCTCTATTCAGGGATATGATGATGTCTTTTAGGCTTCCATGGTTATCAATTGAAAGAGAAAAATTTGGATTATCCACAGTGTCATTAGACAATAGTTGAGGTTTCGAATCCCAACTGGGATCCATATTCAGGACATAATTATTTCTTGTGTTTTTCGAAGAAAAAATAACTTCCCATGAATCCCCTCGGTGTATGGAAATGATGATGGTTTTGAGGCTTCTATGGTTATCAATTGACATAAAAAAATTGGATTATCCACAGTGTCATCAAAAAGTAGTCGTCATTTCAAAGCCAAAATAGAATCTATCTTCAGGACAAAATTATATATTATGTTTTCCACATAAAAAATATCTTCCCATGAACCCCCTCCATGTAGGGAAATGATGATGGTTTTGAGGATTTTTTGGTTATCAATTGAAAGAAAAAAATATGGATTATACATAGTGTCATCAGAAAATAGTTGATATTTCGAATCCCAACTGGGATCCATCTTCAAGAAAAACTTATTTATTTTCTTTCCCTGATAACAAATATATTCCCATGAATCCCCTCCATGTAGGAAAATGATGATGGTTTTGAGGATTTCATGGTTATCAATTGAAAAAAAATTATTCAGATTATCCATAGTGTCATAAGAATGTAGTTGACAATTCGAATCCAAACTAGGATCCATCTTCAAGACAAAATTATTTATTATGTTCTCCAGAGAAGAAATATCTTCCTATGAATCCTCTCCATATAGGTAAATGGTGATGGTTTTGAGGCTTCTTTGGTTATCGATTGTAATAGAAAAATTTGGATTATCCAAAGTCTCATCAGAAAGTAGTCGAAGTTTCAAATCCCAACTGGTATCCATCTACAAGACACAATTATTTCTTTTGTTTTCTAGACAACAAATCTCTTCCAGTGGAATCCCCTCCATGAAAAGAAATGATGATGGTTTTGAGGCTTATTTGGTTATCAATTGAAAGAGAAAAATTCTGATTATCCACAGCTTCATCAGAAAGTAGTCGAAGTTTTGAAACCCAACTCGGATCCATCTTCAGTACATAAAAAATTCTTATTTTTTCCATAGAACTATTGTCTTCACATGAATCAAATTTTGTGGATATCATTTTAAAGAGAAAAAATAGGATTATCCAAAGTGTCATCATAAAGTAGTTGACATTTTTCATCCCAACTGGGATCATGTTGTACCTGCTACAACACCACCCAAAATTTTGGGTATATTTAAAATTTCGAGTTCCCCCTCTGCTCACTTAGGCGTTGAAGTCTTTCACCCGACCTGCAGTCAACGACATCCCACCGACCTCTCCCCAACCCCTCATGAGCTTTCTCACCATCATAATCAAACGTTGTTGCTACAATCACACCCTATGTGGGAAGGATCATCCAGCGTACGCTCCAACATTTTTACTGCAATCGTGCCATGTGTAATGAGATTGCCATGCATGAATTTGAATGGAAACCTTTTGTGTATTGACGATTAAAGGCCCTCCCGCTGTGGGTCATTAAGCATGTTGTTTGAATACTTCTCTTAAGTTTTCTAGTCTCATATGCTTTTGTCTGTGGCCATCATTATTGAAGAGTAATTATGATGTTGTAATATTCCACGCAGGTCGACCCCACGGGTGGCAAACTCCTCAATATTTTCATGACATCAAGAGCATAAAATTAAGCTCAATAACGAAGCCAAAGTTGAGGAATAGTGGAGGAGGAGGAGCAAGCAACCAATACTATTAAAAGGAGGATGGTGTGATACATGTTGATCAGAGAGAACCTTCTATGTCATTGATGCAAGAGCTTTTTTCACTAGTGCGCACCAGATGCTTAAGAGCGCTCCGTTTGGAAATGTCCAGATCCTGCACCATACCATCTAAATGTCGATGGGTGCACGCAAAGGAACATATTTCGCCACTTTGATGAATCTAGCCTGAAGTATAGCCTGGTGAACAAAGCTGAATCATAAGATCTCCCTAGAGAATGACAATCTCATATGGGTGTGGCAAGCCGACTGTAGAGTTTCAAATATGTCAACGTACCTTTGAGAAGCAACATCTGTTAATCTTGAGATACATACTGTGGCATTATTTACGTTGCAAGGAGTACATGTGGAGGAATGAAAGGGCCTTAAAACCCTCGTCTCCTTTGCTCCTACATGTCCATAAAGATTGTCTATGTGAAACTATTAGAGATGGATAATTTCAAATTGAACCTAGAAGGTTATGTTTAATGCATACACTTTGGTAGCCAGGAACATTGATGCATACGCAAAGAGAGCCTCCAAAACCATGAGATAGAAAGGGTTAATATTAAAAGGGCCATCAATGTGGCTTGAGAAGCATATTTCGACTCTTGATCTTCCAAAACAAGAAGCCTTCGTATTATGAGGTAAATCAAGTGATCAAATTAAAAAAAGGCTCGAAAGCATATGGTTTCAAAACCATAAGATATCTTGGAGCAAAACTAAGTGATAACATTATAAAGGGCGCACATTCAATGGACCAATGTGATGTTGCATATTTAATGCCAAATCGCAAAGCAATGTAGTTTGCAAACCATGTAATATGGTGGATCACAACCATATGAAAACTTATGACCATAGAGCTCAAATATTTCTATGGTGCAGTTTCGACCTATGTTAAAACGTGTTGAGTGAATATCTAATGGTCAAGGTTTATTTGTAAAACGCGGAGCGGGTGCAAAGGTTTTGGAAATGTTTGGAGCAATTTACATATGTAACGGTCAACTTTACGTTGAAACCCGGCGCAGGATTACATGGACACATTGCATGGGGCGCAAATGTTCGATGGTAGGTTTTCGACTTACGTAAATGTTTAAGAAAAAATATATATTTACAGTGGTCAACTTTATGATTAAGACACGGATTAGAACCATATAAAGTTTCATTTCGTGGACTTAAACATTTCGATGGCTAGTTTTCTACCTATGCTAAAAGTTCTAGAGCAGAAATGTATACATATTCAGTGGTCCAAAATCGTGTGTACACACGGTGCCATGCGATCAACGTGACTGAACGTTCAATGGTCCAAAGCCTTGTCTATGTACATGGAGCCAAACGTTCAATGTTTGCGTTCCATGGAGCCAAACTTAAATTTATATATATATATATAATGGCCGGAGTTTAAATATGGAGCGTTTATATATGATAACCGGAGTTATAATTATGACGTTGCAAATTGGTGCGAGCGCTTCTACGTTGGAGTTTTAAATATGGAATGTAGATACATATAGCGGCCAAAGTTTATGTTTAAAACCAGGAGCCAAACATCGGAATGAACCTATAATAGCATGCAAGCATGGCAACGGTGGAGTCTTGAATCACGGTGAACATTGGAGCAGATATAGTAACAGTCAAAGTTTACAACAAGGGAACGAGTTCAATGTCCTTATCGGCACCAATTTCACTCTTACCAAGCTGTTTCTGGCCCTTATCTCATTTCCCAACATAGAATAGCTCATCGATGAAGGAATTTTCCCATGCAAAGCGTTGCGTTCAGTAACCGCCCATATCTCAGTATTTCGGTGGAGGCCATAGTGTTTGGTATTATCCAGCATTGATTTAACTGTGACAACGTGAAAGGTGGCATGAAATTCCACCCTGGATGCATGCGCGTGGATTCTGCTGAGATAGCATGGAAAAATGGCAACATAATCCCGTCCTGAATTCATGCACACAGATTCAGCTGCATCGGCTCTGTCATCGCTGCAGGATACAGATCCGCAAGAAAAAGTAAAACGCTCATTTGAACGAGCACAATGTTGATATTTAATCTTTGATTCCTCATTATGACAGTTTGGTCTCCTCAGGCCTTTTCCCAATGGCTTTGTCTTTTACCAGACATCGTCTCACATGGGGTTTCTCCATGACAGTTTCGCCACGTAAAATTGGTGCATGATTTGTCATTCTGCGTTATTTGAACCTGGATGAGACATATGCTCCACATCAGGAGGAGCCTCTTCACAGCGTTCTCTCCCACAGAAATTCCAAACACTCTCGAATGTCAAAGCAGACGGTGGCCTTTAGGATATATCATTTTAGGATGTGTTAAAATTTATCAGCCTCTGCAAAAGGCTCAATATTTTCAGTAGCATATGAATTAAAACATCCACCATTCGAACAGTGAGCCTATTGAAGAAGCCCTGCAACGCTCATGGCCTTGGACTCCACGGACAAGGTCGCAATCTGAGTGCACTACGATGATGATCTGACTGTCTAAAATGAAGAAAACTGTTGCAATAATGGACAACGTGCTGCAACCAGGAGGGGAACAATTTCATGGAAATGCCTAATCGACCCTGCCCATGGTTTGTCAACACTCGCCCCTTCCTCCAACTGCGACCAGATCATATGATAGAGGGACATGTCCATACATGAAGGCCACGCCTACCACTAAAGAAACGATTTTGCTATCACACCATCTTAAAAAAAAATGCAACGTAGATGCAAAGTCTTTGTGGTATGACTGGCGTAGGCTCGTAAGTGAGGTCGCAGTTCTCCTCGGTCACTGAGTCGCAACACATGCAAAGCGAACAACATGCGACCTACCTAGAGTTGCGACCGTGCGACCCCCGATGAGGTCGTAGTCTTCCCGGGTCACCAAGTCGCAACGTATCCAAAGCTAACAGAGTGCGACTTGCCCAGAATCGCGACTATGCGACCCTTGTGAGGTCGCAGTCCTCCTCAATCAATATACCTGAGATTCTCTGATTGAAGATGGAAAATATTGCTCCTCTAATGAATGGGAAAACGATGAGTGTGAATACCTACGGTGAACACTGAGAATGTGAATGAAGAAGCTCGTGCGTATCAAGTAATTTAATCCAAGACTTGAAGAGAACCTTGTGCGTGGGGAGAATGATAATCCTGACACAGAAAGGGCACAGAGAAACCTTACCCTATCCATTCTCTCCGAAGATTCAGTAGTTGACCACACAGGGGTCTAAGTTATTATTTTCATTCTTACAATTGATTAAAATGCCCTTAGAATTATTATTATTTCATCAAGGAGACATTTTCAAAACAAGTAGATGCTGGCGAAACTCCAAGGAACTCACAGATTTGCCCAAGGTCGCAAATCCCAGGAGGTCGCAGGTCGCATGTCTGCCGAGGTCGCGAGGTCGCAAATCCCAGCAGGTCGCAAGGTTGCATTTCTGATTTTTCCCAAAATTTGCGACCCCACGACCCAGCGACCTAGTCGCAAGGTCGCAAGGTCGCATTTCTGATTTTTCCCAAAATTTGCGACCCCGCGACCTAGCGACCTAGTCGCAAGGTCGCAAGGTCGCATTTTCATTTTTATTTTCATGATCCGCGACCCCGCGACCCTGCGACCCAGTCGCAAGGTCGCAAGGTTGCACTTTGGCCATTTTCTTACAACCCGCGACCCCGCGACCTAGCCAGGTCGCAGGTCACAACAACAGCTCAGGTCGCAGGTCGCAGAAAAGACGGGGTCGCAAGGCAGCGCAACGGTCAGGAAGATGAAAGGTCAAGAAAGCCCAAAGGGCAGGTTTTGTATTATAAATACTCCTTCGGGAGCTTGTAAGGAGATATTTTGTTTGGGACTCGAGCAGAGTACATTATATTACCTGTAGATTATACATTTAATGATGAATACAAGCAATTTGAAAAATCCCTTTGTGGATCTGTTGTTGTTTTATGTATGAGCACTCGTGACTATTATATCTTCAGTTTTTGAACATCTTTAGATTAAGGGAACTGCATCTTTAATTCACATCACAGTTGCATAATAGTTTGCTGAGTATGTTAATGGTGGTTGAGTTTATTTCACTTTCTTAGCGAATGTTGATGACTTTGTTTATCTGCGTTTGTGTTATCATTTAAAATTTTAGGAAGTGAAGGGTGTTCTTGCCGTGAGGAACTGTTTCCTTTGTGGTCAGAACAGTTTACAAGCATGACCCTAATGAAGTGTTGCTAACGACACTTCCTTCAGGACTTCATGCTTTATTATTTTCTCTTGCTACTCATAGTGCTGCATGTACATTTAATGCATCAATCATATGTCTTGTATCAGTTGATTAGGTGTGTACCCACTGTTTTATAGAAGGTTAAGCGAGACCCAAAGAAAGGAGAAATCAGTGGTAGCCGGACCCACACCCCGGAAGGGATCCCTATTCCAAACGGTTCAAGGTCTAATTGGGACCTTTTACCGAGGAGATCCCCTGCTGTTGGACGAGATAGATTTTCCCATCAACAGAATTGGCACTAGAAGGAGTGCCGGATGACAAGCTGAGCCCTTAGAGCCTATAGTTAATCTCATATCTATAATGGCTCATTCCCAAATCATTCTCCCGAGATGTTTGTCAAAGTTTTATGAGCCTCGATACTTCATCCCCGATGAAATTATGTATCACTTGTCCCAGTTAAAATTCGATGGTGAAAATGGGGTGTCCATAACACAACACTTTTTAGATTTTTGTGACTTTGGTGGGTGCTACGAAATTGACGATGAAGGTTTGATTTGTTTTCTTTTATTCCTCACTCTCGAAGGTCGCGCTAAGCAATGGTGCCGCACATTGCCGGAAGCTTCCATCCATTCGTTTGAACAACTCGCCAGTGAATTGCGACAAGATTTTCACAGGTATGATTTGCAAAGTGTAGTGATAAATATAAATGACATTAGAATGGAACCTCAGGAATCTCTGGATGAATTCTCTATCAGATTTGTTCATTATTTTTTTGAGTTCCCTGAAAGGGATGTTGATTGGAAATGTTTAAGTGAATAGTTAAAGTATGTGATTCTCGTTTCCCTTGAACAATTTCAGTTAGATCCTAGTGTTCCTTATGATAACCCGCAAGTTACTAGCTATTCAAACTTTGTCCCTAATGCTTCCTTGTCCATCTCCCCGAGTCCAGACCTCATTCAGGCCTCCATGGAGAGTGTTGCTATTTGTGATATTCTCGCCCCTCCTCCTGAGTTGTCTGGGAGTGGAGTTGTGACCCTGAAATTCCTAAGCAAGGATAGACACCGGAAAGAGGATAAAGCCTATGGCACTACCTTTGAATATTTCACGCACCATGTCAAATCAGAGTTTGAAAACCACAGTGGCTCATTATCTCTTTCAGTTCATGAAACCTACCTCGAGCCTACTCGGTGTCTCCCTAGACACAAACCTAAATCTGGTTCACATACGGATTATGAATCGACTCCTACCCCACATAAAGTTGATTCCCTTAGAAGGCCTACCAGATCATTGTTTTCTCTAAATGACATGGATGCACGTGATGAAAAACCTCGTATGGTTAACGCCCTTGCGACTCAATCTGTTCGTTCATTATTCCCCGGTTGGTTTCCCGATCCCGCCACACCAGTAATTTCTTCGAGACATGCAAAATTTCCTTATAATGGTATTAGCGACAATCATAAGCACGCAGATGGTGTTTCACGATCACAGTTCAAAATCGATAAATCTTTTAGATCTGATCTTGCTCACTCGGAATCTTTAGATAGTCATAGGAGAAATTTCCTGTCTGGGCAACCTGAAGATCTCCTCTTTATTAATCCATCCCAGTTGGTAACTCCCAAGGAGCCTAACTTGCCAAATACCCAACTTGATCAAATCTATGGTTACAGCGATCCCTGCTTATTGGAGAACATATTCCATCATACCGCTGAGGAATATCACTCGCATCTCTTTGCCGACAATATGGAAACACCGAAATTCGATGATTCGCTTTGGGAAGATTCAAGTACCCATCGGAAAATCAAAGTGCCTTAGCTTCTACCGCCCGTTTCTCAAATGACGATCCCCAAGTACCATGCTCCTCCCAGCATAACCGCATCAAATTCACTCCACCCTGGAAAATCTAGAGAATCTGATACTTTGGATTATCAATATATCAGTGTGCAAACATTCGATCGAATTGATACAAAGCCCACTGACATTTTGCAACTCACCACAATCCATGATCACATCCATTCGCTTGTTGATCTCGCCCAACCATCAAAGTTGGGAAGCCCATCGCTCGAAGGTCTGGATTTTGTTCAAGATGGTGAGGAATTATGGCCTCCACCGAAAGTGGATTCGGATCCCCATATCCCTGACAGATTCCAGTAGCAACCCCAAACTAGGGTTTCTGCACTTGAATGCGCAAGAATTTATAATTCTCCTGGCCCGTGCTTATTGTTTCCATTCCATAAAACTGATGAGCATGCTGGTTCGTTTGACCAACCCTATCTAGTGAATGTGCTTGCAAATAGGAATTGGCTTACCCATCACCTCTCAGATCCAGGATTGTGCATGAATGAATGTGTGTCATTTATAAATGTTGAGTTTCAAGAAGATATTGTTGTGTATCAAGATGAGAGTGGGATTCAGCTTGCACAATCTATTCTGGCATGTTCTTTGGTAAGTATCTATGATCATCTTGCCGTTGCACCTACTCCTCAGGTAAGTTTTGTTGTCACTGCACTTTTTTGGATACTAGCTCTGATCCTGATCATTGTTGTCGTTGCAGGATGCAAACTAATGCAGTTGCTGCACTGGAAAATTGATTTTACATAACCCGGTCCCCTCATGGGTTAAACTAGGATTTAGGTGTAGGCTAGCTAGAACTTGTTAATAAAATTTTAGTTCAAAGTAAATTAGGTTTACTTGCGAAATTTTTACTTTATGATTTAAAAGCATGTTTGTTATTTTTGTTTACGATTAATATTTTAGGCATCATCATGTTACAAGTATTTTCCTTTCATTTCCTTTTCAGTTACTTGTTGTTGCATAAATAATCACTGCTTGTATTTGCACTTACAACTGGTTGACCACTCTCGCACACGGCGTTGCATTGCATCTTGAGCCTCGCTTATTACATTGCGTCATACACTCTCTTTCTCACATCATTTTTGTCATATCGCCTGCCACTGCATGAGCCCTCATTGTAAACCTATCACCTTGCGGTCTTGTTTTGCCCTGATTGTTGAAACAGTAACCCCGTTATTTTGCGTGAGGTTGCGGTGGCTATCTCAAGAGGCAACTTTCTCTTAGGTCAAGTCATCGAAGTCGCATTCTCAAAAAGATGCCTATGAGTCTAAAATTATTTAGCCTGGGAAATACGAGCCAGTTTCTTGAGGGAGACCTAATGAGTTTGAATGGCCCATACCCGTAGCCTAAGCCTTGTGCCCAGCATCGTCTTGGACACCCTAAAATGATCTATTTTGCACATTTTTCCTAATGTGGTAAATGGGATGTGAAGGTTAGGCACAAGGGAAAACCCGAATCGGGATGTCTTTCAGTTTCTGTAAAACAAGAAACAACCTCTCTTGCTCATAAAATAAGTTGGGATCCCTCATCTTCCAATGAAAAATAAGTGCCACGAGCACATGAAAATAAGTGCTGTAAGCACATGAAACAAATAAGGGTAAAGGATCGAGAAAGGCTTCCTGCGCAGAGAGGTAATGCAACGACTCCGCCAGGGTACTAACCAGGCTCACTGGTAGCGAAGCAACGTTTGTGATTTCTTGAAGTGACTCTGCCGGGGTACTTTCCAGGCCTGCTGGCAGCGAAGCAACACCGGAAAATTACTTTAAAAAATCCTGATAATAATAAACCCACTGCCTTACTCTTCACATCATCAACAAGCTAGTGGCGGCTGTGAGCTTTCTCTTTGATGTGTTTCTGGTTAGTGAGACCTAGCTGAGACACAAGGATTGGGCATACCTGTAAAGGGCCAGAGTAATTCAAAGGGTCCCCGTAGAACTTGTTCAATATTCCCTTGCATCACTATCTTGACTCACAATTTTGTTGTGATATTGACAGAGATGCAGGATTCTACCAGTGGTTCGGCATTTGTTGTAGCCGCTACAACACCACCCAAAATTTTGGGTATATTTGAAATTTCTGGTTCCCCCTCTGCTCGGTTAGGCGTTGAAGTCTTTCACCCCACCTACAGTCAACAACATCCCACTGACCTCTCCCCAACCCCTCATGAGCTTTCTCACCATCATAATCAGACGTTGTTGCTGCAATCACGCCATATGTGGGAAGGATCATCCAACGTACGCTCCAACATTTTTACCGCAATCGTGCCATGTGTAATGAGATTGCCATGCATGAATTTGAATGGAAACCTTTTGTGTATTGATGATTAAAGGCCCTCCCGCTGTGGGTCATTAAGCATGTTGTTTGAATACTTCTCTTAAGTTTGCTAGTCTCATATGCTTTTGTTTGTGGCCATCATTATCGAAGAGTAATTATGATGTTGTAATATTCCACGCAGATCGACCCCACGGGTAGCAAACTCCTCAATCTTGTCCTGACATCAAGAGCATAAAATTAAGCTCAATAATGAAGCCAAAGTTGCGGAAGAGTGGAGGAGGAGGAGAAAGTGACCAGTACTGTTAAAAGGAGGATGGTGTGATACATGTTGATCAGAGAGAACCTTCTATGTCATTGATGCAAGAGCTTTTCTCACTAGTGCACACTAGATGCTTAAGAGCGCTCCGTTTGGAAATGTCCAGATCCTGCACCATACCATCTAAATGTCGATGGGTGCACGCAAAGGAACATATTTCGCCACTTCGATGAATCTAGCCTGAAGTATAGCCCGGTGAAAAAAGCCGACTCAGAATATCTCCCTAGAGAATCATAATCTCATATGGGTGTGGCAAGCCGACGGTAGAGTTTCAAATATGTCAACGCACCTTTGAGAAGCAACATCTACTAATATTGAGATACATAATGTGGCATTATTTAGGCTGCAAGGAGTACATGTGGAGGAACGAAAGGGCCTTAAAACCCTAGTCTCCTTTGCTCCTACATGTCCATAAAGATTGTCTATGCGAAACTATTAGAGATGGAGAATTTCAAATTGAACCTAGAAGGTTATGTTTAATGCATACACTTTGGTAGCCAGGCACATTGATGCATATGCAAAGAGAGCCTCCAGAACCACGAGATATAAAGGGTTAATATTAAAAGGGCCATCAATGTGGCTTGAGAAGAATATTTTGACTCTCGATCTTCCAAAACAAGAAGCCTTCGTATTATGAGGTAAAGCAAGTGATCAAATTAAAACAAGGCTCAAAAGCATATGGTTTCAAAACCATAAGATATCTTGGAGCAAAACTAAGTGATAACATTATAAAGGGCACACATTCAATGGACCAAGGTGATGTTGCATATTTAATGCCAAAGCGCAAAGCAATGTAGTTTGCAAACCATGTAATATGGCGGATCACAACCATATGAAAACTTATGACCATTGAGCTCAAATATTTGTATGGTGCAGTTTCGACCTATGTTAAAACGTGTTGAGAGAATATCTAATGGTCAATGTTTATTTTTAAAACATGGAGTGGGCGCAAAGGTTTGGAAAATGTTTGGAGCAATTTACATATGTAATGGTCAACTTTACGTTGAAACCCGACACAGGATTACATGGACACATTGCATGGGGCGCAAATGTTCGATGGTAGGTTTTCGACTTACGTAAATGTTTAAGAACAAATATATATTTACAGCAGTCAAATTTATGGTTAAGACATGGATTAGAACCATATAAAATTGCATTTCGTGGACTTAAACATTTCGATGGCTAGTTTTCTACCTATGCTAAAAGTTCTGGAGCAGATATGTATACATATTCAGTGGTCCAAAATCGTGTGTACACACGGCACCATGCGATCAACATGACTGAATGTTCAATGGACCAAAGCCTTGTCTACGTACATGGAGCCAAACGTTCAATGTTTGCGTTCCATGGAGCCAAAATTAAATTTTTATATATATAATGGCCGGAGTTTAAAGATGCAGCGTTTATATATGATAACCGGAGTTATAATTACGGCATTACAAATTGGTGCGAGCGCTTCTACGTTGGAGTTTTAAATATGGAACGTAGATACATATAGCGGCCAAAGTTTATTTTTAAAACCTGGAGCCAAACATCGGAATGAACCTATAATAGCATGCAAGCATGGCCACGGTGGAGTGTTGAATCATGGTGAACGTTGGAGCGGCTATAGTAACAGTCAAAGTTTACAACAAGGGAACGGGTTCAACGTCCTTATCGGCACCAATTGCGCTCTTACCAAGTTGTTTTCGGCCCTTTGCTCATTTCCCAACATGGAATAGCTCATCGATGAAGGAAGTTTCCCATGCAAAGCGCTTCGTTCAGTAACCGCCCAAATCTCAGTATTTCGATGGAGGCCATAGTGTTTGGTATTATCCAGCGTTGATTTAACTGTGACAGCGTGAAAGGTGGCATGAAATTCCATCCTGGATGCATGCGCGTGGATTCAGCTGAGATAGCATGGAAAAATGGCAACATAATCCCGTCTTGAATGCATGCACACGGATTCAGCTGCATCGGCTCTGTCATCGCTGCAGGATACAGATCCGTAAGAAAAAAGCAAAACACTCATTTGAATGAGCACAACGTTGATATTTAATCTATGATTCCTCATTATGACAATTTGGTCTCCTTAGGCCTTTTCCCCATGGCTTTGTCTTTTACCAGACATCATCTCATATGGGGTTTCTCCATGATAGTTTCGCCACGTAAAATTGGCGCACGATCTGTCATTCTACATTATTTGAACCTGGACGAGACATACACTCCACATCAGGAGGAGCCTCTTCATAGCATTCTCTCCCAGAGAAATTCCAAGCACTCTCGAATGTCAAAGCAGACGGTGGCCTTTAGGATATATCAGTTTAGGATGTGTTAAAATTTATCAGCCTCCATAAAAGGCTCAACAGCTGCCGTAGCGTATGAATTAAAACATCTACCATTCAAACAGTGAGCCTATCGAAGAAGCCCTGTAACGCTCACGACCTTGGACTCCACGGACAAGGTCGCAATCTGAGTGCACTACGATGATGATCCGACTGTCTAAAATGAAGAAAACTGTTGCAATAATGGACAACGTGCTCCAACCAAGAGGGGAAGAATTTCGTGGAAATGCCTAATTGACCCTGCCCATGGTCTTTCAACACTCGCCCCTTCCTCCAACTACGACAAGATCATATGATAGAGGGACATGTCCATACATGAAGGCCACGCCTACCACTAAAGAAAATATTGTGTTGTTACACCATCTTAAAACAAAATTCAACGTAGATGCAAAGTCTTTGTGGTATGACTGGTGTAGGATCATAAGTGAGGTCGCAGTTCTCCTCGGTCGCTGAGTCGCAACACATGCAAAGCGAACAGCATGTGACCTGCCTAGAGTTGCGACCGTGCGACCCCCCATGAGGTCGCAGTCTTCCCGGGTCGCCAATTCGCAACGTATCCAAAGCTAATGGAGTGCGACTTGCCCGAAATCGCGACTATGCGACCCCTGTGAGGTCGCAGTCCTCCTCAGTCAAGATACCCGAGATTCTTTGATTGAAGATGGAAAGTATTGCTCCTCCAATGAATGGGAAAATGATGAGCATGAATACCTACGGCGAACACTGAGAATGTGAATGAAGAAGCTCGTGCGTATCAAGTAATTTAATCCAAGACTTGAAGAGAACCTTGTGCGTGGGGAGAATGATAATCCTGACACAGAAAGGGCACAGAGAAATCTTACCCTAGCCATTCTCTCCGATGATTCAGTAGTTGACCACACAGGGGTCTAAGTTATTATTTTCATTCTTACAATTGATTAAAATGCCCTTAGCATTATTATTATTTCATCAAGGAGACTTGTGACCTGTGTTATTTTATTGCAGGAAGAACCTCTCTGTTTGCACATAAGAGCCAAGGTTTTCCCCAGCAAACAAGGAGACATTTTCAAAACAAGTAGATGCTGGCGAAACTCCAAGGAACTGACTGATTTTCCCAAGGTCGCAAATCCCAGGAGGTCGCAGGTCGCATGTCTGCCGAGGTCGCGAGGTCACAAATCCCAGCAGGTCGCAAGGTCGCATTTCTGATTTTTCCTGAAATTTGCGACCCCGCGACCCAGCGACCTAGTTGCAAGGTCACAAGGTTGCATTTCTGCTTTTTCACGAAATTTGCGACCCCGTGACCTAGAGACCTAGTTGCAAGGTCGCAAGGTCGCATTTTCATTTTTTTTTCACGATCCGTGACCCCGCGACCCTGCGACCCAGTCGCAAGGTCGCAAGGTCTCACTTTGGCCATTTTCTTACAACCCGCGACCCCGCGACCCAACCAGGTCGTAGGTCACAACAACAGCTCAGGTCGCAGGTCGCAGAAAAGACTGGGTCGCAAGGCAGCCCAACGGTCAGGAAGATGAAAGGCCGAGAAAGCCCAAAGGGCAGGTTTTGTGTTATAAATACTCCTTCGGGAGTTTGTAAGAATATCTTTTGTTTGGAACTCAAGCAGAGTACATTGTATTACCAGTGGATTATACATTTAATGATGAATACAAGCATTTTGAAAAATCCCTTTGTGGATCTGTTGTTGTTTTATGTATGAGCGCTTTTGAGTATTATATCTTCAGTTTTTGAACATCTTTAGATTAAGGGAACTGCATCTTTAATTCACATCACAGTTGCATAATAGTTTGCTGAGTATGTTAATGGTGGTTGAGTTTATTTCACTTTCTTAGCGAATGTTGATGACTTTGTTTATCTGCGTTTGTGTTATCATTTAAAATTTTAGGAAGTGAAGGGTGTTCTTTCCATGAGGAATTGTTTCCTTTGTAGTCAGAATAGTTTACAAGCATGACCCTAATGAAGTGTTGCTAACGACAATTCCTTCAAGACTTCATGCTTTATTATTTTCTCTTTCTACTCATAGTGCTGCATGTACATTTAATGCATCAATCATATGTCTTGTATCAGTTGATTAGGTGTGTACCCAGTGTTTTATAGAAGGTTAAGCGAGACCCAAAGAAAGGAGAAATCAGTGGTAGCCGGACCCACACCCCGGACGGGATCCCTATTCCAAACGGTTCAATCTCTAATTGGGACCTTTTACCGGGGAGATCCCCTGCTGTTGGACGGGACAGATTTTCCCGTCAACAGATCCATACTTAGGAAAAAAATATTTCTTGTGTTTTCCAAAGAACAAAGCTCTGCCTGTGAATACCCTCTGTGCAGTTAAATGATGATGGTTTTAAGGCTTTTGTTGTTATCAATTGAAAGAGAAAAATTCAAATTATCCACAATGTCATCAGAAAGTAGTCGACATTTAGAATCCCAACTAGGATCCATATTTAGGAGAGAAATAATTTTTATATTTTCCATAGAAAAAATCTCTTCCGATGAATCCCCTCCATGTAGGGAAACATTGATGGTCTTGAGGTTTCTATGGTTATCAATTGAAAGAGAAAAATTCGAATAACCACAGTGTAATCAGAAAGTAGTCAACTTTTTGAATCCCAACTGGGATCCATCTTCATGATATAATTATTAATTTTGTTTTACAAAGAAAAAATTTATTCCCATGAATCCCCTCCATTCAGGGAAATGATGATGGTTTTGAGGCTTCTGTGTTTATCAATTGAAAAATAAAAATTATGATTATCCACAGTGTTATCATAAAGTAGTCGACCTTTTGTATCCTAAATGGGATCCATCTTCATGAAATAAATATTTCTTGTGTTTGCATACAAAAAATATCTTCCTATGAATCCCCTCCGTGTAGGGAAATGATGATGATTTTGAGGCTTATATGGTTATGAATTGAAGGAGAAAAGTTTGGATTACCCATAGTGTCATCAGAAAGTAGTCGATATTTTGAATCCTAAACAGGATCCATCTTCAAGATAGAATTTTTTATTCATTTTTCTAGAGAAAAAATCTCTTCCCATAAATCCCCTCCATGCAGGGAAATGATGATGGTTTTGAGGATTTTTTAGTTATCAATTGAAAGAGAAAAAATCATATTATCCATGGTGTCATCAGAAAGTAGTCGATGCCTTGAATCCCAACTTGGATCAATCTTTAGCACATAATTACTTATTATATTTTCAAGAGAAAAAATATCTTCCCATGAATCCCGTCCACTCGGGGAAATGATGATGGTTTTGAGGCTTTTGTGGTTATCAATTTAAAGAAAAAATTTGGATTATCCACAGTGTCATTAGAAAGTAGTCGATGTTTCAAACCCCAACTAGGATCCATCTTCAGGACATAATTATTTCTTGTTTTTCTAAATAAAAAAATATCTTCCCATGAATCCCTTCCATGCAGGGAAATGATGATGGTTTTAAGGCTTCTATGGTTAATTGAAAGAGAAAAATTTCAATTATCGATAGTGTCATCAGAAAGTAGTCGACGTTTGAAATCCCAACTAGGATGCATCTTTAGGACTGAATTATCTCTTATTTTTTCAAGAGAACAAATATCTTTAGATTAATCCCCTCCATGCAGGGATGATGATAGTTTTTAGGCTTCTGTGGTTATCAGTTGAAAGAGAAAAATTTGGATTATCCACAATGTCATCAGAGAGTAGTCGGCATTTTGAATCCCAACTAGGATCCATCTTTTGGACATAATTATTTCTTGTGTTTTCCAGAGAACAAATCTCTTCCAATGAATCACCTCTGTGTAGCGAAATTCTGAAGCTTTTGAGGCTTCTATGGTTATCAATTGAAAGATAAAAAATCATATTATCAATAGTGTCATCAGACAATAGTTGACGTTTCAAATCCCAATTGGGATCCATCTTCAGGACATAGTTATTTCTTGTGTTTTTCAGAGAAAAAATCTCTTCCCATGAAGCCCCTCTACTTGGGGAAATGATGATTGTTTCGAGGCTTCTAATTTGGATTATCCACAGTGTCATTAGAAAGTAGTCGAAGTTTTGAATCCCAATTGGGGTCTATCTTCAAGACAAAATTATTTATTGTGTTTTCTGAAGAACAAATATCTTCCCATGAATCCCATTCATGCATGGAAATCAAGATGGTTTGCTTTCATGGTTATCAATTGAAAGAGAAAAAATTAGATTATCCACAATGTCATGAGAAATTAGTAGACGTTTCGAATCGCAACTCATATCCATCTCCAGGAAAAAAGTATTTCTTATGTTTTCTAGAGAACAAAACTTTCCCATGAATCCCCTCCGTGCAGGGAATGATGATGGTTTTCAGGCTTTTGTGGTTATCAAGTAAAAAATAAAAATTCACATTATCCACAGTGTCATAAGAATGTAGTCGATATTTCGAATCCCAATGGGATCCATCTTCAGGACATAATTGTTTCCTTTCTTTTTCCCAGAGAGAAAATCGCTTCTTATGAATCCCCTCCATGCAAGTAAATGATGACGGTTTTGAGGCTTATGTGGTTATCAATTAAAAGAGAAAAATTCATATTATCCACAGTGTCATCAGAAAGTAGTCGACGTTAGAAATACCAACTGGTATCAATCTTTAGAAAAATTTATTTTTTATGTTTTCCAGAAAAAAATTATCTTCCCATGAGTCCCCTATGTGCATGGAAATTACGATGGTTTTGAGGCTTCTCTGGTTATCAATTGAAAGAGAAAAAAACATATTATCCACAATTTCATCCGCAACTAGTTGACGTTTCAAAACCCAACTCAGATCCATCTTCAGGACATAATTATTTATTGTTTTTATAGAGAAAAATTATCTTCCCATGAATCACCTTCTATGGCTATCAATTGAAAGAGAAGAAATCAAATTATCTAGAGCGTCATCAGAAAGTAGTTGAAATTTAACATCACAACTAGGGTCCATCTTCAGGACAATTTTTTCTTGTGTTTTCCAAAGAAAAATATCTCTTCCCATGAATCCCATCCATGGAGGGAAATGATGATGATTTTGAGTCTTATGTGGTTATCAATTAAGAGAGAAAAATTCAGATTACTCATAGTGTCATAAGAAAGTAGTTGACATTTTGAATACAAACTAGAATCCAAATTCAGGACATAGTTATTTCTTGTGCTTTCTAGAGAAAAAATATCTTTCCATGAATCCCCTCCATGTAGGGAAATTAATATGTTTTTGAGGCTTCTGTGGTTATCAATTGAAATAGAAAAACTCAGATTATCTACATTGTCATCAAAATGTAGTCAATGTTTCAAATCGCAACTGGGATCCATCTTTAGGACAAAATTATTTCTTGTGTTTTCAACATAACAAATATATTCCCATGAAGCCCCTCCATTCAGGGAAGTGGTGATAGTTTTTAGGCTTCTGTGGTTATTAATACAAAGAGAAAAATCTAGATTATCCACAGTGTAATAAGAAATTAGTCGATGTTTTGAATCCCAAGTGGGATCCATCATCATGACAAAATTATTTCTTCTTTTTTCGATAGAAAAAATCCCTTCCCATGAATCCCCTTCGTGCAAGGAAATGATGATGGTTTTTAGGCCTCTGTGGTTATCAATTGAAAGAGAACAATTTGGATTATCCACATTGTATTCCGAAAGTAATCGACGTTTCAAATCCAAACTAGGATCCATATTCAAGATATAATTATTTATTTTGTTTTCGAGAGAAAAAATATCTTCCCATGAATTCCTTCCATGCATGGAAATGATGATGGTTTTGAGGCTTCTATGGTTATCCTTTGAAAGAGAAAAATCTGGATTATCCATAGTGTCATTAGAAAGTAGTCGACGTTTCAAATCCCAACTGGGATCCATCTTCAATATATAATTATTTCTTGTTTTTTCTAGAGTATAAATCTCTTTACATGAATCCCTTCCATGCGGGGAAATGATGATGGTTTTGAGACTTATGTGGTTATCAGTTGAAAGAGAGAAATTCAAATTATCTACAATATCATCAAAAAGTAGTCGACGTTTCGAATCCCAGCTGGGATCCATATTTAGAATGTAATTATTTTTTTGGTTTTCTAGAGAAAAAATATCTTCCCATGAATTCCCTTTGTGCGAGGAAATGGTGATGGTTTTGAGGATTTTGTGGTTATCAATTGAAAGAGAAAAATTCAGATTATCCAAAGTGTCATCAGAAAGTAGTTGATGTTTCGAATCCCAACTAGTATCTATCTTTAGGACATAATTATTTTTTATTTTTTCCATAGAAAAAATATCTTACATGGAGGGGATGGAAGATATTTATTCTCTGGAAAAAACAAGAAATATTTTTGTCGTGAAGATGGATACTAGCTAGGATTTGAAATGTCAACTAATTTCTGATGACACTGTGGATAATCTGAATTTTTCTCTTTCAATTTATAACCACAGAAGCCTCAAAACCATCATAATTTCCCTACACGGAAGGGATTAAAGGGAATATATTTGTTCTCTGGAGAACACAAGAAATATTTTTTTCCTTAATATGGATCCCAATTGGGATTTGAAACGTCGACTACTTTCTAATGATACTATGGATAATCCAAATTTTCCTCTTTCAATTGATAACCACAAAAGCCTCAAAACCATCATCATTTCCTTGCACGGAGGGTATTGATGGGAAGATATTTTTTCTCGAGAAAACACAAGAAATTATTTTGTCCTGAATATGGATCCCAGTTGAGATTAGAAACATCAACTACTTTCTGATGACACTGTGGATAATCTCAATTTTTCTCTTTCAATTGATAACAACAAAACCCTCAAGACCATAGTTATCTATGTAATCATGCAACTCAAATAATTTATTCATTTTAAGTGACCATGCCTTTCTATCCTCTTTATTCTTCAAATGCCCATGAAATTTAGGTGGTTTTTCCTTCTTAAACTCTTCAGGAAAATGTCCCACTGAAAGGAAAAGACCCTCTAGTGGAGGTTATAACAGAGGTTTTTATTGTTATAAAATTGGCCAAAATTTTCAAAAACAAAAATTCTACAACATATATTTTTGGTAATGAAGGTTTTGGTGGAGCTTCTAATGGAATTTCAACAAAACTAAAAAAAAATGGGTGGCCTAAGGATATTACAAATGTTTTTCTCATCAGTTTTCTAATCAGGTGTCAACACACCAGTGCATTTTATAGTGAATGCAATGGTACTGTAAACCTACCAAGCACCTAGACGGAAAACAAATTTAGGATGCCCAGGGTGTTTAGAAATGTCTCGATGCATGTCAGCTAGACAAGCACCCAGGGGTGGTCGAAGGTGCATGCACCGAGTAGTTAACGTCTAAAACTAGACTAGATGCACTCTAGGTGATACAATGCACCAGGTCATTGTAATTGGTATTGGTATTTGTGTGGTGCCCATGGGTCATATCAACACAACGATGAATATTATTATACAAATGCATTGGCACGTAGTATCACACAAACGAAATGATCGTTCTAATTGGTATTGGTATCTGTGCGGTGCCCATAGGTTGTAGAAACACACCAATGAGTAGTCTCACATAAATGCACCAGTGCACAGTTTTGAACCAGAGGATATTACAGATGTTTTTCTCATCGGTTTGTTAATTAGGTCTCAACACACCGGTGAATTTTACAGTGAATACACCGGTACTATAAACCTATCGAGCATCTAGATGGAAAAAAAAATTAGGATGCCTCGGGAATTTAGAAAAATCTCGGTGCATGTCATCTAGACAAGCGCCCAGGGGCAGTTGAGGGTGCATGCATCGAATAGTTAAGGTCAGAAACTAGACTAGACAGACTCTAGGTGATACAACACACCAGGTCATTGTAATTGGTATTGATATTTGTGCGGTGCCCATAGGTCATATCAACACAACGGTGAATAGTATTATACAAATTCATTGGCATGCAGTATCACAAAAGTGCACCGGTCATTCTAATTGGTATTGGTATTTGAGTGGTGCCCATAGGTCGTAGAAACACACCGATGAGTAGTCTCCCATCAACACACCGGTGCACAATATTGCATAAACGAACTAAGCGTTCTAATTGGTATTGAAATTTTGTGGTGCCCATAGGTCGTAGAAATGCACTGGTGCGTATTAGCATACAAATTCTCTAGTGCATAGTAAATAACACACACCGATGTTCATTTTGTATTTTTTAGAAACATTGACCTGTGACAGTGAAATTATTGTGATTTTTTCAAATTCATTATTCATTAAAATTCGACACATATATTATAACAATATTCATATCGATTAAATTTTTATTAGTTCATATATGATTTTTGGATTAATTTGTTATATCATATCATCAAATTTCACATCTCTTCATTATAATATTTAATCATCCATATATTTAATCAGTGGTCTTACATTTCACAGCGACAATGGAGAATGCAATAGAATATATATATACGAAAATGATGAAGTTGCCCCGACTACTGAACCATGCGTGTTTGTTGAAGTGAATTGGATGAGAGTTCAATTTTCCTGAGCTATTTCACTTCTAATGGTACTTGAATTACCCATCCTAAATCATACTTTTGTGCTCCACTCACGGGAAAAGATGAAGGGGAATAGCTCAAGTTGTATGGGAAAATATTAAGCAAGCCCACAGGTGAAGCCAGAGCCCAACTTAGAAGCCAACCCTCGGAACCAAGCTTTCAGCCAGACCCCAACCTAGTTAAGCCCTAAGCCATGAAGATTTCAAATCATTTTGGAAAATCTAAACAAAGTTCTCCTCTCCTTCTGCACCTACCAGGCAAAGGCACTCTTCAGAATCCCACTTTAGTTGTCCTATCTCCCCCTATCTTCGGGGGTTTGATCCTCGCTACTCGCCCGTCACGTTGAATATGGAAATTAATAGTTCATATATTGATCGTTTATTTTCCTCTCTTATCATTCAATTAGAAAATGATAAGCGAGAGATAAATCCTTTCCGGACCAAAATACTTTGTATGTTATGGTCTAGCGGAGACAGGATTTGAACCTGTGACCTCAAGGTTATGAGCCTTGTGAGCTACCAAACTACTCGAATCTACACCATTGATTGATATCATAATCAGAATGGGTACACCAAACAAAAATGGGATATACTACATATATATATATATATATATAATACAAAATGGGAAAGTTATTGGTATCTCTTTGTCCTTTAATTACGACATTATGTCCATTACATTAAACAAAATGTCTGATTTCACAGACAAATATTTCAAAAAACACAATCCCTTGCTTTGATATCTAAACATAATGACCATCATTCTTCGCTTGAACTATTTTCATTGGTCGAGCTACTTCCATGACTCGGGTTATTTTGAGGAATATTTTTTTTGCTGTGTTAATTGTTTTCTTCTTCTTCACCTTCCATCTACAAACATAAAAATGAACTATAATGAGTGTATATACATTGGTGAGAATAATAAAAATTGCAATATTAAATAATATACATCAATGTAAATTGAAAAGAAATGACGTACCATAGAAATAATTAATTCATGAACTATACACATTCTTTCAAAACCAAATTTCATGCTATATTTCAACATTTCATTTGTTGGCACAGTTCCATCCTTTGTTTCCTGCAAGTTTTATACCCCATAAAAAATCATATATTTAATATAAAATATTTTTTTGTTCTATTAATTATAGAGGGAGCTAAGTAAAACAAGATCTATAGATGCTTACAAATTCCACAATTAATTTCTGATATGCCAAAACATACTGACAAACCATATTTAACCTAATGTCAATCAATTCGTCAGATGGTTCTTATTTGTATGTTAGCACACGTTTGAAGACATTCAATGATGATTGTTGTAAAAAAACTTAAAATATACAAAAATGAAATCTAGTTAAGTTGTTATAAGGAAGTAACAATTACTCACAAACTTAGATATCAACCCTTTTCTTCCTTGTCGTCTTGTTTTATTTGTTGAATGGGTTCCATTTTCTTTTCTTTTTTGCAAGAAAATACATGAAAAGTAATATTGAATGATAATTTTTTATTTATTATACCTAATCGAAAAATTCAATGATTACATATTACATTTGAAGCACGTTGTTGTTCATATGGCTCCTCATGCGATGAAATTATGTCCATTTCTTTGACCATTTCCTTCTACACCTTTATGGACATTCCTATTGGCATATTTCTTATATCAGCTCGTTCATCCTTTGAGGTTTTCATCATCTTCCCGAAAATGTAACATGACAATAAACCATTTAATTTTTATATTGATATATTAAAAGTAAATATAACAAAAGTGATATTTATAAATGATTTCCTTCTAGTAATATATACATATAATTCTATTTTTTTTTAAAGGAGTCTTACTTTTTCATTCCTTATTTTTTATTTTTTTACGTTTTTTTTATTAAAAGTCTCACATGTCTCATTGACTAATCCTCTCGAAACTCATCCTATAGTTTAGATAAAATTTTATTCTTGGAATCATTCGATTGGTTTTTGTATTGTAAGTGGAAATAACATCTATACATTCATTCCACTAGATCCCTCAAAGTTTTGTAAAAGTTTTTCCCCCTTTCATTAACCTCCAGCGCCACTCCAAATGAGCTAAGGAGAAATTAATTTTCATTTGCATGTTCTATTTTTTTTCTTTTCTTAGAACACCATTCCATTTCTAAGTTGTTGGTCCCCGTAGAACATTAAACATATGAGAATTAATAGATTGTTTGAAACATGTTATCTAATATTTTTAAGTATATTACTAATGAAAATTAAAAAAATAAACTCACATTGGATCGATAGTATTTTTTCATTCACCTGATTCATCCTTTTGAAAATTTTCCATCAAGCTTTTACACTCTTGTGGTCCTATATATGAAATAGCCTTATCGAGGTTCATCATTTTGTGGCTCTGCATGATACACAATAAATAATACATATTAGTTAAACTTACATATCATTCAAAAATAATATTTTTTTAAAGAATTTACAAAGAACTTGGCTTCTTTTATTTTCTTGATATGCTATCAGTATTTTTGTTACTTGATCTGTTTCAACCATTTCTTTATCAATATGAAACCTGTACCATACCATTCATTGATATATTTTATAAACAAATCTTAAGAAAACGGTGCACCTTTAATGATGTACGCATCGACGCTAGTGAGACATGTTTTTATAAACACACCACCAAAACAATAGAAACATCGTACAATGCTCTCTGTCAATAAGGAGAACCGGTGCGTTATATGTTAACCAACACACCGATTAATAGAGAAATATTAATAAAATTCATCTAGTGTTAGTTTTTGTAGCATATGATGTCATGGAGGGGGTGATGCAACATATTATTATAAACGCACCACAAAAACATGGGGACACTGTATCGTTCTCTCTGTCAACAAGGAGACCCAGTGCATTATATGTTAAACGATGCACCGATTAACACAATGTTACACGTTATTTTGTCACCATGACATTTGACTGCCAATATAGGCTTATCGTTACCTATATTACACTTTCTTAGAAGTCAAAACCCCTAATGTTCCTAAACCAAGTTTTAGAATTGGATAAAAGCTCATTAAAACCCTTAAAAGTATAACTCCGCACTTTTCCCAGCCCTTGCTTGTGGATCCACAGATATTTTCTCTATAACCACAGTAAATCCCGCACATTTTACATATTAAACCTACAGACCCCCATAAATAGTCAAATACAGGAAAAAATAAGTTCTAGAAGCCCAGGTGGACGAATATTCTCTCAACTGGAAGCTTCTAGAAGTGCATTCAGTTTGAGCTTTATCCTATACTCATGAGCTCTATCCCTTAACTCATGGAATTTATCCCTTGGTATATGGAACTCAAATCCCTTCATGAGAAGAATCCATCCCTCTCTTCATGGAACTGAAACTACCTCCATTTCCCTATAAATTGAGCTCATGTTTTAGTCTCAAGGGTAGAGACACATATGTGGTAATTTCTGAAGAATTCTTAAGAGAGAATACTCTCTATACTAGCCATTTCTGGTATGAGAATGATCACACACTCATGTCGATAAATTTATGCTAGTTGAGAGAGAGGAAGGCTTTTCAATTCGAGAGAGAACGATTGTTCAGGGCCTTGGAAGAACCTATATAACATCAAGGTGAAAGGTTGTAAGGTTACTTCTTATTATACAAGTTAATAAAAATGGATTTAATTTTCTCATTGAATTGTTCATGTATCTATTTGAGTATTTCAATTCTTATATTCCTTTATCAGTGAGATAGACTAGTGTTTTCTTAATTATTATATCTAGAAGGTGCTTTTAATCATTTTATTTGTCTTTCATTGCAATTTTCACATGCTGAAGTGACCTCTTTCAGAGTGATCGGATAGAAGATTTCAGAAAATGTTGGACTTGAGGTAGGGGCATGTCCTTGTACTTTGTTATTAATAATTCTAAATCATAAATGATCTACAGAAAATAGTTTGCATCTAGTCGTTTTTTTCTAGATATCCTTAGGATAATAGGGATATCATTCTTGTCCACAAGAAGGATTTATCCGCATAAAAAAAGGTGACTCCACTAGGGAATAGAAATTAGTTTCTCTTTTCACTTTCCAGATTTATTTTTCGGTGTTGATTAGTCTAAAACTGGTTTGGGTAGATAAATTTCCAAAATCCCTGAAAAGTAAATCAGAATTTTTATTTTTTCTATGTTTTTCCTAGACTTCGTAGTTTTTGTTTAAAAACAATGGGGTAGCCTCCGCAGTTTTAGTTCAAAATAGTGCGTCACCACACTGTGCTCCATTGAAATCTACAGACTTGTGGAAAATTTTTGAAAAATTAAAAATTCTCTCTTTAGAAGCAATATAACTAGATTCTCTATGTTTTCCCCAACTTATCTTGACTGTGAAAGCATTATGTGTGAATTTATTTTAGCAATTCTTGTGTATGAGTGGTTTTTCATCTGATTTTCATTTTATAAGTAAGTGTTTGCCCTACTTTCTTGTGTCTCTTTATTATAAACCATCATATACCTTAGGTTACAAGTATGTTGTTGTTTTCTTGTTGAGCCGTTGAACTTATTGCAACCCTTGCTTTTATGAAAATTGAGTTCATTTTTCATTTACAAATTTAGAAAAGTCTTAAGCTTACTAAAACGTAAATTTCACTTAAAACCATTATTGAATGTTTTGATTTTTGCTAAATATAAGTAGAAATTATTCTTGGTTCGATCAAAAAATAAGAAAAACATCCTCAAAACTTTCTAGATAGAGTTAAAACATTAGTGTTTTCTTTTGCTTTAAAATTTTATGTTTTTAGGAGTTTTGATAAGGTTTTCTTTTTGGAAAAAGTTTGTTAAAAGATTTTTAGTTTCTGATCTGATTAATGAAGGATTTTATTTTGAATTAGTAATTGATCATCATATGAAATTGAGTTCATGAAGGATTTTATTTTGAATTAGTAATTGATCATCATACGAAATTGAGTTCTCGAAGAAATAGTCTTCTTTTCAAAGATTTTTGTCTATAACCGAAAGAATTAGTGCTTTGAAAGTTATCTAAATCTCTCAAATCTTTCCTTTAAATAGGTTTCATTGAAAAGAAAAGAGTTATGCTCTCATATTGATGCATTTAGCATATTTTGAGTCGGGTCATAAAACATCATTGAATTTTCATTTCCATACCTTCTATCTTAATAAAAAACCAAACTAAAAATAACACTTTAATTAAAATCAATCTAGATATTTTTACATTTTCTAGGGCTCTTTTCCACCAATATAGCTTAGGATAGTATCTTCGAATAGGTTGTAATTAACATTCCAAGACAGTTAAAATAAACAAGTAGCAATCTTGTAGTAGGAAAATCCAATTGTAGCATGTATGCTCTAGGAACCTCTTCTTAAGAGAGTCAAGCACGAGATCATGTACGCACCAGTGAGGTAACTGTACTGATCTCATTGGGAAAGATAGCATATGTGCACGTATTAAAAATGGTAAACCTCAGAGAGACCATTATCCAAGAGCCTAGGGTCACTTTTTGGTAAACCTTAGATTATATCAAGGAGCCTTCAAGGGGATTGAGCTTGTTACTTTGCCCTTGTGTGTATATCGGATCGTAGATTGTTCCCCGAGGTATATTTGTTCCCGTTGGTGACCTTAGTGGCTATAAACTTTAGGATCCTTTCCCAAGGTGATGGTGGAGGGAAGGTCCCACTGTACCTTGAGTATACATTGACTAGACTCACTTGGACTTTCTGGAGGGCTCTCTTCATTTCGAGATGGTTTAAGTGGAGAAACCTGCACCAGACTATTTCATTAAGCACGTTATCGGGGTAACTGTTCCAAACACTATTTCTGCATTAAAATTCTACGATGTTGGATTTCATCACCAACTAGTTTTTTTAGTGCGAGAATCTACTGTTTGTGTGTGGATTTCTCTATTGGACTTTGTAGGTGTGTGATCAATCTGATTGTTTCCTTAGATAATTTAGGACATTTTATTGAAATTTTCTTTGATTTTGTGTTTTAAAATTTTTAATCGTGGCCAAATTACCTATAAAATCATGTAGAATGTAGGGGAAACCCCCTGAGTACATAGCAAGTCAGTTAGAAAAACTTAAATCTGAGAAAGGACAAACATCAGGGACTGGATCAACTGAACACAAAGAAACATCAATAATTATTCATCTTGAATATGAAGTAGATCAACCTCGAACAACAGAGAGTACTACAAGAAGAGTTTCAATTTCTGAGCTAGCTGAACTTGTTTCTACAACTAGTGAATTATCAGATTTGGATCCTGAAAATTTTGAACCAGAAAATGCAACAGTTATACCTTATATTACTTCTTCATTCATTACTCTGACCCCTCGTCATCCTGATTCACGCAGACTGAAGTATCGTATCACTGAAAATATTCCTCCTAGTCTCGTTAGTATTGAAGAAGTTATTGACACTAAAGAAGAAGTTGTTCTTCCTCCAACTCAGGACTCTTTAGATATTAGGCCAAGTGAACCGATTTACTATAGACCTTTCAAACAAGGTCCTTGGTATTCTCAATTGGTATATTTTCTACACAATACTGGTCTAAATTATTCGCCACCCTGAATTCCTTTTTACGCTATACCAAGAGGCTATAGACCTCTGTTAAACATGTCTAGTGAGTCATCAATGTATTCTGCGTCACCAAAATCATACTTGTACCAGTTGATTTTTGGTACTTTCTTAGGAGAAAATACTTCTCCCGACAAAAATATATCATCATTTTGTCCAAATGAATAAAATACAGAAAATTTGAGTGCATAACATGTTTACATGATGTTTAGAAACATTCCTAATCCTAACCTTCAAGGTATTAATTTACTGCCTAGGAGGCAACCTCAAAGTTGTAATTTACTACCTGGGGGGCAACCTCAAGGACAGTACATACCTCAAGTACCATATCAACTACAAGGACAATACATACCTCCAAGTCAGTACATACCTCAGGTCAATATAAACCTCAAGGTCAATACCTAACTCAGGGTCCGCAGCCTCTTAAAGGACAATACCCTACACTAGGGAAACTATCTTTCCAGGGACAACAAATTTCTTTATGGCCATACTTCTACCTAGAATAACAATAGTTTCAAGGAAATGGGACTTGTCCAGCTAATTATCAAGCTTATGTTCCAAATTATCAACCTGGATATGGTCCTTCGTATGCAACACAACCTTCATACCCCGGAGTAAACACAGTGTAGGATTCATCACAAGTTCAACAGAATTTTCAACCTAATGTATAAGTACCTTATTATCAACTGGGTTAGCCAATGGGTTACAGTCAAATCCAACAACCTGTCAAACCTATTCAACCTGCGATTCAGGTATCTGCATTTGGTACAGTTCAGCAGCCTGGTCTAAGTACACCTAGAACTCCAACTCAAATTTCTACACCAACTTTTGTTCAAGCTACCACACCTATTCCTGGAGTTTCTGCAGCTCCTATTTCTATATCCCCTCAAGTATCACAATAAATCCCTATAGTCTCTGCACCATAACCTGGACCTACAATCTAGCCTTCTATTTAGCTACCTACAGGGAAACCTGGTACAAGTACAATTGTAACAAGCAAACCTCAGTTTTTTTATCAACCATATCAAGGGAAGTATCAATATGGGCCTGTAGCACAAAATACAGTATACCAGCATCAACCATACCCTGGTTACACGTATCAGACACCAGCTCAACCCCAATATGGTTTGGCTAATCTTGGTTACCCGAGAGGTATTCCAATCGCAAACACATGGGCTATTCTAGGATATCCTGGATATCCTCCTCCTGGTACTGATATAGTTCCACAAGGTTATCAATTTTCTCAAGACCCTAACTATCGGTTGCTATTCGTAGCAACTTTTGATTTACCTGATTTTTTGCGCCTAACGAATGATCCCATCAAGTATCTTCGATATTGGCTACCAATGCCAAATAATTTTCCCAGTGATATTCCTAAATTTGAAGGGAAATCAGGAGAGGACCCATTGAACCATGTCATGACTTACGACCTCTGGTGCACATCCAACTCTTTGATTGATGATTCTATTCAATTACGACTATTTCAAAGAACAATGATAGGCTTGGCTGCCAAATGGTACATTGAATTACTGTACGGCTCATTCAAAAATTTAAATGCTTTAGCAACTGCTTTCTTAACACATTTTCAATTTCCTATCAGATACGACAATGACACGAAATTATTGACTTCATTAGAACATTACACGTCTACGTACATATCTGATCATATACATGAATGGAGACGTAGGAGATGTTTGGTGAAAGATTTTATTCTAGATCAGATCTTGGTAGAATGGTTCATCAAATTATTACTTCCAAAGATCACTGAAGATGTGGCTAAGGGAGGATTTGTTACTGAGGAACAAGCCATTCCTCAAGCTTAGTACTTATACCTTATATATACACAGTCTAGTACTTTGTATGAAAATTTTCCTTATTTTCCACATCCTGGTAAAATAATTGCAACTCCTTCAGGGTCTCATGCTACAGATGGTGTAATTGGTTTAGTTAACACAAATAAAAGTAAGAAGAAGTCCTCAAAAACTACTCCTATAATAAGTTTACCTGATTCACCAAAAGGAGATTCTTTCCTTGAAACTTCTGCTGACATTCACATTGTAGATTCATCTACAACTAAATAAAAAACCAGTAATAAGAATAAAGGTAAGAATAAAAACAAGCAGATTTCATCGCCTAAACAGACAACCGAAAAAACTGAACCATTTGATGATAAACGAAAACCTCGTTATCCTTCTCTTATTTGTGACGAGGATCACTTTACTAAAGAGTGCCCGCATCGATCTAAGTTGTCTAAATTCATCAAAGGTTCACCCACACCCGTTGTCTTAAAGGAAAATTTTCTACTCAAGGTAGAAAAATGATATGATCTCTTCACACTTAGCAACAGATATTTTAATGATGTCTGAGGTTATGGTTGCAACGCAATCGCAAGTCTATGGAAGTAAAAATCTTGTTACTGGTAAAGAAATAGAAAATTCTAATTCAACACCAACTGCATCTCCTTCAATTTCTAATTCACTCCATATCGAGAAAAATAATCCTGATTTAGTAATTAAACCACCCACTAAAGGTTTACTTTGCAATACAGCTTTCAATCGAGATGCGAGAGTTGCTTAGAGCTACAACCTTATTGAGGACTTGGCGATTTCTCGTTCAGCAATGTTAGCCTTAGAAGTGCTGCAGTAATGTCCAGCAAAGAGAAAATTACTTTTATCATCTATTGGAGCTATAGATCATCAGGATTCTAGCCTTATGGTATTCGATTTATAAAATTTTACACCGATACTACCCCATTATATGGCTTTTCAGATTTCGGTATTAGTAAAAAACAAACGAATTTTTTGTACTGTAATTGATGAGGGGGATTCCACGTGCATTATGTCATTAAATTGTTGGAAAATTCTTGTTTCTGCAATGATCAACCAATCTTTGACAATCCTTAAAGATTTTGGTGGAAGATTATTACATCCGTATGGAATTTTATAGGATCTACCTATAACAATCAAAGGTAAAACTATTAATCTAGATGTGGATGTAGTTGATGCCCCTCTATATTACAACCTTCTTCTAGGCCAAAGTTGGTCTTATGCTATGACTTCTATTGTGTCTTTCATCTTTAGGTTAATCATGTTTCCTCATAAAGGAAATATTGTGAAAATCGATCAGTTGTCATATTATTCGTTTGACCCAGCCTCTACGGATAATATTCAACATGTTGGAAAATTGACTATTCCTTATGAAGATGTTGGAGTAGGTTTAGTAAAAGATTATTTTTTGACGGGAAATTTTTCTATGCCTCCACACAACATACCACGTACCATTACTAATATCAATATTATTTCATCAAGCACTATTCCATCTGATGATCCTTGGATAGTGCCTTCAGAGTCAGAAATGGATTTTTTCAATGGCGAGATGCCTTTGAGCCCTTTTGAGATAGCATATACAGTGGTACAGTCATTTTCTAACACACCTTCAAATAAAATTGATCCAATGAATGTGGTCACTGAATAATCTTCTTCACTATCAAGCTCAGCCTTGACATCTATTTTTGATCCTTTTCAACAAGTGTTTTATACTGATGAAACTATTCGTGAAATTTTGTATATGGATGAATCACCCTAGGATGATCTACACCATAGATATTTATTTTTACCTGAACTTGATAGATTTGAAAAATAATTTTTCATTGATTGCTACAATTGATTATGTCAAGGAATTAGAGAATCCAATCATGATTACAAATTTAGATTCTGAGATTAATTTCGGAAACATTTCTATAATTGTTCCTATTAACATATCGGTTAAGCCTGTAGTTGTTGAAAACATTCATATAGGGGCTTCTTGTATGATTGAAGAAATTAATACATATAAAGCTCTATTTCAGGAATTACGTGACATATTTACTGGTCCTACGAAGAAATTCCAGGAATTAATCCAAAAATTGTTGTTCATGTAATAAAGACATATTTGGATGCAAAGCATATCAGACAATGTTTAAGTCTGATACATCTGCAAAAGGTTGCTGCTACTAAAGCTGAATTTGAGAAACTACTAAGAGTAGGATTTATTTATCCAATCCCATTAATGGATTGGGTATCTAATATAGTTCTTGTTATCAAAAAACAACGAACTATACATGTATGTGTCGACTATAGGGATATTAATAAAGTCTGCCCAAAGGACAATTATCCTACCCCTTATATTGACCAAATCATTGATGATTGTGCTGGAAATGAGATGTTTTCATTTATGGATGGATTTTGCGGATATAATCAAATAAACATACTCCCTTCTAATCAACCAAAAAAAAAGTTTATTTTTCCTTGAGAAACGTTTCCTTATCGAAAATTACGTTTCATATTAGAGAATGTTGGTGCAACTTTTCAAAGGGAAATTTCTTCGCTTTTCATGACATCAAACACATTCGGTAGCCTTATCTAGACAATTTACCTACTCACTCACTACACAAGGAAGATCATCCTACTCATTTATGAGCAATTTTTATGAGATGTAGGCATTACAAGATTCATTTGAATCCACATAAGTGTCTTTTTCGTGTGCAATCTGGATGATTATTTGGATTCCCTATTTCCAAAGCTGACATTCGTGTCGATCCGTTGAAGGTTAAGGCCATCATAAATTTACCTCCTCCTTCCACACTTTTCCAACTCAAAAGTTTTCAAGGGAAAGCAAACTTTTTGCTTAGATTTATCTCAAACTATCCTGAGTTAAAAAACGGTTTTACCAGGTTGTTGAAATGGAATGTTCCTTTTAATTGGAATGAGATCGCTGATTGATCTTTCGATAATCTAAAACACACATTAACCCATGCACTGTTATTGCATCCACCCAATTACAACTAGGAATACTTTTTATACCTCACAGCCTCTGATTCCACCATTGGAATGGTTTTAGTTCAAGAGGATGAATTTCACAATGATCATGTGACGTATTATATAAGTAGGAATTTGTATCCAACCAAAATTAAATATTCACATGTGGAGAAATTGGCCTTCGTATCTGTACAAGCTGTCCAAATATTTCTTCATTACATACTTTTATGCAAGACAATATTAATTTCTAATTGCAACCCAATGATATATATTTTGACAAAACAATTACTTGGGGGAAAATAATCTAAATGAATTTTTATCCTACAAGAGTTTGATTTGGAATTCAAAAATTCTACATCAAAGAAACTTATGTGTGACTTTCCCAATACTGAGATGGAAACTGTGGTAGAGAATCCCATTGTAGATGAATCTCTATTTCTTATTAGTGCATTAGATCCATGGTATGGAGATATCATCATTTATCTTCAAACCCAAACATTTCGGCCTGAGATTTCACGTTCAAATTGATGAAAGATCCGTTACCAATCTCAAAAATACAATATTTTTGGGGACACACTTTATCGTCATGGTACGGATTTTGTTTTCCAACATTGCATAACTCATGAGGAGGCTGAAAGGGTTTTGAATGACTGCCACTTTGGAGCATATGGTGGGCATATGTCTAGGTACACCACAACCCAAAAGATATTTCACGTTGGCTATTTTTTTCCGTCATTATTCAAATATTGCATTCTTACGATCTGAAAATGCCACAACTGTCAAATATTTGATCGAAAAATGCGTGCACGACTAGCTCCTCTTCACCACATAATTGTTGTCGGTCCTTTTGCGAAATGGGGCATTTATTTCATTACATGTAACCCTCACTCGGTCGGGGGGCATGGGTGTATTATTGTCACATTAGATTACTTACCAAATGGGCCGAGGTGATGCCTACATTCGCGGTAGATGGAAAGACTGCAACTACGTTCATATTCAATCATGTGATTGCTTGTTTCGGTGTACCCCAAACTATTATCATTGATAGTGGGAGTCATTTTCGAAATACAATGATGACCAAACTTTCTGATCAAGTTGGCCTGTGCCATGATAATTCTACTCCATATTACCCACAGGCTAATGTTCAGGTTGAATCCATTAATAAAGCTTTAACCACCATGATCAAATAGATTATCGGAACTCACAAATCGAATTGGAATACCATGTTTTTTTCAGCATTATGGGCATACCGAACCTCAACACAAACTGCAATAGGGTTCAATCCTTTTCAATTGGTTTATGGTTTAGAAGCTGTGTTACACATTGAATGTGAAATACCGTCACTCCAATTAGCCATAAAGTTACTACCAGCTACCTCTGAAGAGGAAAAACACTTTTTTTACGTAGCACAATTTGATGAGACTCGGCGCATTGCTGCATTAGAATTCGAAGCTCATAAAAAACATGTTAAAGCTTAGTATGATCGAAGTGTTACACCTCGTGTTTTTTTAGAAGGTGACCTAGTATTATTATATGATCAAGCTAAAGATAAGCTAGGAGCTGGGAAATTTGCACCAATGTGGCATGGTCCTTACATTGTCAAGTGAGTGCTTGCCAAAGGGGCCTATGAATTGACTGATTATGATAGGGCCTCTTCAGAAAAGCCGAGAAATGGTCTTTATCTGAAGATATATTATGCTTGATTCTTGTGTGAAGATCTTGCTTTTATATTAGTTATTTTTCTAGGTAGTGTGCCTTAGATTAGATAGGTATGCTTAGCTTTTTCTACTATCTCTGCTTATCTTAATTACTCTTGATATTGTAGATGTTGACATCCCTCCAAACATACATTGGTTTTGCTGATGGTGCCTATCGTAGTACACGAAATATTTATTCCATAGTTTTGGTTATGTATTCACCCACTGATGAGTTAGTTTCTATGCATGGGGTAAGCCTTGATCAAACAACTAATAATATCACAGAATATAGCGCAATGATTCAGTTATTACCTAATGCCATTTCATTTGGTATTCGACGTTTGATCATAAGGTTGGATTCAGAACTCATTTCATTACATTTAAACAAAGTATACGCAATTAAAAATCCAATGTTATTAAGATTATTTTTGAAGGTTCATCCCTTGGAAAGACAATTTGATTATATCGAATATCAAGACATTTCAAGAAATTTAAACACATTGGATGATGCATTAGCTAATCATGTTCTAAATAGATATTTTCAACATTAAAACTTAAACCAAAACAAAATTTGATACATGTTGAACAAGATAGTCAAAGAAAGTAGTAATATCATAGATGGAGGTTTTTGTTTTCAAAAAATATTACATGGTCTATGATCATAGGTTTAGAACACCATATGATCTGAAATATAGTGATAAAAAAGACAAAAATGTCAATCCATGATGATCATCCACTATCCGTGGTGATGATCATGGTAGCAGACTATCAAACACGCCACCTTGCGCAAGAATCTCCTAAACTGGCCTAGAACACTAGTAACATGTCTCTGGAGACGAAGAGGAATGTCGTCTGTCGATGTCTTAGGGATATCTATAGTCAACCTCTCTAGGTTGTATTCTATGTGAGTGAGGATTTCTGTTGTCTCATCCTGTGGCGATGATATTGGCTCTGTTTGCCGCCTTTCAGAGTGATGGAGTGTAGCTGGCCATCGTGGACCAACATCTGCATTTAAATTTTTTTTAACAGTATTGGACAATTTAAAAAATAAATAAAAATTAGATTTAAAACACATAAAAATGATTCTCTTATCTGGTTCGTCCCATTGTTCCCCTAGAGGCAAGGAAATCTCGGGATCACCTCTAAAGTCTATACCCACATATGGGAAATCTTCAATTTTGAATATTGGGTTCTACAGCCATATAAAATACGTAAGAGTAAACCAACCCACTGTACTACCATAGCCATCATGGCAGGCCATCAATGCAACCCATCATACCATATGAGTCTCTCTAAGTTCACCACGATCAACAGGAATAAGTTGAGGGGCAAGGAATCGAATCCTCTCGAAAGCAAAAGAGATCAGAATGGCACCATGCCCAAAGTTTTTCAACTTTGCATTTTTTTCTCTCATTAGTTGGCCTTTCATATTGACCAATATCCATTCACACCAGTTGAAAATGGTGCCTCTGAAGCATTCAACTGCGGTCTGCATATGAGACTTGGTGGCCACATGTGGAGTCATGCTTCCACACAACCTAGTTACTGTGAATGCAATAAATTTAAGATAAATTCGCAAGATTGTCTTTATATCTATGAGGTTACCCTTGGGATCTGCTTCATCACTGCAAAATCATTGTTTGTAACTAGCAACGGTAAGGCCACCCTGCGTAGATCCAAACAAAGAAATTTTTTCTCCTCTTTTGGATAATCTAGTGAGAAGATAAATATATTCAAGCTCAAGTTCAAGTTGATGATCGCCAATGATGAAACATTGATTTTGAACATCCCACTTTTTCACTAGCCATGTCATCAGTTCCAATTCTGCCCTCATACCTTGAATTGCCCAGAATTTATACAAACCACAATTTTTAAGTGCACGCATTGTGGCGTGATCATTCATAGCCGCATCATCTGTACCTTCATGCACACATTCTCTCCACTCTAGCATTATGGAATAGTCTACAAATGGATGCATTTGAAGATTAGAAACTTTTAGAGTTAGAAATTTCAACCATTTTTTAGAGAAATTATCAATTTTCATTTGGTCACGGTGCCTCCGTAGTTTCCATGCAGAGACAGTCCAAATGTTCACACGCACTCTACATGAAAACCATGGTAGCCCTAATAGTTTTCCTTTAATAAAATTATTGGGGTCCGCGGGTAATGAATGTATGACTCACAGACCCCTGAGGGATGAATTTTAAATCTAATTTCTCCTCAAAAAATGGTTTTAAAACATAAAAAGAGAATTTCATTGGATAGAAATGAAGATAATAGTGTTGTTAATTACCTAGTTTTGACGAATCTCGATTTGACCAGTCAGTTCTCCTGTTATCAGCTCCGAAATTTTTCTGTCAAAATATCTCAATTTACAACTCTGAAGACAAAAGGTGAAAATGACTTTGTTAAGCTCCTTTTTATAAGTTTTTTTGAATAAATAAATATTCCATTTTATTTATTTTCCACTTTAAAAAGTATTTTTTCAATGTTTTTACTTATTGGAAACAGGTATGTTTAATCTTTCGAGTTTTTGCGCAGAATAAATATTTTTCCAATGAAAAGAATTTTTTTCATGATGAGTACACTTTTATCACTTTTTCGGGCTCTTGAAAAATTACAAAAAATTGAAACCCTAGAGTTCTATTTTAAGCCATTTTCAGACTCTCTAAATATGAAAATATCATCGAGTACTTTACTATTCGAACTTGTTAAAGGAAATGAATAACCGTCCTTTCAGTATAAGTTTACCCCTTTTTGGGACTGAAATGTACTATTTACGAAAAAGGTATACGTTGACTAATCATGGTCAATAGAGTTCTCTCTTGTATTCTTTTATCATTTTTCGGGATTGAAAGACTAAACTTACGAAAAAGAACAACCATAGAGTTTTCTTATGTTTTTCTTCTAACTCCCTAAAATTGAAAAACATCGAGTTTCACCTGTACTAGACTCGTTAAAATTTAATAGTAAAGGACCTGTCAATTACAAATAGGAACAAACCACTCCTTCTTAGGGTTAAATTTTGAATACTATGTTGTATTCATCTGAAGGATGAGCTTACACAAGAAGAAAATTTTATCCTCCTCAAGATTGTCAAAAGTAAATAGGTACTTGCCAGAAATGGCGGGGGAAAAGAGTGAAAATGAATCCAGTTGTAACCCTTATTTTGAAAAGCAGTATACCACTCTTGAACCTAACACTTTTTGTCACACTTTACCTGGGTTGGGAAAATCCTTTATCTAACCATTAATCAAACCACATTGAAAGTCTTCAGCTGGTTTCTAAGTATTAGCTTTAGTTCAACTGTTACCAAACCATCTATAGTGTCGTTATGTCTTCAAGGGACAGTTCAAATAAAACCATTCATTGCAAAAAAATTTATCCATTCGCGTTGACTGTCCCTGAGTTCAGTCCTTGCTAAAAATTTCTTCAAAACTTGATCTAACGGTTTCATGTCATGGGATTTCCAACTATGGGTCACTTTCTATCGATGAAAACTCATCATCTAGAAAGTTGATCTAGAATCCTATTAGTACCTTGGGATCTACATGCCCTAATGGCAGGTTTCTCACCTTCGACGACGGGTTGGATCATTGACCTTCTATTGAATGATTGGGTGAAATGTTCGAGTGAAAATCATTTATTCACACTTCATGGATTGTACTGAGTACTTTGAGAGCCATTTTAATTATTAGTGGTTTCTCTGACACTTGTTAACAGTTCACATCATTGACTGGTAATCAAGTGGTTTCTACCATGCTCAACTTTGACACAATCAATCGCATGAATAGAATCATACTAGTTAGGGAAGTGGAAATCAAGACCCTGGACCTAGTTTCCACCATCTAGGCTATGAGGAGTTTTATCATTCATGATACAGTATACTACTTATGACAAATGGTTGCGTCCATGTTGTTTCTAGTATTGATGTAATTTTAAAATCATTTCTATACCAAAACATGTATTTAGTTTTGATCTGAGTATGGAATGCCTACCTCAATGATATAATACATATATATTTTTTCATTCAATTTTTTTATAGGCTTTCGACCGGTATGTCAGCAATTGAATCCTCCGAAAGATAAAGCACTTCACTCTTTAGAACTACCTCAGACTTTGCACTTTAGGGGGAAATCTGTTACACATTATTTTGTCACATGACATTTTAATTTCAATATAGGTTCATCATTACCTGTATTACACTCTCTTAGAAGTAAAAATCACTAATGTTCCTAAACGGAGTCTTGGAATTGGAGAAAATCTGATTAAAACCCTAAGAAGTATAACTCCTCACTTTTCCTAGCCCTTGCCTGTGGATCCGCATATATTTTCTCTATAGCCCATGGAACATCCCACACATTTTTTATATTAAACCCACGGACCCCTGTAAATATTCAAATAAAGGAAAAAGTAAGTTGTAGAAGCCCAGTTGGATGAATATTCTCTCTACTAAAATTTTCTAGAAGCTCGTTCAATTCGAACTTTATCCTATACTCATGAGCTCTATCCCTACACTCATGGAGTTTATCCTCTGGCATATGGAGCTCAAATCTCTTCAGGAGAGGAATCCATCCCCCTCTTCATGGAATTAAAATTACCTCCATTTCCCTATAAATTGATCTCATGTTTCAGTCTCAAAGGTAGAGACACATATGTGGTAATTGTTGAAGAATTCTTAAGAGAGCATACTCTCTATACTAGCCATTTTTTATATGAGAATGATCACACATTCATGTCCATAACTTTTTGCTATTTTAGAGAGAATAAGGCTTGTAAATCTTAGAGAGAATCATTGTTCAGGACCCTGGAAGAACCTGTATAACATCAACGCGAAAGGTCATAAGGTTACTTCTAATTATACAAGTTAATACAAATGGATTTCATTTTCTCATTGAATTTTTAATGTATCTATTTGAGTATTTCAATTCTTAGATTGCTTGATCATTGAGATAGATTAAGTATTTCTCAATTATTATATCTTGAAGGTGCTTTTAATCATTTTATCTATCTTTGATTGCAGGTTTCACATGCTGAAGTGACCTCTTATGGAGCGATTGTACAGAAGATTTTAGCAAGCATTGGACTTCAGGTAGTGGCATGTCCTCATACTTAGTTATTAATATTCTGAATCATAAATGATCTAGAGAAAAGGGTTTTCATTTGGTTGTTTTTTTCTAGATATCCTTAGGATACTAGGGAGATCTTTCTTGTCCAAAAGAAGGATTTATCCACATAACACACAGACATAATAATTTTTTTTTTTTCCGAACAGTACATGTGCAGTGCGCTATAATGAAATAGTGCACCTGTGCACTCTTTTAAATACGGCAGACAGATTAAAAAAATATGCTTTTAATTTTTTTTTATCAAACAGTACGTGCGCGGTGTGCTATCATAAAACAACGCGTCGATCCACTATTTTACATAGGGCGCACCAATTAAAAAAAATGTTTTTTTAAAATTCACGCTAGAGCCGACATGGATTGGGATCTGAATATGCAAGTCATCCTCTAGGTTAGATGTCATAGGCCTATATATATAGAAATACAAACCCTATAAATCTAAAATGAAAAGCCCACATTCTGAAATCATAGAAACATGAAGAAGCAAGGGAAGAAAAAAAAAGAATCAAGGGTTTAGCGTAAGAATGGATTTTTTATTTTTTATTTATTTCTTTTTTTCCTGAAAATAAATAGTAAATTTAAATTTTTTACTTACTGAGTAAAAAAATACTATATAAAATGTTAAAAAAAGCAATAAAATTTAATCACGAGGTGGTTTGAAATTCTATCCTACAAGGTTTGAATCACAGGAGGTTTGGAATTCTGATTATGTGAATAGTTCGGTTCAAAAGTATATCGTTGCTCCATAATTCCGTCGTGCTCTCTTGCTCCATGTATGTCTCGTGCAAATATCTCCTTAAAACATTTTGCCAAAAAAATGAAATAATGAAAATTGTTTACTATTTAAAGAATCGTTTTATGAAATTAGACTTTCTAAAATATTTCTCTGCCCATTTTTCAACTTACCGCATTTTTTTCACTTTACAAAAATAAAGTTGCACTTTTTTTAGTTGTGGCTATTCGGCATCGATGCGCCAATTAATAACACTGCACCAGTGTGTGGTAACTAAAGCGCACAAGTGTGGTTATCTGTACATTAGCATTGATAACAATAAGTCCATTTTTAAGGCACCCGAATTACTTTTAGGTGTGTACACAAGAATTTATTGTTTATTTTTCTCAAATTCAGGGACAAAATATCGTAATTATATTGAATGGACAATTCTTCATAATCCAAATCATTCCAAAATATCTCTCAAATTCCATCATGGATTTCTCCCTATCCATCTTGAGACGTATTATTTACTTCATATTTTATTTATATTTTCATTATCTAAATGAATTTATGTTTTTATATCCATGCTAATCAGCTTAATAAAATTTATAATTTATACAAAGTTGTAGGTTCATGCAAATTCATAATCAAGTTCAGATGCACAAAATATTCAAACAACTCCAAAACGTTGAAAGCTCTTATCAATAGCAGCATACCGCAAGGTGCATTTGGTAGATGAAAATGGATAGCCTCTTCACCATGCCAATTGTAACAATGTTGCATATTCTACCCAAAATCCTAGGACAATGATGGTAATAATAATTTTTTGGTATATTAATGTAATTATTTCAACGTCAAACTAATTAATCATGCATTGTCGATGTGCTTACTAGTTTATATCATAGATTTTGTACTAACCATGTTCAAATATATTTTTTGAAATTATTAAGATTCTAGTGATGATGAGCAACCTACCTACCATCTTCTGTTGCACCACACAAAAATTTCGAATTGAGAGAAGGCTAAATTAAGAGAAAAATCCACAGAGGAACGATCCCAAGAATGGTTGAATCAACCACCTATCCAATTACCACTACATCCAGATTCACCAATTAGGAATGACTACTGCAATAGTAGTTCTTCACAAGCTGGCAATGGAGTTAATCAAATATAGGTTGGTATGGATGATTACTTAATGGATACAACTGCCATTGAGACAATGTTGTTAGATTCATTCTAGAACGATGATCATCTAGGGGATGATGCTCATAGCGGCTGGCACCTTTTTTCAAAAGCCTTAGATTCGCTTCCACTACCCCTCTCTTTGGACCTGGAAATCAGTCAAAGTCTACCCAGTTGGGGACAACGATTTTACTATACAACTTGAAAGAAATTTTGTCTTGTCGAAAGCATGTTTCTAAAAAAATTTGAGGTAAGTTACCATAAAGTCCTCCCTTATATTTTGAAAAATATAATCAGACAATTAACATTAAAAATGGTCAACTTTATGAACGTTAATAATTATATCATCATAAATGTACATTCAATATTTTACATGATCACCAACTATAGGTTATTCAAATATAAGTTTCTTCCGAGTGATAATGTCTTGCCCGATAGTTGCGAAGGGGCAAATAAATTGTTGAAAATGTTGGGTGTTGAGTACATATCATATCATGCATGTCCAAATGATAGTATTATATATAGAGGAGAATATGCAAACAAAGCGATATGTCTAAAATGTGGGCATGATAGGTATGATAAATAAAGAAAGAAGGTTAAATCATGTGGTCCTCCTTTTAAGATATTTAGGCACATGCCTATAATCCCAACGATTCAAAGGATCTTTCATTGCAATGAATTAGGTATATTGCAGGGATGGCATGCCTCACATAGAAGTGAGTTGGGAGTTATTTGAATCCCAATAAATTCAATAGCCATGAAGCATATAGAGGATACATGGCCCGAAAATTTCAAGGATGAATTACGAAGTATACGACTCATCATAGCCATGGATGGCGTCAACCTATATTCCATCAGGAACAAAAACTATTTTTTTTGTCTTGTAGTAGTGATCAATAACAATATCCACCCATGGTTTTTTGTAAATAATGAACATCTTATGTTGGCTCTCATAGTCCCTGGTAGAAGAGAAGTGAAGAATATGGATGTCTACTTACAACCACTGGTATATGAATTGAAGGAATTATGGGATGGGATAAATGTTTATGATGTATCTAGACCCATCACAACAGAGAAGAGTTTTACATTGTATGGAATATTTTTTTACACGACACATGATTATCCAGGCTTAGGAGTTTTATCTGGTAAATTACATGTGAATTGATTTGTTTATATAATTAAAAATATTCTTTTGTATATTAGTTATTTAATTCATTGTAATTGTTGTGATCTTCATGATATTATTTAACGTGCCATGCATATATATTGTATACAATAATCTTGCAGGTCTTGTAACAAAAGGGTATTTTGGATGTAAATGTTGTAGACCTTCTCTAAAAGTTATATGGTCCAACGACCTATGAAATTCAGTGTGTGACTCTTCCAGGGTATTCGTCCTAGAATAACACCCTTAGAGAAGAGTAGCAGTTGCCTTCAATGGTAAATGAGAGAGAACCCAAAAGCCTCCAATAACGATACCAACTGAATGACTTAGAGCATATGAGAGAGAGAAGGAGAAGGAGTTCATAGAAATGTTTGATTCAAATGGGGAGCCTATGTTTGATGACCCAGAAAAACATTAAGTTTCCATATGGACTAACGTGGAAAGGATATCCATGGGTTAAAATTTGAATGACTCATGAACCAAATCTATCTCATTCAAATCCTGGTAGCCATTAGAGGTTGCAAAAAAATTAGACAAATTATAAATATTTGAGTAGTTCTTTGAAAATTGGGGGTGACTTGTTGTGGGTCTTTGAGTGGTGCACTAAATATTAGGGGGTACCTGAGAGTGAGATCGGTTAAAATATAAAATATTACTCATATTTATTATTAGTATATGAGGAAATGATCTGTATGACCTTATAACCTTATATATTGGGAAGTTTGCACTAAAATATTGATCTTATTGTCAAATAATTTTTTTAACAATTAAATGTTTTAAGTATATAAAAATTGGATATTAGAAAAATAAAAAGTTGTAATTCCATTTTGATATTCATGCTTTGGTAGGGACTAATAATATGAAATTAACCTTATTAATTCTTACTTCGACCAAAATTCTAAATTTTGAGATTCAAAGGAGTGACCAAATAATGTAATTTTTTTTATCAAATATAACTTTAAAATTTTATTTTTTAATTAAAAATACATTTAAAAATATCAAAAATTAAATTATAATTTTTATATGATTATTTAAATTGATATATTAATCAATTTTTAGACGCAGCATAAAATATTGAGTAAATGAGTGCATTGTTATTGTACTTTTTTCTTGATGGCTACTAGTTCAAAATATCATGGATATTACACCTCTTTAATTTTCAACTAAAGGTTAGAGCGATAGAAATTAGAATCAATCACGTGTCACAAAACTATGAGACCAACCTCATTACTTTTTCCTCTATTAAAAAAAAAACAAAACATGTAATTAAAATATTTAACAGCTTATAACTTAGATATTCTAAAATTGATATAAATTATCTTAAATTTTATGTGTGTGTGTGATTTATTCTACAAATTTTATTAAAAATAAAATAAGAGTCTAATCTATTTTTTATTTTTGTATATGAGAGAAACCCAACATCTAACTTGACATGTACCTATTAGTAAACCTCTAGAGGCTTAAGTTTTTTCCTCCTTGATGTAAATTAGACTTACTACAGGAGGGATTTCACGATTTCATAAACTTCAAATTAACCAATTAAACTATCTCGAACCAAAATAATATTTTAAATTAAGATTAAAAAAACTTAATTATAAGTATTTTTTCTAAAATTATATATATATATATATATATATATATATATATATATATATATATATATATATATATATATATATATATATATATATATATATATATATATATATATATATATATATATATATATATACATACATATATATAAACTCGCATTCTTCTATTTTAGAAACAATAAAAATGTGTGTATCATCCTATTTTCATAATGTAAATGGATTACAATGATAACCTCCTTATATAACACAATATAAATATAAATAATATTTTATATTAAAATAAAAAATAAATTTTAAAAAAATATAAATCTAACTAAAAATATTTCTCTAAATTTAAAATTTCTTTATAACCTTTAGATATTGAAAAATTCAAATATTTAGTTATTAAATTTCAAAAAACGGCTCCTAAATTTTGTTAAAAAATGTGTGTATCATCCCATATTCATAATGAAAATAGAATATGACAATAAACTCCTTATAACTCAATTATGAGAGTAACCTCTTTATAATAAATTACATAGTACCAATGAGGCTAACTTGAAAAAGGTATAGTTAATATTATTGAGTTAATGTCTGTAATATCCTAAAATAGGAAAAGAAGCAATATGGAAGATAAAACTGGAAATATGAAGTGATTATCAATACATTAAACATGAGTGAATCATAGACCCATTGTAGTATGTATAAAAACAATAAATAAGTACAATATCTTGGGGAACAAGTCCCTTAAGCTATGCAAGAGAAGCCTCCAATGCTCAAATGCACCAAAACATTAAATGTAGCTACTAAACAAAATGCCGGAGAATCAATACAACACGGTCCGAGTAAGTGTAACTGTAGATGGAAAATATAAATTTATGGATGTAATAATACAATTCTCAAAGAGTTTCAGGAATGGTGATCTAATATCCCAAACACATTTCCAAGACAACCCAGAAATGGTTTCTGGAAATACACAAAATACAAGAATGATCAAATGCAGCCCTAGGGTTGAATAAGCACTGCAACTGGATGGATGATATGTTGTGGCTGATATGATGTATAAAATATATGGAACTCCTCCAATAGATCTCCCGGATGAAGGGTCGTTTGCCTCATTGGAAATTTAACCCACCAACTAGGGACCTGACCCCTCCTTTGCTACTGCTCATCAAAATAACATAGTTTCTTAAGGAAAATGCGTTGTAGGTGGTGGTAACAACTTGGCCTACTGTTAGATGAAAAAATTATGCACTAGGACCATCCTTTCTAGCCTCCCGGATGAAGGGTCGATCCCTCAAAGAAGGGAAGGTCATAACTGGATCTATTTCTCCTTCACTACTTATGCCCTGCAAAAAAAACACAATCTTGAAGGAGACTACATTGGGAATAATGGCTGAAGCTTGGCCTATTTTCAGATGGTGGAAATGATGCTCAATATACCTCTCCTGATTAGGCACTTGAATTCCCCAGAGAATGAGGGTAAGATTCTCACTCATGAACAAACTTGTGCTAAACAGCACAACAGACTCCACTAAACAACTGAAGTGTGCAATGAGTCATAAAAGAACAATACATAAAAAATATTTTGAATTCCTTCTATGGCTGCCATCCTCTTCCTTTTATGCTTGGTGAGCTTCCTCACCCTATTTCCCACTCATTAAAGATGCCACTCCCATGCATACACTCCTCCATCATGACTGCACTATCCTCCTTTAATGCTCCATTCCCTCCATGACAACACTATTGATCTAGTCAACTTTGACCCTGTCCACATGCTATCGCCCCTGTTCACACCTAAGGGTTATTTAGTCAACTGCTAAAATGACCGACATTCACATGATAAGTGGTCTTTATTCCTACTAAACAGATTTATGGGTCTCCTTACCCTCTTATTCATCTATGTAAATGATAAAATCAAAATTTAATATTCCAACTAGCTGAAAGCTAATTAGGAATATTATAGTCCCCTCCCAAATGTTGCTTGTCCTCAAGCAACTGCATGGATGGATACTAAAAAATCTCCTCTCCTCCTCCTGTAGCCTCCTCATCAGATAGTCTCCACCACTGAACCAGATGCTCTCCAATCACTTTGTCTCCTAGTTGCTCCTCCCAAGTGTGAAAGTTAGCCTTTGGTGAATAAACCAAATGGCCCTCATCATGAAGAAGTGGGAGATCCATTGGGGAAACTACATGCTGTACAATGGCCTCCTTGAGGCATGAGAGATGAAAAATGTTGGGGGCCTCAACCCCAATGAAAAATACAAATCCCCATGCTATCATCCAAACCAAATGGATCATCCTGGGAAGGTCATAGGAAAAATAACCAATCCCCTACATCTGCAATGTAGAGGGGTTGTATGGCTGAAAATGAAAGGCTAATTTTTCCACCTTACGTTGTCTCTCTCTCCATTTATGATATTTATCGAGTTGCTGTCACTCTTGGTCTACAACAATGTTGCCTTCAAACTCTCATGTTTCCACTCTTTGGTTCTAGTAACCTCTCTTTCCCAAGCCATTCCACATATAGTGAACATAATATCATCACAATATGGGATCGAAAGGAAAAACAGACTGAGTTCCATATGACATGCTAGATGGTGACAATAGTCCCTCAAGTGAGACCAGTGTTGTTCTGCTTCTAGCTACCTCGAAATAGGATATTACAAGTGGATATCCAACCACTTGCTTGCTGTCACTATCTTCTCATAAGATTGGAAGTTTTAAAGGAATTAGGTGTTAACTGAGTGTAACCCAAGAAAAACAATTCTTGCTCAAGTCCCTCTAGAAAGTGACCATTCCCATCACTGAATGTAGTCCGAAGAGTACCATGAAATACCAAGAGAGGCTTACCTTGTTGTGGAGTAATGTACTGCAAATGTATGGCAAAGAAACGTAAATACTTGGTTAGATGACCAATAAGAAAAAAGACACAATCATTACCATATCTTGTTGGCAAGTTTGTGAAGAGGTCCATAGATGAGCCTTCCCACCTCTCTATCAAAAGGTGAAGTGGTTGTAACAACCTTGCAAGGTGTTTTCTTTCCTCCTCATTCATCAAGAAAGCTACATACCTCCTGATATGGTGGAGCACATCCTTTTTTAGACCCTCCCATGAGAATATCTCTGTGATGGTTTGATAAGTCCCAATGAAATCTGTGTGTCCAGAAAAGAGTGCCTCATGTGCTGCATGTCAAATATTCTCCTTGAGCTCGAAGTCTCTAGTCAAGAATACCCGATCCTGGAAATAGATGACTCCATCAACCACTCTATAACTTCCATCTATCACTTGCCCATCAAGAACCTTACATGGGAAGAGGTTCTTGGAATACTCCACCAATAGTTAGGACTCCCAATATGGATCTATAATCCTCAATGATAGCGCTGCTAATTTTTCTAATGATGCCCCTATCACCTCATAGCTATCCTCTTTGACATGCTCCATGCCAAAGCCACCTGCCGGAGCACTGTTACTCCCCTTTTGATGTCCCCCTTGCGGCTGATTTTTTCCAAGACAAGACTAAATTTTATGGGGGTCAACCTTCTCTTGGAAGCTATTTCCCATCCAAAAATTCCTGAGTTTGGCCAATCCATGCAAGAGTGCTAATGACCCTTTTTCATATACAGAATACTCCCTCCTGTGTGGAGGTATCTTCTGATTCTCCAAGGATATGGAGTAGCCCCTTTGCACCATTCTTGTGCCATCATCTACTCTTGAATCACTATCTTTTAGTGCAAGTAGCTGGGTGGGAGATGTCAATGCATATATCAGACAATTTCTCATCACTTCCTTGAGCCAATAAAATTCTCTCTGCATTGTGCTAGCTTCTCCCAAGTCTCCTTCCTAAGCCAAATCCATGAACGATGTATCTTTTTGTGAAAACTCCTTGATCATATCCTAGTCAGGGGGCCTTCATGGTTGAATGCCTCCATGTAATGAAACATCAAGGCCTAGAATAGACTGTATATCTAAGTGGAATAATTTTTGTATGCCCCTAATCACCTAATGTTGTCCATCCTTCTTATATTTTTTGGGTGTGGAGCCTGATTATTTTTTTTATTGTGTATCACAGCGTTGGACCCATATACCTAAATGGGGTGGCAACGCTGCCCATAATTAAACACTTCCTGGGTGGTCCAGGGAGGGTGACTGCGACCTGATGGAGCCCCCCCTGACGGGCGGTTTCGGAGCAACACCCCCGAAGCTAAGAACATATGTAAAATTGCCTTGTAAAATTATAGTAATTTCTAGTCAATCTGGGCCATTCATTAGGCGGATGATCTGAAGATAGAAGTTATGTTTAGTTTAGGGTTTTTTTTCCCTAGAAGGCAACCACTTGCTTTTATGTGGATATTGTGTTGTGCCTATGTATTTTGTGTGTATTCTCAGAGTGAGAAACAGATAGGGAGACTGTGAGAGAGAATAGAGGATATTATAGCGGATCTGTTGTAGGTTGTGTCTCTTCATTTTTGCTGGATAACAGAAAGGAAGGACTGGCTGTTCGGGGAGGACGTAGCCCAAACTGGGTGAACCACGTATATCTGTGTCTCTCTGGTTTTATGTGTTTTGTGTGCTTGCGTTTTCCGCATATTTTATATGTTGCATTGCTCTGTAATATTTAATTTTATAAAAAAAGGTATCAGAGCCGAAGGTCTTTTTGGTTGATAAACTCGCAGGAAAGAAGGGTTCTTGGTTCGAGTGGGAGAAACGACGGAAGATGGTAAATTTAGGGTCGAGAAATTTAACAGCCAAAAATTCCTGTTGTGGAAGATGCAGATGCAATATTATCTGTATGGAAAGATCTGTACCTACCATTGAGCGGAAAAACAAAGAAGTCAATGGCTATGAAAGATGCAGAATAGGATATTCTCGATAGAAAGGCACTCGGAATAGTATGGTTGTGCCTCGTGGCATCGGTAGCCTTCAATATTTTGAAGGAAACAACAACAGAGGGTTTTTTTAAGGCATTGGCCAAGCTATATGAAAAACCTTTGGCCTCAAACAAGGTATTTCTTATGAAATGTTTATTTAATATGAAGATGTCAAAAGGTGGATCTGTTGCAGGCCATTTAAATGATTTTAATACAATTATCAGTCAGTTAATTTCTGTAGGGGTAAAAGTTGATGATGAATTTAGGGCTATTTTATTTCTGTGCTCATTGCAAAAAAGATGGAATGGTTTAATTATGGCCATTAGTAACTCTGTCTTTGGATCTATTACTTTAAATTTTGATGATGTTTTCGGTGCTATCCTTAGTGACCAAATGCAACAAAAAAGCTCCGGTGAGACATTGGGTAATGCTTTGAGTGTAGAGTCTAGGGGAAGAAAAATGGAAAGAGGAAAGAGCTAAGGATATCATAGTAAATCAAGGAAAGGAAGATCCAAGTCCAGATTGGGGATAGTGTGCTAGAAATGCGGAATGAAAGGGCACCTAAATAAAGACTGTAGATCTCGCAAGGGAAAAGAAGGAGATGTACAGCAAGAAAAAAATCATGAAGGAAATGTGACAGGTTATGTGTTACAAGATAATTTTATTCTTTTTTTCGAAAATGTTACTAATTATTGGGTTGTAGATTCAAGGGCCTCATTCCATGCCACACCTGATAAGAAATATTTTCATGACTATGTTCAAGGAGATTTTGGACAAGTTCGTTTGGGTGATGATAAACCCCATAAAATTTTTGGAATGAGTAAAGTTCTTGTAAAACAACAGAATGGAAACCAATGGCTATTAAAGGAGGTAAGGCATGTTCTAGATCTGAAAAAAAATCTGATTTCAATAGGGTAGTTAGGTGGTGAGGGTTGTTTGACAACTTTCACAGATAAAATGTGGAAGGTCACCAAAGGAGCCCTGGTAATAGCAAAAGGTGAAAAGGTTGGTACATTTTATTTATGCAATGGTATTTCTAACTCTGTTAATGCTTTAACTTCCAAAGGAGTCGATGCAGCATTATGGCATCATAGGCTCGGACACATGAGTGAGAAGGGGATGAAGATTCTTCGCTCAAGAAATTTGTTGCAGGGTTTGAAGAATGCGAATTTGGATTTCTGTGAGGACTGCATTTATGGAAAACAGAAGAGAGTCAGATTTCTAAGAGTTGGTAAACAAAAGAAGAGCAAAAAATTAGAGCTTGTGCATACAGATGTATGGGGACCTGCTCAAGTATAATCTCTTGGTGGCTCTCGTTATTATGTTACTTTTATTGATGATGCAACTAGAAAAATAGGATTTATTGTATTTAGAATAAATCTGATGTATTTGATATTTCCAAGAAACAGAAATATTTGGTTGAGATTGAGACAAGAAAGAAGTTGAAGTGTCTTAGATTAGACAATGGAGGTGAATATTGCAGCAAAGAGTTTGATAGGTACTGTTCATAGCATGGAATTTGTGGAGAGAAGACAGTTCCAAGAACACCACAAGAAATAGTGTGTTAGAAAGAATGAACAGAACAATCATGGAGCGTGCCAGGTGTATGAGATTGCATGCAGGATTGCCTTTACAATTTTGGGCAGATGCTGTAGATATTGTTGTATATCTAATAAACAGAGGGCCTTCAATTTCCTTGGATGGTGGTATTCCAGAGGAAGTATGAACAGGCAAAATGAAAAACTACTCTTTTTTAAAGCCTTTTGGCTATGAGGACTTTGTCCATATTAATAAAGAAAACAGAACAAAGCTTGATGAAAAATCAAAGAAATGTACCTTTATTGGATATGTTGTTAATGATTTTGGTTATCGCTTATATGATTATGAAAATCACAAAATCATTAGGAGCAGAGATGTAATATTCAATGAAAAGGTCTTATATAAGAATTAGTTGCGGGAAAAGAAACACGAAAAAGAAAAAAAATAATACATAGTTCTTGATGAGGTCACAGAAAAGGCAAAGGTGCCTAAGAATAATAATAATCAATAGCCACAACAATAGCAACCACCACAATAACAAAAGGAACCTTAGACACCTGAAAGTGGTGTTAGAAGATCTAACAGGATAAGTAGACCCCTTGAACAATACTCTATGTCATTATATTATTTATTGTTAATTGATTCTGGTGAACCCGAATGTTATGAAGAAGAAATGAGGTTGAAAGCGGGAATATGTGGGAGCTAGCCATGGAAGAAGAGATGGACTCCTTAATGCATAACCAGACTTGGGACTTAGTTAGGTTTCCTGGAGGTAAAACTACATTGCAAAATAAATGGGTTTACAGGCTAAAGGAAGAAGATGGAGGAAAAGAGAGGTACAATGCTAGACTTGTGGTGAAGGGGTTTGCACAAAAGAAAGGTATTGATTTTGATGAAATATTTTCTCCTGTTTTTAAGATGACTTCAATCAGAACTATTTTAAGTCTTGTAGCAGCAGAAGATTTACATCTTAAACAGTTAGATGTAAAGACAACATTTCTCCATGGATATTTGGAGGAAGATATCTATATGAAGCAACCAGAAGGATATAAGGTCAAAGGGAAAGAAAAATTAGTGTGCAGGCTAAAGAAGAGCTTGTATGGCTTAAAATAGTTTCCAAGGCAGTGGTATCTAAAATTTGACAAGTTTATATCTGAAGAAGGTTATACTAGATGCCACTCTGATCATTGTGTCTATCTAAAAAGGAAAAAATGATGGCAGCTATATTATATTGTTATTGTATGTAGATGAAATGCTTGTTGCAGGGTCTAACATGCAGGAAATAAATGTGCTCAAGAGAAAATTGACAAATTCATTTGCAATGAAGGATTTGGGAGCTATAAAACAAATCCTTGGCATGAGAATAACTAGAGACAGGAAAATTCGCAAATTAACACTGTCTCATAATGAGTACATACAAAAGGTGTTGAAAAGATTTAATATGAAAAATGCAAAACCAGTTAATACACCTTTTTCTAGCCATTTCAAACATAGTAAGGAGATGTTCCCCAAGACCCAAGAAGAAATGGATTATATTTCTAAAGTTCCATATGCATCAGTATTTGGAAGCTTAATGTATGCAATGATCTGTACAAGACCTGATATTGCACATGCAGTGGGAGTTGTAAGCAGGTACATGAACAATCTAGGAAAAGAAAAATTGATGGTAGTAAAATGGATTCTCAGATATTTGAGAGGTACCACAAATCAAGAATTATGCTTTGGTGGTTCAAACATTTCTCTATAGGGATATGTTGATGCAAATATGGTAGGTGACAGAGATAATAGGAGGAGCACTACAGGGTATGTATTTACCGTAGGTGGAACAAATGTCAGTTGGGTTTCAAAAATCCAGTGTTGTTGTACTTTCAACAACAGAAGCAGAGTATGTTTCAGCTAGAGAGGCTAGTAAAGAAATGATTTGGTTACAAAGGTTTATGGATGAATTGGTTAAGAATCATGATATGGGCACATTATACAATGATAGCCAAAGTTTCATTCATCTTGCAAAGAACTCAGCATTTCATTTCAGAGCTAAACACATACAGTTCAAGTTCCATTTCATACGGTCAGTATTGGAAGATGGACAGTTGAAGCTGGAAAAGATGCACACTAGCCAGAATCCTGCAGATATGCTAACAAAAGTTGTAACCAGGGAGAAAATAAGATTATGCTCAGTTTCAATTGGTCTTCAAGGATGGAAATGAATATGAGAAATAGCCAAGTCCAAAGAGGAGCTATTGTCCAGCAAATGAAGCAGCGGTGCAGTTGCTACAATTAATCTCCAAGTGGGAAATTGTTGGGTGTGGAGCCTGATTATCTTGTTTATTGTGTATCACAGCATTGTACCCCTGTACTTTAATGGGGCGGCAACGCTGCCCGTAATTAAACACTGCTTGGGGGGTCCATGGGGGCGACTATGACTTTATGGAGCCCCCCCTGGTGGGGGGTTTCGGGGGCAGCACCACCAAAGCTAAGAACAGATGTAAAATTTCCTTGTAAAATTATAATAATTTCTAGTCAATTTGGGTTGTTCATTAGGCAGCTGATCTGATGGTAAAAGTTATGTTTATTTTAGGGTTTTTTTCCCTAGAAGGCAACCCCTCGCTTTTATGAGGGTATTGTATTTCGGCTATGTATTTTGTGTGTATTCTTAGAGCGAGAAACAAATAGGGAGACTGTGAGAGAGAACAAAGGATATTATAGCGGATCTGTTGTAGGTTGTGTCTCTTCATTTTTGCTGGATAATAGAAGGAAGGAATGGCTATTTGGGGTGGACGTAGGCTAAACTGGGGGAGCCAAGTATATCTGTGTCTCTTTGGTTTTATTTGTTTTGTGTGCTTTTGTTTTCCACATAATTTATATGTTGTATTTCTCTGTAATATTTAATTTTCTAACAATATTCTCCTCCTAAAATGGATAGGTGTGTATGTCGCTAATCACCTGATGTTGGCCATCCTTCTTATCTTCTCCTTTGATTTGAAAATTCTCGAATTATAAGGTGTCCTTCCCTAATGTAATCAACCACTTCACACCCAATATCACATTGGTGTCAAGAGGCTTTATCACAAATAAGTGATCTATCATTGTGTATGTCCTCAAAACTATATTCAATGATGGAACACACTTCCTCCACTACCTAGTCCAAGTGTCTATGAATATTGACACATGTTTTTCTTGGATTGTGCCCTGGTCTCAACATGATAGATCCTTTGGAACTTCTTGTAAGGATATAAGGGCTCTATCGTTGGATAAATTGCTCCATCTCCATCTCCATGTGGTGGTGGATCTCCTCCTGGTGCTACAGTGCTGGTATCTCCTTCCAACTCTTCCTCTTCTTCTTCATTAGTATTGGAAAACACCACATCATCACTACGAGACCTTTTTTCTTGATTTTTTGTTGAAGGAGGAATATTCATGTCTTCCTCTTGAGAAGAGAACTGTTGCTGGAGGGGATTTCTTGTCCTTGGAAAAGTACTTTGCAAGTCTCTATCCTTGACAATATAATTCTGGAGCATAATTGGTCTAGTGGATCCTACCAACTCATGTAAAGGTTCTAATTGCTTGAGCTTGGCTAGATCAACGAAAGGTGTTTCTGAATATCTTTGATCAAATATTTCCACTTGTAGGTTTTAATCCTAAATGGAAATTATCTACACATGAATCTTATAACAGAAAATAAACAATAGCGAGAGCATAAAACATAAAATAGATAAACAGAGAGATTTTCCCCTAGATCCCAAATCGGGATTACCAACTTGATTTTTCATTATATTCCTTTTAGTATTGCATCACATATATATACATGACAAAGCATACATAAACCCCAATCCATTGACCCTGGATTAGAACATAACCGTAGTTCCCTTGACCATATGTACAAAAATACTAGTGGCCGAAAACCATCATACCACCCCCTTGTGACCCTCCCGTTGCACCCAGTGCAAAGGGGGGGCTATCGCCCCCCCTATTACCCCCCTGCGTGTGATTACTCGTGAAAATAATATAGCACATATCCAACATTCTCCCACTTGTTGTTTTCTTTCCGCAGGGGGCCACAGGAGAGCTTAGTCATTGGCCCAATTTTTCAACACCCATTGTTTCTCTACACCAAGAGAACTTCTGAGTGCTCACAGACTTCATCAATGCATCTGCAACATTATTCAAAGTGTCCACCTTTACCATCAGCACCCTTTTAGCCTCAACCATATCTCTAACAAAGTGATATCGAACATCAATGTGCTTTGTCTTTGAATGATAACTAGGGTTCTTAGCCAAAAAAATTGCACTTTGGCTATCACAGTCTATCCTTATTGCTTGCTGTACCAACCCCATACTTGAACACAATCTCTACAACAAAACTTCCTTCTTACTTGCATGAGTGGCTGCCATGTACTCTGCCTCTGTAGTTGAAAGAGACACTACAGACTGTCTTTTACTCATCCAACTGACAGCGCCTCCAAATAGGCTAAACACATACCCACTTGTAGATCTTCTTTGGCCCAAATCTCCAGCCCAGTCTACATCAACAAAACCATGAATGTCCAACATTCTTTCCAATCCTAGTCTTCCATGGTAGCACAAGCCATAATCACTAGTGCCACGTAAATATCTGAAAACCCGTTTCATTGTTGTCCAATGCTCCTCTCCTGGGTTTGACATAAACCTGCTCAATACTCCCAATAAATGTGCAATATCTAGTCTAGTATAGACCATTGTATACATCAGGCTACCCACTACACTTACATATGGAACACGAGATATATCCTCCTCTTCTTCTTGTGCCTTGGGACACTGTTCAACAAACAGCTTTACACCTACATGAATAGGAACATTCACTGATTTACTATCCTACATATTGAACCTCTGCAATATAGTCTCGACATACTTTATATGGTTTAACCAGTGTCCTCGTTGCCCGATCTCTCTTAATTTATATGCCCAAAATATAGTTTGCAGCACCAAGATCCTTCATGTCGAATTTTTAGAAGAGTTGGGTCTTCAAATCTTGGATAATTTCTTTGTCATTTCCAATCAACAACATATTATCCACATACAAGACCAAATAAATAACATGGTCACCAATTAAATTAAAATAAACACAGTGATCCTCCTTGCTTCTGGTGAAGCCAAGTCCCCATATATAGGTATCAAATTTCTGATACCACATCCTTGGTGACTGGTTTAACCCATACAGAGACTTATTCAACATGCATAACAGTTCTTTCTTACCCTTCACCATAAAGCCTCCAGGTTGCTTCATGTAGATCTCCTCTTCTAGATCCCCATGAAGAAATGTTGTCTTCACATCCATCTGTTCTATCTCAAAATCAAATGCAACAGCAACAGATAAAAGTAATCTAATAGAAGTAACTTTGGCAACAGGAGAAAAAATATCACCAAAATCAATTCTTGGCACTTGGGAATAACCTTTTACTACCAACCGAGCTTTGTATTTCTCCACCTTGCCTTCTACATTCACCATCTTCTTAAACACCCATTTTCTCCTGATGGGCTTCCTTCCAGCCGGTAACTCCACCAGATCCCATACCTCATTTTTGTGCAAGGATTCCATTTCATCTACCATGGCCTCCTTCCAGAGTTTTCCATCCTTTGAATCTACTGCCTCCCTGACAGTTATGGGATCCTCATCAGTTATAGTTAAGGTAAAACCTGAACAGAAAGCAGATGGACTATACCTTTCTGGTTTCCTTCTTTCCCGAATTGATCTTCGTATAGCTGGAGTTTGTGGCTCTTCATATTCCGAATCTTCTTTTGCTGTAGAATCTCATTCATACTCCTTTAGCTCAAACTCTATCTTCTCAGGTTCCTTTGGTATGAATTCATGTTTAAAAACATCTTTCACCTCTCTAAACACCACATCTCAATCGTACACAACCTTCCTTGTTTTCGGGTTCCAAAGCTTGTAACCTTTTAAACCATCCTTATACCCAATAAATATGCACCTTTCAGATTTATTATCCAACTTGGTCCTATTCTTCTTTGGAACATGTACATATGCATCACATCCAAATACCCTTAGATGTGAAAGAGAGGGTTTCTTACTAGTCCATACCTCATGTGGAGTCTTATCCTCCAACACTGATGAAGGTGATTTGTTAACCAAATAGCATGCAGCCTCCACTACCTCTTCCCAGAATTCTTGTACTAACCCGGTACCACTGAGCATGCTTCTTGCCTTTTCCATCAGTTTTCTGTTCATTCTTTCTGCAGCTCCATTTTGCTGAGGTGTGTATGGAGTAGTCTTCTGCCGTTCTATTCCACACTTCTTATAGAACTCTTCAAATTCCTTCTTGCAGAACTCCCTACCATTATCTGTCCTCAACGCCTTTATCTTCTTCTTTGTCTGGTTTTCCACCAGAGCCTTAAATTGTTTAAATCTATCAAAAGCTTCAGATTTCTTCCTCAAGAAATATCTCCATGTATTCCTTGAGAATTTATCTATGAATGAAACATAGTACACATACTTTCCCAGTGATGGAACTGACACAGGTCCAAACACATCACTGTGCACAAGTTCTAATATCTTGTTCACCCTCTTAGCACCAGAAGGAAAAATCACCCAATTCTACTTCCCATATACACAATGTTCACAGAAATCGAAATCTAGAGAGAAATTAGACATACCTTCTACCATACCATTTCTATGCAGTATCTAAAGGCCCTTCTCTCCAATATGTCCAAGCCTTTGATGCCATAGCATGGTCTTTTCTCCAGATATAGCTAGGCTTTCCGCTCCACTTTCAGGAACCATAGAACTATTACACCCATCAACAACAATGCTACCTTGTAGCCTGTACACATTTCCAGTCCGAACTCCTCACATTAATACCAGTGCTCCCCGAACCATCTTGCAGGCATCTTTCTCGAACACTATTTTTTACACCTGCATCATCCATCTTGCTTATAGAAATCAGATTTCTAGCCAATGTAAGAATATGTAGAACACTAGGAAGTGTTCTAATCCTTCCACCTTGTAGCTTCAGCTTGACCTTTCCACGCCCGATGATTCTGGCCTTCATATCACCCCCTAGGAAGACATCACCACCATCATATTTCTCATAATCACATAACCACTCCCTATGGGGAGTGAAGTGAGAGGATGCACTTGAGTCAATCAACCTTGACTCATGATCTACATGTGCATTTGAAGAAGAAGCCAAATACACATCCCCACCTTCATCTGAGGTGGTTTTTTCCTCTGTAGTAGGAGCATCATCAAATCCCTTTCCTTTCTTAGGAGCTTTAGATCTGCACTCCCTTTTGTAGTGCCCTTCCTTTCCACATTTCTAGCATACCTTTACAAAATTTCCAGGAGATTTAGATCTCCCTTTAGATTTAGATCTCCCACTCAAAACCTTATTCTTGTTTTTGTTCTGGGACCTTCCTCGTACAGATAAGGCATCTCCATTCTGGCCCTCCATATTTCTCCATCTCATTTCCTCCGATAGCAAGGCTGAGACAATGTCATCAGAATTCAAGGTAATTGTATTGCTACCTATTGCAATAACCAGAATATCCCACAAATCTAGTAGAGAACACAACAAACTGATGCACCTATCTTCATTTGATATTTTAATATCAATAGATGATAGCTAACTTACCATAGTATTGAAGGCATTCAGATGCTCTGTCACCGAGTCTCCATCCTTCATCCTTAGGTTATATAGCTTTTTCCGCAAGAACAATTAATTCACGAGAGACTTATATTGGTAGAAAGTCCCTAGATTTTCCCACAAGGTCTTCGTCGTAGCTTCCCCAGATACATTCAACAATAATGAATCTGAGACACACAACCGTATTGTGCTCTTAGCCTTCCGATCCAGTTTCTTCCATTATTCATTTGTCATTTTCGTTGGTTTAGTACCTAGATCTACTGTGATCCACTGATCTTTATCCACCAACAGATCCTCCATCTTGAGCTTCCACAACTCAAAACTCTGACCATTAAATTTCTCGATCTCTATCTTTCCGTTGCTCGCCATCTTCTTTCATCGCAAGAATCGATCCCACAGATATCCCACTGAATAGGGTCTACCTTAGGCCCGAGAAAAAATCCCTCAGCAGCAAAGGTGTCCCCTTGAAGCCGAAACAACTCTGATACCAAATGTAGGTTTTAACAGAAATTATCTACACATGAATCTAATAACAGAAAATAAACAATAGAGAGAGCATAAAACATAAAACAAATAAACAAAGAGATTTTACCCTGGATCCCAAATCGAGAAGACCAGCTTGATTTTTCATTATATTCCCTTTAGTGTTAAAACACATATATATACATGCCAAAGCATACATAAACCCCAATCCATTAACCCTGGATTACAACATAATCATAGTTCCATTGACCGGATCTACAAAAATACCAGGGGCTGAAAACCATCATACTACCCCCCTGTGACCCCCCCATTGCGCCCAGCGCAAAGGCGCGCTATCTCCCCCCCTCTTACCCCCCCACGTGTGATTACTCATGGAAAGAATATAGCACATACCCAACACCACTAACCTCCTAGTGAAATCTACAGAAGTAGCTACATTTTAATGAATTAATGTAAAAATACCATGAAACCACCAATCATGAACCTTACCTTCAAGGTGAAACGCTACTACCTTAATGGCCTCCACCTTTGAAACTTCGTGCAACTGAAAACAGGTGCCCAACTTCCTTACCCAAACCTTAGTTGTGCGCTTGGGTGACCCATCAAAATTAGGCAGAAAGAATCTACCCAAATTATGTTGCATGCAACCCTTACTTCTATTGTGATTATTAGGTATTATATTCTCCTAGATCTGACATAACCCTTGGAAGTTTAGATGCTCTTTGAACCTCTAAGACTGAGATTCATATTCTAGGGGATAGTCACCGAGAGTCTCCTCCCTTTGTGTTTCTGTTTCCTCCTTCCCTCTTGCTAGGAAAGTAGGCATGGTAGAGAATTGTGGAACTGTTTGTAATGTTGAATGCCCACACCAATAATGTGAAGTGTTAGATATTTCTTCATTTACAAACCCTTTAGGGGAATTTTTGTGTCTCTCCATCCTCATCTCCTTGAGTTCTTTGTTAATATCTTGCATAGTTCAGAGAAGAATCTTTGAAAACTTCTTTCCCTTCATATATCCTAATGTTGGAGTCTTTTCTTTGTCTCTTTTGTAAACCTTTTCTTTCTGTGAGAAGCTTATTCTTCTTCTGATGATGTAGATGTGATGTCTCATAGGCTGAGCCAAGATTATGCTCTAATACCACTTTAATATCCCAAAATAGGAAAAGTAACAATATAAAGCATAAAAATTGAAATATGTAGTGAATATTAATACATTAAACATGAGCCAATAATAGATCCATTATATTATGTATAACAGAAATAAATAAGTACAATATCTTCGGGAAAAAGTCCCACAAGCTAGGCAAGAGAAGCCTCTAATGCTCAAATGCACCAAAACATGAAATGTGGATGCTACACAAAATGTCAGAGAACCAATACAACACAGTCCCAGTGAGTGTAACTGCAAATGGAAAATATAAATGTATGGATATAATAATAAAATGCTCAAATAGTGTCGGGAATGGAGATTTGATCTCCCAAACACATTTCCAAGACAACCCAGAAAGAGTTTCTGGAAATACACAAAATACAAGAATAATCAAATGCAACCCTAGGGCTAAATAATCATTGTAATTGGATGGTTGATATGATTTATAAAATATATGGAACCTCCTCAAATAGATCTCCTGGATGAAGGGTTGTTCCCCTCACTATAAATCTAACCCACCAACTATGGCCCTAACCCCTTCTCTACTATTCCTCATCAAAACAACACAGTTTCTAAACGAAACTACACTGTAGGTGGTCATAACAACTTGGCCTACTGCCAGATGAAAAAATGATGCACTAGGGCCTTCATTTATAGCCTGTCAGATGAAGGGATGATCACTCCAATGGAAAACAAGCTCATAATTGGATCTATTTCTCCTCCACTACTTCTACCCTACAAAACAACACAATCTTGAAGGAGACTGCACTGGGAATAATGGCTGAAGTTTGTTTTGATGCTGAATGGTGAAAATGATGCTCAATAGACCTCTCCTGAGTAGGCACTCGAAGTCCCCATAGGATTAGGGTGGGATTCCCTCTCGAGAACACCCTTGTGCTAAACAACACAAAAAACTCCGCTAAATAGCTGAAGCATGCAAAGAGTCATAAAATACCAATACATAAAAAAATTCTAAATGTCTTCTATGGCTTCCATCCTATTCCTTTTATGTTTGGTGAGATTCCTTACCCTGGGTCCCACTCATTAAATATGCTACTCTCATGCATACACTCCTCCATCATAACTGTGATGTCCTCCTTTAATACTCCACTCCCTCCATGACAACGTTGTTGGTCTGGTAAATTTTTACCCTTTCCACATGCTATAGCCCCTGTTCACACCTAAGGGTGCCTTATTAAACTACTAAAATGACCCACATTCACATGAGAAGTGGTTTGTGTTAGCTCCCTTTAAATTCCTTGACAAGAAAGCAAGGGGCTAATTAGTTTTATGAGCCTTCAAGGAATGCATTTCCCTTGAAAACACATCATCCTTGAAGCCTTTCCATGTTCCCTGCTCTTTAATCCTTTCCCTCTGTTGTTCTTGAAGTCAATAAGCCTCATTGATTGAAGAAAATTGTGCTCCAAAAGGCCTTTATTTGCCCTTGTATCCCTGCAGAATGTCCCATTTTACCCCTTTTTTCCTCTTTTCAAAGTCTCCTTTCCATCCCAAAATTTCTCCCTCAGTCCTCCTAAATCTCCCTGGAATCCCCTTTAAATTCTACCCTTACCCTTTGGTTGGCCAAATTCCCTTTTTTTCCCTTACCGTTACCCTTCCCCAATCTTAAAATACACTTAAATGGGGCCAAAAACCCACTTTTAAACTTATATTAAGGACCCAAACCCTTTGCCTCCAGCCCCCGGAACCACTTCCCCACATAACCGGCACCTAGAACCAAGCACTAAAGGCCCCGGGTGCTAATCGCAATCACAACCATCAGGCAAGTGTTTTCTGTGTTAATCGAAAAAGTTCTGATGCGATTGGGTTTTGTTACGAAGACCCGCGATGCAATCTCCAATGTTGATCTATCGTTTGATCGGATGGCCCTATGCCGATCGCACCCTCGCCTCAATCACAATCGCAAGTTTCACTATGTCATGCTTTTTTCCGCCCCAATTTCGATTCGCTGATCCAATCTCAGCCGTCTTTTTAATCCACGATCCGACGGCCATCACAATCCCACTCTAATCGCAATCGCAAAGTCTTGCCGTGCCACTCCTCCATTCTCTACGATTGCGATCTCCCGATCAGATCATAGCCATCCATCCCCTTCCATATCCAACTTCCCTCGCTTTCCCGCTCCAATCGCAATCGCATTTTCCAATCGCTGCCACCTTCCGCCCTTTGTGATTGCGATTTCCCCGATCAAATCCTGACCGTCCGTTAGTCCATATCCAATGGTCAGGATCTAATCGGACCACCATCCATCGAACTGTCTATTCCGCCCATTTCTCCCCTTGATTTTATTGGAGCCATCCATCCCTCTGAGATCCAACGGTTCAGATTTATCCCCCTCCTTCCCCTTTCCCCCGCTGACTCAATCCCTGCCATTGATCTTGGTCCAAGATCAATGGCTGACGCTCAATCGCATCTCCGATCCCAATCGCAATCGGAACATTGGTAATGTGTCACCCATGCTAACCCCCGACTGCGATCCTCCGACTTGATCTCAACCGTCCGTTAGATCTAAGATCGACGGTCCAGAACTAATCACCCTTCGCCCACGCTGGATCCCACCACACATGCATTTAATTGTATTTTCGTTCATTTCTATGCATCCCAGCCATTTTCATAAACCATTCTTCTGATCAATCTTCGTCGTCGATCCCACCACCAGATCATGATCGAATGACCCACAATATTTTCTCCACCAAACCCTATTAGTCGCCGTGTGCACCATATCATTGCATTATCCACCATTGTTTTGTCTAAAAACACCGTTTATCATCGCCGCGCTATCATTCTCCTGTCCTTCATAGCCACCCACCCCTATGCATGGATTTCATGACTGAGTTGCATATTTTTGCAGGTACAAATGGCGGAAGCCACCATGATTTACAGTCTCTGTCACAGTTACAGAAAACATGGGAAAGGACCATTCTCAAGGACCGAAATCATGAGGAAGGGTTTGAGAAGATGTGTGACAGTGCACGCATTAAAGGAATAGATTTTAAACTCTGTAAAATCTTCTCCGAGCCCTTAAAGCTCAGATTTCACAGTCAGAGGAAAACGTGGAAGCGACAAAGAGTATCAGTGGAGAAACAGAGTGTTTAAGGCCCGTAATGGAAGATTTTGAGCCTTAATCCAAGTGTTTCAAAGCAGTGTACCAGATCAAAGACATCGTGGATCTCTTAGAAGGCCAAGCGCATAGAAAACTATGTCATCATGGTAGCTACATCAACAGAACATCCATACCTATAAAAGGACAAAGCGCCTATATTGTTTCCTCTATTTACCGTGTCCCTTAAGAACATTCATCCTTGACCGCAGTCCTAAGCTATCAGAGCATTTGTTATGCAGCATGGCACACTTCACGGTCATTTATTTTCCTTTTTTTTTTATTCACCAAAGTACTACAGAGTACTATAGCAAGAGTGCATCATAGCAACACCGGAGTAATGGAAACATGAAGAAGATCATTCTTTCGTCCAAGGCATGCCAGAGATAAATGCACAGAGTTTAAATAGAATGGGTTTTGACCCTCTTTCTTTTCTAATTTTAATGCTTCATTTAGTGTTTCACCTACCTCTTCTGCTCACCTTTCAGCTATAAAATTCAAGAAGGAACTCATTGTAAAGGTTGTTGTTGATCAGTTATCAGAGAATTGCAAGCAGTTTCTTTTGAGACATAGTCTCTGTGTAAAGCTGTAAGATAGGTTGAGGAAGATGTTTTCAGACTGAATACCAAGCCATTGGTAGTGTTTTACCTAACTGGTGTTGTTTTTTGATATGACAAGCACATTTCTTTGGATCCTGATTTAAAGAAACTAGTGATGTTTTTCTATCTCTGTGTTTATTTCATTTCATTACATTTCTACTAGCTTTCATCAGAAACTTGGCATAGGATTTACCCTTGTTAGGTATCCTATGTTTCTGCTCTTCTTGCCTTTAATTTTTTCTACTAAATGTGTTATCTAAGTTTTGATCTCAATTTATTTAACCAGTGTAGTGGTTCCATATGCTGCTAGTTGATGTATGAATTAATGAAATCTGATTTTAGATGTTCTTGTTAGGATTTAATTGAATGAATTGGGAACACTAGGAGGTCTAGAACTTTGTCTTTATCTCACTAGGATCTCTTTCAATTAATTGAGCCTATCTAAGTTTCCTCAAGATGGAGGCCGAAGCATTGAGAGTTCAAAGTCTCTCTCTGATCTCAGGTTTTCAACTTTGTGTTCTGAATCTTTAATGTTTCCTTGCTCTCACTTTCCCTCTTGCCTATCCTACCACACTATCATCTTTAAGATCCAATGCTTTAAATGACTAGCCCAACTGAAAGCCTGCATATTGATTAGCAAGTAAACCCTTTCCTGACTCCATTGCCCAATGGTCTTGAATGTTCCCTAGAACGTATCTTCTTTGCCTAAAATCCTCTTTGCTCATCCTTGTCTTTCATTGAACCCTTCTATCCTGATTCTCAGCAACCAAACATACAATTAAACAAAAAAACTCCGAGCCTTATAACTAGCCTAACACCTTAACCTTGAGCTTCAAAGACATACACCTTTGACAATCATAGAGAGATCCCTCTCTGGACCCAAGAGGACTAGATCCTAGGGTCTGAAAGTGGTTTGATGTTGTCTCATGTTTTGGTATTTCCAACCTTGCCAAAACATGGGAACCCCAATAGTTTGTATTCCTACTAAAGAGATTTATGGGTCTCCCGACCCTCTTATTCATCTATCTAAATGATAAAATAAAAAATTAATATTCCAACTAGCTGAAAGCTAATTAGGATTATGACAATGTCATAGTATTTAGAAACTTATATAGATAATTTTTTGATGTAATCTTTTAAATTTTATTTTTAAAACTATACATGTTAGAGGGGTTAGAAGGTAGAAAATCAAAATCGGTGCATTATTTATAATTACTTTAAACTCCGTTATTTTTTTTATTTTTATTTGATTAATTGTTAAAGAAATGTAATATTATTTTATTAATTTATTTTAAAATTTTGTAAATAAGAATATCATTTTTTATTTAATTTAATAGTTTTATTGATTGAAATTTTGGGTGGTAGTATTTTTGTAGGGTTTTGTGCATGTGTAGGTAAGTTCTACTTCAGATGGCGTTCAAAAGGGGAGGGGCCAAGGCTCTCTCACATAGGAATGTGGTACCAAACAAAGGGGAAGGGTCCAAGGTGAGATTTAGATTCTTGGCTGATGGGTCCACATGAATAAGTCATGGAGCGGGAGCAGAAGGTAATCAAGGTAGGAGTTGTTAGAGGAGACAAGAGGGAATAGGCACTACAGGAAGCCAGATAGATCGACAACAAAATTCAGAAGGGGATAATGGGAATTTCAAACACACATATGGTATGCATGGGCTGAAGGATGAACATGAGATTTCATTTCTTTCCATATATGTACATTTATAATACATTATGGGCTGACTGTTGGATTCATATTTGAATGTCTCTTGGACTACCCTTGACCATTCAGCTTCAACACTAACCCTATAAGGATTAGGTGTCCAATATTCCCCACCTTAATCCGAAGGGGTATGTATGAGTCCAAGAAGAGATTTTTAATAAAAATGTACAAAGTATGCATGGCATAACTATGTTGAACGAGCTCTCTGAGATATACGTATAAGGTGGTGGTTTAAGGATGACCACCAACGCTGGAACACTTAGTGAAGTTCCCATAACTCTTCCAAATGTGGTAAGAAGCTTAGGTATTTTTCTAGAGGAATTTATCCTAATGATTTGAAAAGGGAGACCTTCAACATGGAAAATGGAGGTATGGAACTTACATAAAAAGGGATAACATCAACCTAAAAATGGAGGTCTCAACCTGTGGTGGTTTGAGAATGACCACCAACTCTAGAATGCTTACTGAAATTTGCGAAACTTTTCCAAAACTGGAAAGAATCTGAAATATTCTGCTAGATCAACCTCGTATAGATGGTTTAAGGATGAACACCAACCAATGACATGATCATGGGAATATTTGTCTCTAGCTACAAATATGAATCTAGTATGGCAGGTTGTGGGATAGGCTCGCTTAATGTGGATTTGAAGCTTGTAGATGACCATAATTTCCCCCCTGTCAAATAAAAGGTGAGATGATGGTGAAAACTAAATTGCAAGAAGTTTTAATATTCTGGAAGAAATTCTAACATATGACTAAAATATCTTCTTGGCTCCTGATGCCCATTGCTAAGAAGCCATTCATCCAAGCTGAATATGTGTTCTTATAGGAGGCTTGTTTTTGAATCATATATGTGAAGAATGAGTGGTTTTGTGACAATACTTGCACGGGTGAAGATAAAAACAATGATATTTCATATGGCCAACTGGATCACAATGTTGGCATTTCATATTCTGTTGTTGTGGAGGAGGAGTAGAAACTATAACAGCTGAAGGTAAAATATCATAAAGAAATCCTGCACTTTGAAATTTGATGGGCTTGGAATAGTCTGTAATATGAAAGGAAAGATCCTTGTCATATCGAAGACCATTTTTGTTCTTGTTATGGAAAATCTCTTGCGAAGGTCTGATGAATGGCTTGGGAAGCATTGACTGAATTTCCACACTTGCATGCAAATATGCTCTTGAACTAGGCATTGAAAGTGAATCAACCTCAACTTTACTAGCTCGATGAATTTTTTGTTGGTGACTTGTTGGTTGGTTTCAACAAAAATAAGTTCATAAGGATGTATTTTTTTTGTAACTCATCTTGCTGAAGTTGAGACTCCAACTACAAAAAATCAATCTTTTCCTGTTTGTATTATACACATGTTTTCATGTCATTAAGAGTGTCTTTGCTTATTTGGAACATGTTATGAACAACAAACACAATTGGTGTGCTAAATAGATCTAACTACCCATTGATTTTCACCATTGTCTTAGTAGGAAAATAAAGGCCTCAATAGGGTTTCAACTAGAAACACACCACTATCGGTTCCAAAAGCTTCTTTTATAAAAATACTATGAACTAGAAGTGGAGGTGGAGCTCGACCCTCTATAAATAATTTCTCTATTCTATGAGCCTTTGTAGCTGCTAGAAATTGTTCACGACACATGAGAAATTTAATATTAGAAAACAATAACCCAATCTTAATAGTAGAATTACCCTCCTAAATAATGTACGAATGCATACTCGCATATAATTACTAGCGGACACTCATGAGACTACACATATAATATATTAAGTTATCAACCCTAACGTTGGATTCAACATACATACCACGACTAATTCAACTCATTTATTTGGGATTTGACTTAAATATAAATATTCAGAAGAAATCACAATGAAAAACTGATTAAACGCACAACAATTTGATGTATATTAACTACAATAACCTTTATTTCATTTCCTTCACAACGTTGCGAATGGAGTTGAACTTCATATATTTTTGATCCACCATGCTTCTGGTGTTGCTAGAGTGCTCATAGTCATCACAAAAGTAAAATATTTAAAATGTCCGAGAATTTTGAGGTGCACCAAAATGCAATGCATGTGTTTGGCCAAAGGCAGGAGTCGATTGGGTAAAATGACATGCTTTATGTTGCGGTGTGGACTGTAAACAAATATGGTAGTGAGGAGCGATATTGGGAGAAGCGTGTATTCACTGTGGAAGGTAGGACAACCTATGGTTGAGTGACTGTCGATGGAGACTCTGTTGTGGGTGGAGTGACTAGCTGCTTCCACACAACGTTATGGATGTAGGTCGAAGCACATCGTATTAGAGAGAAAGGAGGAGTGTATAACCATAGTGGCGTTGTCGTAGATGTTGATGGGCCTCTAAATTAGACATAAATTAAGGCCCAACTAAACTTTCTTAGGCACACAAAGACTATATTAAATCTCCCATACACTTAATAGTTCTTTTTAAGCTTTAATATGTTCATTAGGAAGGTTTAGATATAATTTCATATTTGTACCTAATATTATTTATTTTTGAAGGCTATTGTAAGAATATTGGGAAGATTATGAAGATTTGGAGAAGGAAATAATTTAGGGAGCTGCTCCCTACTACTGGAGGATCAATATTGGAGAATAAATGAACAAAATATCATGAAATTATTGAGAAATTCTAGAGTAATTCCGGAGGTCCGATGATTGAGAAAATATAGGAATGTGTTCCCTCTCATTTAATTCAGATTACTAGTGTTGGGAACTGTTGAAGCCTAGAAAATATCTGCTTCAAACATCGGGGAAAACCACCCGGTCGGGACCTTAAGACAACTCCTTTTCCGTTTGGAATGGTGGCTCCGACAGGATTTAAAGGACCAGTTTCCTTGTAACTAAATGGATTGGATTGGATGGGTGGAAATGGGACTAAACTAACTGAAATAAATCTATCTAATTTAAGCTAAATACTGATAAAGAAATTCTAATACTAACCCGGGTAGCTATATGTGAATACAACTTAAGATTGTTCCAATTCAACAATAACCATGAAAAAATGTATTATTAATTAAATTGAAATAAATGTGCAAGAACAATGAAGATAAATTCATGCAGAAATACAGAGTTATATAAACATATTGCATTTCATCATGTTCATCATTAGTCATTACATACATCTTACGTGTTGACGATGCAATTATACCCAAATTATATATGTATACAATAGGAAAACCAATATACATATAAATGATAGCAATTTTAAAATGAATATCATAAAACAAAAGAGATCAATAGTGAACAGATAGAAATACCTTGTTCATCTTGAAGAGTTTCAAATGCAATCTGATACTCTATCCAGTAACTATAATGCAAAACCAAATTCCAAGGTACAGAAATGCAACACTTTAAAGATAATTCCGCATGAAAATCACCAGATGTGATCCTTTTCAAAAATATATAAGACAATGGAGTACAGAAATGCAATCCCCAAGTCCAAAAATATTAAGATCCAGGACCCCCTTCTAAATGCATGAGAGGGGTTTAAATACTACTTAACTAACTCTAAAAATAGTTTATTACAAAAATTAAGGATTCGGTTCAATGACCGTCCTTTTCCTAGGCTAAAATACAGTGAAATTAAAACTAAATCTATCTATCTATTAACTTGATCTTTGCTCTTGCAGGCATCTAGCATATTTTTGAGAAGATGCGGTTGACCGACTTCAGAATTCAGCTGTCCTGAAAAGACAGAGTCGGCAAGCATAGGAGCAATCTTCTCTGTAGCATTTATGATACAATTGAGTGCACTGTGCTGACTGTGTGGCTTCACCAAGTACATCCAGTATGAGTCCCAATTCAATCTTGTCAGCCCTTGGATGGATTTTTCTCTTTCTTCTGCCTTTTGCCTCCATTCTATTTGCAATTGATGTGCCTGTGGGAGATATCCTGGAACAGTTTCTGGAATCAAGTTAACTTTGTGTAAATTATCATTTACACAATCAGTGAGAGTGTTTGCCGCTGTAGCCGCCTCCTCTGCTGCCTTTTCTGCCCTTCTGATTTGTGCATCCCAGTTTTTTAACAATATTTCTTTATGGTTTTCATTAACAATGGATGCACCAGATTTTCTGCCTTCTTCTGTCTTTTGCCATTTTCTCATATCATACTTTAGCCAAAGTAGTTTCTTTTTTATCGATTTGACCTTTCGCAATAATTTTTCTCTGTGCCGAACACGCTCCACGTCTTTTTCCCTACTCAGCATCAAGTGCCTTGAATTTGGTCAATGTTTCCTCATTTTGTCTTACAGTTATTTCAAGTCTCTTCAACCCCCGAATTTTCTCAAGAAGAGCTTTATGTTTCTCTGAGAACTCTTGACCTCCAACAGCTTCTTCAGTAACTTCTAAAAGCTCTATAGAGGATAATTTTGGCAAACTTACATACCTTATCTTGTGGTAGAAACTGTGTCAATTTGCCCACTTGGATATTTGAACTTGTGAACAACGTCTAAAACATCCTTTTTTGGTACTGTCCACCCGTGTTTGTTTTTCTTCAATGGTTCATCTCTTTTGGTCCATTCCTGTGTGCATTCTGACAAATTCGCATGTTCTCTGGCAAATTCTTTCATAAATTGCTTATTATAAGGCGCATGAGGTTCCGGCAACTTATACATCAGCCTCACGTCTTCCATGGAGAATGACCCGATTAGCTCTTCAGATGGAGTTTTAAATTGTTAATTCCGTAAAATATCAAGTACGTCCTTGAAGACCCATTTCACCATGTCCATATGTGAGAATCTCATTTGCCGCTTATCCTATAAATGAATGCTGCCTGAGGGTTGCTTCTGCATGGCTTGTGAAACTCCGCCGTATGCAACTTCGATCACCAATGGTTTTCATCCTAACAAGCATATATTCCTCTGAAGTGGATATACCTCAGTGCCTTTGTTAGCAAAGTGTGTTCAGATATAGCGAAGCCATTTCTTTGTTCTCAGAATTTGAGCTCTTCTCCTTCTTACCCATAGTGTTTAGCGGAAGCTTTGTATAGTGGTTTGCTCCTTCGTGCCTGCGTTTTACGAATAAATGAGAGTAATGATATAAGAAAGGTGATGAGACTGTTTTGAATGTGAAAGCGGATGAAATATAATATTTAAATTGTGAAACGACTTTCAATCTAAACACAATCTCTTTTCACATTAATAATCAATCTAATCATTTAATATAATCATTAAAGCGCATAACGGATTTGACATATGGGAAGATTGCCTTGGGATAGCGCGCCTACATGAATCTGCGACATTGCGATCTGCGATTTGCTGCGCAATATCGCAATGTCGCAATATCGCAAAATGAAGTCATCGCAGTCATAAAAATAGCGCAAAAGTGGAAATTGTGCAATAGTGCAAAAGCACATATCGCAAAAGCGCAATAGCAAAAAAGCACAAAATCGCAAAAGCGCAATAGCACAAAAGCACAAAATCGCAAAAGCGCACAATCGCAAAAGCGCAAAATTGATAAGAGCACAAAAGATATTTATTAATCATTTCTGTTTTCTGCGCTATGCGATCTGCGATCAATGCGTTTTATATATACTATTTTGTTATGGATGCGCTATCTTGTTTCAAGAGAAATTTTATTATAATCTATCATAAACTTAAGTGTTTCTAAATATTCTTTCTAAGGGATTTCTATAAGTTTATGATAGAAAGTTTTATTTGAAAGGCAAATAAATCCTAATTGATTTTTTTGGATTTTTAACTAAGGGTCCCCATTTATTTAGTATTATTACTAATAATAAATAAAAGGGGGGTTGTTGCTGGTCACAACAATTGGCGATTCACTGAAAGAAACAGTTATCTCTGAAAAAATAAAATGAACATTCTATCTTTAGTAAGTAAAGGTTTTTAAAGATAATAAAAACTATCTTATGATAATTCAAATAAAATGTAACTATGAAAAAGAAATAAAAATCATTTCATAATTTCTTTCTAATTCCTTAAGAAATAAAACATTTTGGGTTATATCAAGCTTTGATTGGTGTTAATAATGAAGTAAGTGGATCTCTCCAAGTTTTGGTTTTATAATATACTCTATTGCCATAGGTATTGCCTCTGCTGCCAGCAAACGTTCATAGTCTCGACAGGGTTACCTTTGAACCATTAACCATTCATTGTCCCATCCAATTAAAATTATGACTTTTTAAAAGATAAATTTATAAGACCTATTATCTCATGTTTTTGTCTTTTATTTATTTTTATTCTTAAGAGCCATTGTTCTGGTTTGGTAGCCAGTTATTAACAATGCCATTCACTAGTTATAATTAAACTGAACAAGCTGGCTCGTGATGAGACCCCTTGTCTTATATTTATAAGCCATTACCCTGTTTTGGTATGCAGTATTGGTAATGTCAGTTTTATTATTCCTTATGAACATGGTAAGTCGGCTCGTAATGAGACCTCTTATCGCTTAAAATTTTCGTATATAATTTCTTAGAATTACATTCTAAAAAATCACAACTTAAATGGATGGGGTGAAATAGTTTTATCCTTAAGAATCAATGGATCACAATTTTCAGAGTTTTTTGAGTTCCAAAACTTTTGAAAAAATCTTCACTTTTACAGATAACCTTTCTCTGCTTGATAAACTTATGATGATTTATATTTTCCTCAAGTTTTCAAAAGATCATGTAAATGATTGAAATAATCTTTTCAAAGTTTAACATCTTATTTTAAACTATTCAAAAACTGTAATCATTACTTTAAAAATTCTTATTTACATCAAATAAATATTTATAATATTTTTTCGAAGAAATTTTCTTAAATAGTAAACAGTCAATCAGAGACTCATAAACAACCTTTATTTGCAAAAACAGAAACAATCAAAAAGTTTGCAGAAAGAAATATGTACAGTTTAAGAAGGGGTTACCTCCTTATGAAAAGAATTTCTTCAAAATAAGCCCATTTACAGGAAGAGACTCTTTCTTACCTATTAAATCTTGGAGAATGAATGTATTTGAGCTTATCTTTTCTACGATCTGAAATGGTCCAAGCCACATTTTCTGAAATTTGGTATGTTTACCTTTTTCTTCGTGCGCTTTATCCCATTTCAAAACGAGATCACCAATTGACAAATTTTTTGAGCCGGTAGAACTTGCATCAAAAGAAGATTTTACAAGCTGTTGATGTTTTTCATGAGTAATTTTTGCTTTATCCCTATCTTCTTCTAGTTTAAGGATTTGATCATACCTCAATTGAATGGATGATGAAGGATTTTCTTCAATAAACTGCACTAGGGCTAATGATGGAAGAGTTAAATTTGATGGTATCACCGCTTCTTTTCCATAAACCAGATTGAAAGGTGAAGTCCCTATTGAAGCTTTTTCAGTGATACGATCAGCCCATAATGCAAAGATTAAAGATTTGTGCCAATTCTTTTGATTTTGATCAACGGTCCTTTTAATGATTTTGATAAGGTTTTTATTAGTGGATTCAGCCAAACCATTACCTTGTGGATAATAATTTGCTGAATATTTTAATTTAAAAACTCTTTTGACTGCAAATTCTATTAAACTATTTCCAGAGAAGTAAGATGCATTATCAAAGACAAGAGCTTGAGGTACACCAAACCTGGTTATGATGAATTGATCTATGAAATCAATAATTGCATCAGAATTGGCTACCTTCAATGGGATTGCCTCTACCCATTTTGTAAAGTAATCAGTTGCAGTAAGGATGTACTTGTGTTGTTTGGAAGAATGAGGTATTATCTCACCAATAATGTCAAGCCCCCATTGTTCGAATGGTTGCTCAATAGTTACTGGTTGCAAAGGAAAAGCTGGTTTCCTTTGTCTTCCACTCGCAGTTTGACAAATTTGGCACTTCCTTACGTAATCATGCGTATCTTTAAAAAGGGTAGGCCAGTAATAACCAGCACGAATTATTTTGTGAGCCGTGGTATCACCTCCAAAATGACCTCCTGCTGGTCCATCATGCAATTCCTGCAAAACCTTTTCAGCTTCAGTCTTTTCCAAACATCTTAATAAAATTGAATCATATTTTTTTCTAAATAACACATTATCAATGATCTGGTATTTAATAGCCTTTAACCTTAAAGCGCGTTTACTCTTATAGCTAAGATTAGAAGGAGCATACCCATTTTTAAAATAATAGATAAGATCAACATACTGAGATCCGGAATTTGTAACACTTATCTGACTTACTTGAATATCTTGATTTGAATCTTGATTTTCTGGTATGTTATGAGCTCCTGCCAATAATCTGCAAAAACCTTGTCCTCTAACAATCTTAGCCGGTTTAATATCAATATCATATTCTTGCAAGGTTGTTACCCAGTTAGCTCTCTTTTCTCCTACTTCTTTTTGAATTAATAATTGCCTCACTGCAGAGAATGGGACAATGATTTTTGTATGTGTTTTCAAGAGAAAAGGTCTGAAATGTTTAATTGATTTAAACACAGCAAAGGCTTGTTTTTCAACATCGGAATAATTAAGCTCAGCTCCTTGCAGATTTGAGCTAAAGAAAGAAATTGGCGCTTCGATTTCTTGATCATTGAGTTGTGTTAAAATGGCTGCATAGGATGTTTCAGTGGCAAGAGTATACAAAGTAAAATCTTTAGAAAAATATGGGGTATTCAATGTTGGTGCATTAATGATCACATGTTTGATTGAATCAAAAGCTTCTTTTTCTTTATGCGTCCATTTGAATACTGAATTCTTCTTGATCATATTTTGCATAGGTAAAACAATTAAATAAAAATCAGGAATAAATCTTTTTAGAAAATTGATCTGCCCAAGAAATGATTGCATGGATTTTTTGTTATGTGGTAAAGAAATATCAGAAATTTCTTTTAATCTTTCTGGATCAATATATATACCATCTTTTGACACAAAAAATCCTAAGAGTTTTCCTTCATCTAAGGCAAAGAAAGATTTCTTCGGATTTAAAGAAATACCAAACCTCCTACATCTTTCAAATATTTATTTTAAGTCATGTAGATGATTGGCTCTCTTTTTTGAAAATACTGTTATGTCATCAAGATAAACAACAACTGATTTATTGATCAGACCTTTGAATGCCATGTCCATGGCTCTTTGAAAAGTTGCTCCTGCATTTATTAGACCAAAAGGCATTTTCTGGTAAGCATAAGTTCCCCATTTTGTTCTGAAAGTTGATTTCAATCTGTCATCTAGGTGAACTAAAACTTGATTATAGCCTGAAAATCCATCGAGAAAAGACATAAGTTCAGAACCAGCTACCTTTTGAAGTATCTGTTCCATGGTTGGCAATGTGAAATTGTCTTTTAAACATGCCTTCTTTAAATTCCTGAAATCAATACAGATTCTTATATCACCATTCTTCTTCCTTATAGGTACCATATTGGAAACCCAATTAGAGTGCCTGACTGGAAAAATAATTTTGGCTTTCAGAAGTTTATTGAGTTCTGATTTAATTTGACTTTCGAGATTTGGATGGATCTTTCTCAACTTCTGTTGAACAGGTTTAATATCAGGAAGCATTGGAATCGTGTGTCGAATAATTGAAGTATCATACATTTTTAGATCATCATAATTCCAAGCAAAAACGTTTTTATACTTGTTCAGTATTTTAATGAACGCATTCCTTTCCTCTGGTGTCAAATTGAGTCCTAAGTTAACATTTTGAGGTTTAGAATCAGAACCAAGATTTACTAATTCAAACTTCAAAGTGGAACTTTGAAGTTTTGTATTAACAACTTTCTTGAATCTGTCTCTAATGTCATATAAATCCTCTAATTTAACAACAGATTTTGGAATGGAGTTTTCATTACCTTTTGAAGTAATTTGTAAATCATGATCATCTTCGTTGATAATTTGCTCATCATATGATTTCTCTGAAGTCATGAAATTTAGAATATCTTGATCATGATAGAATACTCTCCAATTTGTAACATTATCCGGGACAGATGGACGAAAAATCAATTCTACAGAAAACCTATCAGGACTGCAATCTTCAGCAGGTAAGAGTTTAGATGCAACATTAGCTAACAAGTCAGCTGATGTATTCTGATTCCTAGGAATAGGAGAAGTATTGAATGCTAAAAAATGAGTGGTGAGGTCTTGTACTAGGGTTTGATAGTGTTTAATATGTCCTGAAAGGCAATGAATAGTATTCCTAACTTGTTTAATGACAATTTCGGAATCACCAAAAACTTTCAAGTATTTAACATCTAACCCTATAGCTTTATAAAGTCCTTGTACCAAGGCTTCATATTCTGCGGTATTGTTAGTACACTCAAATTCTAATCTACATGACAGCATGGTTTTCTCCCCATTTGGGTCAATTAGGATGCATCCAGCTCCAGCTCCATCACTAGACTTCGATCCATCAAAATATAACGACCAAAATAAAGATTTATCTATTGGCTTATCTACAATTACATCCGAAATATTTACAATTCTGGAAGAATTAGACTGTGAAAAATTTTCTATCTGAGAAACAAAAGTATTTACAGAAAAAGGTGACTGAGGGGCTTTAAAATTTCCAAGAAATGATTCAGCAGAATAACCGCCAAGAATATTGTTATTGAATGCCACAGGTTCATTAGGTTGTTCAAATTCAGTGACAGTGTGCGTCATATGTTTTTCTCGTTCAATTTTGATTCGATTTGGTTTCCCTTTGTAGGGGAGCCACATATGCGAATAATCAGTCGAGATATAACCGTTAAGTTTTGCAGACCAGTCCCTGCTCAAGATTAATCCATAGAATTCAGGAATATCAGCAATCAAAATATCAATTCTTTGGACAATCCTAGAATCAGAAGCTAATCTGATTGTGACTAAATTGATTTCTCCTACAAATTGAAATTTAGAGCGATCCAACTGAACGATATGAACTGCTGATTTCTGTGGTTCAATATTCAATTTAGCACAGACAGAAGTAGGCATTATATTGGAGGAAGCTCCAGAATCAATCAAACAATTGTACAGATTTTTATTGTACATCTCATAAGTCAAAATAAAAGGAGGAGTTTGAGAATTTGACTTTTCCCCAATGAGCACAGTATCAGTAGCATCTACCTTATCTGGTGGCTTACCAGTTCCTCTTGCTGCTTTTGCAACTACACCGCTTGGTACAGGAGCAATTGGTGTAGCGTTAAGTTCTTTTAATAACAACTTTTGCTGGTGTTTTAGTTTGTTGAGTTCATGTAAGGAAATGTTGGCTTTGATATTTTTCATGTCTTCGACAATGTTGTATTCCATGGGTTCTGACACTACTAAATTTTTCGTTGTTGATGTGAGAGGATTAGAAGAAGATGGCTGATTTTGAGTAGGTAATGGAGAAGTTTTCTTTACAGTGGGATTGTCTTTGGTACTTGGAGTTGTAATTTTCTTTTTTGGAACTGTTTGCACTGGTTCTGCTGTAGATTTACTCCTAGTACTTACATGCATAGCTTCTTCACTATCAGAATTAGGGAGAATGAAATCCCACATTCCATTTAATTCATCTATTTCCCCATTTTCGTCTTCTTGATCTGATATTATAGATGTGTCTTCTTCTTCTTCCTCTTCTTCTGATTCTACATTAGAAATTGCATTAGGAGGTTTAGATTCAACTTGGTTTCTTCTGAAATTACGGAATGGTTTCTTGGTAGAAGTTTCAGCCACCTGTTTTTTAATTTCAACCATTTCATTTGACATGGTTTTAAGAACTTTCTGTAAACCTTCCATGTCATATGGATCTTTGGCCTTTTTCTTTGAATCATCTCTGAAACTGACCTTCTTTGATTTCCTTTCTTCAATAGCATTTTTCTTTTCCAGAGAAGTAATACGTTTTTCTACTGCAATAGCTTCTTTCATATTTTCAGCCAATGTAGGCTTTGCAGCTCTGTCCACGAAAATTGCTATGTTTGACGGTAAGGTAGTTATATACCATTCGATTCTGACTTGCTCACTAGGTTGTGAATCTATATGAATTTTGTTCAAAATTTTGTTGAATCTAGCATTGAATTCTTTTATAGGTTCCTTGGGTTCTATTTTCAAATTTGAGAGATCATTGAGTAAAGTTGCAATTGATTGGTCATCTCCAAATTTGGTCAAAAAATGATCTGCAAAAATGTCCCAACTCGTTATGGATCCTGATGGTAGTGAAAAATACCTGATCCTGCTACTCCCTGAAGAGTATATGGGAATAATCTAACTACAACATCTTCATGTATGACTCCATTCAAATTAATAGCCAGCATAAAATTATTGATATTTTCTTCAGCTTGAATGTTAAGATCTGGGCTAAACTTTGGAAGCCATTTTCCAGGATTGTCTGGTAAATCATGTAAAGGTGCAGCCATGTTGACTGCTCCTAGAGTAGACCATGGTCTCTGTGCCATTATTGGGATGATTATTGGAGGAATACCATAAACTGGTGGTATTTGAATTGAAGTGGTTGGAATGGATGATGTTGAGATTGACGAGGATTGAGTAGAAGATGTTTGTGGAGATGATGATTGAAGAGATGATGATGAAACAACTACACTTTGTTGAGTTGTGCTTTTGGAAACAGGTGATTGAATATGAGATGATGAACTTGTATCACTTTCTGTTTCCGATTGAATTCTTTTTGTTTTTCCCTTACTAGGTAAAGGAAATTCTTTCGGAGGAATACCAAGTTTTTCACTTTGCAATCTAGTAAGAGGTTTTGAAGGAATAAATTTTGAGCTTACACTACCTTCAGATATTTCAGACTCTTCAAGAGATAATGAGAATCCTTTCAATTTATGAATTATATCTTGAACTTCAGGAGACTCAGGATGTTGTTTGTCTGAATGTTTTGAGATTTTGGTAGTGGGTGTCTGAATATTTTCTGCAATTTCTTCTCTTGGATTCTGAATTTCAGAAGAAATTGAAGAAGTTAATGAGGGTGTTTTGCTCTCATAATGGCTTGTGGATAAAGATTTACTTGCCATTCATAGCTCAGGCCCTCCTTCTAGCGCCAAAAATGTTGAAGCCTAGAAAATATCTGCTTCAAACATCGGGGAAAACCACCCGGTCGGGACCTTAAGACAGCTCCTTTTCCGTTTGGAATGGTGGCTCCGACTGGATTTAAAGGACCAGTTTCCTTGTAACTAAATGGATTGGATTGGATGGGTGGAAATGGGACTAAACTAACTGAAATAAATCTATCTAATTTAAGCTAAATACTGATAAAGAAATTCTAATACTAACCCGGGTAGCTATATGTGAATACAACTTAAGATTGTTCCAATTCAACAATAACCATGAAAATGTATTATTAATCAAATTGAAATGTGCAGAAACAAATAAAGATAACTCTGTTTAAGAAATTAAACAGAGTTATATAAACATATTGCATTCATCATTGTATACCATTTACATGTAACTATGAAAAATAACGATTCAATTATACTCAGAAATGATATATAAAAGAAAGCGTTGTGAAAACCAATATACATATAAATGATAGCAATTTTAAAATGAATATCATAAAACAAAAGAGATCAATAGTGAACAGATAGAAATACCTTGTTCATCTTGAAGAGTTTCAAATGCAATCTGATACTCTATCCAGTAACTATAATGCAAAACCAAATTCCAAGGTACAGAAATGCAACACTTTAAAGATAATTCCGCATGAAAATCACCAGATGTGATCCTTTTCAAAAATATATAAGACAATGGAGTACAGAAATGCAATCCCCAAGTCCAAAAATATTAAGATCCAGGACCCCCTTCTAAATGCATGAGAGGGGTTTAAATACTACTTAACTAACTCTAAAAATAGTTTATTACAAAAATTAAGGATTCGGTTCAATGACCGTCCTTTTCCTAGGCTAAAATACAGTGAAATTAAAACTAAATCTATCTATCTATTAACTTGATCTTTGCTCTTGCAGGCATCTAGCATATTTTTGAGAAGATGCGGTTGACCGACTTCAGAATTCAGCTGTCCTGAAAAGACAGAGTCGGCAAGCATAGGAGCAATCTTCTCTGTAGCATTTATGATACAATTGAGTGCACTGTGCTGACTGTGTGGCTTCACCAAGTACATCCAGTATGAGTCCCAATTCAATCTTGTCAGCCCTTGGATGGATTTTTCTCTTTCTTCTGCCTTTTGCCTCCATTCTATTTGCAATTGATGTGCCTGTGGGAGATATCCTGGAACAGTTTCTGGAATCAAGTTAACTTTGTGTAAATTATCATTTACACAATCAGTGAGAGTGTTTGCCGCTGTAGCCGCCTCCTCTGCTGCCTTTTCTGCCCTTCTGATTTGTGCATCCCAGTTTTTTAACAATATTTCTTTATGGTTTTCATTAACAATGGATGCACCAGATTTTCTGCCTTCTTCTGTCTTTTGCCATTTTCTCATATCATACTTTAGCCAAAGTAGTTTCTTTTTTATCGATTTGACCTTTCGCAATAATTTTTCTCTGTGCCGAACACGCTCCACGTCTTTTTCCCTACTCAGCATCAAGTGCCTTGAATTTGGTCAATGTTTCCTCATTTTGTCTTACAGTTATTTCAAGTCTCTTCAACCCCCGAATTTTCTCAAGAAGAGCTTTATGTTTCTCTGAGAACTCTTGACCTCCAACAGCTTCTTCAGTAACTTCTAAAAGCTCTATAGAGGATAATTTTGGCAAACTTACATACCTTATCTTGTGGTAGAAACTGTGTCAATTTGCCCACTTGGATATTTGAACTTGTGAACAACGTCTAAAACATCCTTTTTTGGTACTGTCCACCCGTGTTTGTTTTTCTTCAATGGTTCATCTCTTTTGGTCCATTCCTGTGTGCATTCTGACAAATTCGCATGTTCTCTGGCAAATTCTTTCATAAATTGCTTATTATAAGGCGCATGAGGTTCCGGCAACTTATACATCAGCCTCACGTCTTCCGTGGAGAATGACCCGATTAGCTCTTCAGATGGAGTTTTAAATTGCCTGTCTGAAATATCAGTGCTGTCCAGCACCCATTTCACCATGTCCGTGTATGGGAGAATCCTTGGCCTTGCTGCTATTCTATGCAGAAATGAGCAAGCCAAGTCTCTAAGGGTTGCTTCAGACGTATCCTTTGAACCTGCTGTAGCTGCAACTTTTATCACCACAGGGTTTTCATCTTCTAACAGTTTATACATTCCCTCCCAAGTGGATATACCGGCGTCCTTGTTACAAGCGGTGTCTGCGTATAGCGAAGCCATTTCTTTGTTCTCAGAACTTGAGCTCTTCTCCTTCTTACCCATAGTGTTTAGCGGAAGCTTTGTATAGTGGTCTACTCCTTCGTGCCTGCGTTTTACGAATAAATGAGAGTAATGACATAAGAAAGGTGATGAGACTGTTTTGAATGTGAAAGCGGATGAAATATAATATTTAAATTGTGAAACGTCTTTCAATCTAAACACAATCTATTTTCACATTAATAATCAATCCAATCATTTAATATAATCATTAAAGCGCATAACGGATTTGACATATGGGAAGATTGCCTTGGGAAAGCGCGCCTACATGAATTTGCGACATTGCGATCTGCGATTTGCTGCGCAAATTCGCAATATCGCAATGTCGCAATATCGCAAAATGAAGTCATCGCAGTCATAAAAATAGCGCAAAAGTGGAAATTGCGCAATAGCGCAAAAGCGCATATCGCAAACGCGCAATAGCGCAAAAGCGCACAATCGCAAAAATAAAATCATCGTAAAAGCGCAAAATCGCAAAAGCGCACAATCGCAAAAGCGCAGAATTGATAAGAGCGCAAAATATTTTTATTAATCATTTCTGTTTTCTGCGCTATGCGATCTGCGATCAATGCGTTTTATATATACTATTTTGTTATGGATGCGCTGTCTTGTTTCAAGAGCAATTTTATTATAATCTATCGTAAACTTAAGTGTTTCTAAATATTATTTCTAAGGGATTTCTATAAGTTTATGATAGAAAGTTTTATTTGAAAAGAAAACAAATGCTAATTGATTTTTTGGATTTTTAATTAAGGGTCCCCATTTATTTAGTATTATTACCAATAATAAATAAAAAGGGGGGGTTGTTGCTGGTCACAACAGGAACCAGATCCAATATTTGAGGGATTTTGGAGGGGAAAGCTTCCTCCTTTCAAGGAGAATTATTCCTCATAATTTTTTATAAGTACCAGTTCGAATTTTCCTCTAGGGGCAGGTATTTTTTACTCTTATGGTCGAGAAAACTTGTTTTTTTTTTAGCTCCACTTTCTTTTATTATATGGATGTACTTGAACTTAGTCAATAATGAAGTTTTGTGCAATTTTTAGCTTTTAAGGCTTGGTTTCTTCCATAGGACTCTGATTCCTCCTTGTTCTTGGCCATCCCAGGAGACTTAGAGCTATCTTGCACAATTTATTTATGTTCTTTTCACTTCTTATTCTCATGCATCTCTCATTTCTGTTTTGCATATTTTTTATTTAGTGTGGTTTATTTTCTTGGTGCTTGAGTTAAATGATTTAAGTGAGTTATTTTTCAGGTTTTCTACATATTAAAAAGGATTATTCACTCTTAGAATAAATTTTGAAGGTGATATTAATCATTAAGCTACTTGGATTTGGTTACTATTTCATGAATATAAGGTTTCTGGAAATGTCTTGTAGCGGAATAGTAGTAAATTTACGTTATTTATTAGAATGGTTTAATGAGCTTCATTAGACTTGATTCCACTTGTATCAGGTCATAATAATGTTAAATTTAATAACAAAATTCACCCCATTTAATTTTGACTTGATTAGATTAGGCATTCGATAGATTAAATAGCTCACTAGTTCTTGAATTTCAAGGTTTTAGAGTTGTAATTTTCTGTTATTTTTTAGCACATGTGAATATGGGTATTTTGGAGTGATTCCACTTGGAATGGAGACCTAAGAAATATTTCTTACTAAAAAAAAAAACTCCATCCCATTTTAATTTGATTTAGTCAGTCATTCGGTGAGTTATCTCCAAAAAATAAGTTCGTGTAGCAAAAATAGAACTTCTTGTAGCAGTCTTGTAGCATGTGTAAAATCAACCAGATTTTCTCCCACAACTTGGTTTTTGTCTCTTGATATTGAATCGTGACCCTTAAGATCTAAATACATGATTGAGGAAGAATAAAAACCACTTAGGACATGCATTTTTACAAATTATATTAGGCCTATTTATTTGAATTGACGCTCTTAAGCTTTCAACTACAAATTAGTGTTCTTGCCTAGGATTAATTTCTTTTCAAGGCAAAACTTCCATTTCTACAATTAGTTTAGGCTTTTATTTCATGCCATTCACTTCATTATATCATATCAACAAAAGAAGGATGCATTTTGTTTTGCACATATAGTGTCGATACCTCTTAAGTTTGTACGAACCTCGGGTTGATAATTAAAGTTGCTAGCCTTAGGAGTTATAACATTCTTGTTGCAATATTGAGGCTCATCACTTTTTGGCACCTTTTTTTGGGAGGTGTAAAATTATGCATTATTTTCTTCCCTAATTGATTCAATTCTTTTCTTTCTGCAAAAAAAAAAAAAAAAAATGCATCGAGCATATTTCATTTCAAAATAGAAAATTTCATTTGATTACCATTCTTATTGAAAAAATGAATAAATAAAATACTTTACCAACACCAATACCCCCCCCCCCCCTCATTTTATCATGTGGTGCAATAATAACCGCATCACCATCCAATTTTGTAGGTAGAAGAAGAAGAGGTGGCAGAAAAGGTAGAAGAAATCGATAGAGATGATTCCAATGAACAAGATCGTATTGCATTTCCCTTCAAGAAATTAATGTCAATGTGCATATGAAGAGCATCCCTCTATAATTCCTTCACAACTTCCATGGTATGAGGTTAGAGGATCCAGAAACCTTTCTCTATGAATTTGAAATACTTTGTAGATATTATGGCTACTTGTCACACACTTAAAAATTGATATTTTTTCCTAAAACATTGAAGGATAAAGCTCTTAAAAGGTTCATGAGTTTAGGTAATAATTGAATAAGATCATGGAATGATATGAAAAATATATTTCTAGAAAAATATAAAGACCATGATCTTAAAGAAGAAATCTTTAGAATGAATCAAAAACAAGATGAGAGCATTGAAGATCTAATAGAGAGCTTCATGTATAATTTTCGAGATTAATTACATCATTTATGACTTATAAAAATTAGGGATGATTGGATTGATTTCCTTGATCTCATGAGTAAATAAGATGTATACGAATTACCATTTGAATAAATTTGTGAAACATGCAAGCACATATCAAGAGGAAGAGCAAGAATAAGTAAATCAGTATCAACATTGGTAAGTCAAGGTGAACTTGGAAATTTTCTTGATAAATTTAAAAGCAAAATTCTTATTAATTAAATTCAACAAGTAGGAATGTTAATAATTCAAAATGAGCAAAAAGAATATGTTGATATTTTTGTTATCCATGCAAAATCATATGCCACTAGATATTTTCCATCATTACCAAGGTTCAAGGACAATGAATAAATTCAATCACCAAAGAAGATATGTTATTTAGCTCCAAGAAGACCATTGGAGCCTAGTCAACTTGATATGATGCAAGGACCTACTTCACAATTTCAAGCTTATTCACATACATCTCAAAATTTTCACAAAACCCTCAATTTTTTCCTCAATATCATCCATACACAGCTCCATGCTATCCCTACCACCCACCTCCACCACAACCACAACCTCAACCAAATCCATCTCATAAATCCACTCCCACTCAGCTACCTATACCACCATTTCCAAACCCATACAATTAAGTACCTCAGCCCACTTACAATGTTGAGGTACAACACTTCCAAACATATCTTCTTGATATAAATGATATTCATTTTAGTTCAACAAAGATATCACAGAAAAGAGATTCTCTTGATTTCATTGAAGGAAAACATCCAGAAAGAGAAAATTAAAAGGAGATCAAAGATTCATGGGCTTCACTTTATGGAGAGAATACATCAATATCAGAGACTGAGAGGATTCCCTCATGTTTACCATTAGATCCTCCCATGTTCAAGAGAACAATAAAAAAAAAGATAAATATTTGAATTTCGTGGTAGAAGAGGACATCCAAGATGATCCAAATTATCAAGTAGACAAGGGGTATCACAACTATATTAAAAAATGGTTCCAAATAATCATTAAGTTGCAGCAATACACTCTTCTTCAACAATTCTTGATCTCATCTGAGTCCAAGAATTTGGTATCTCATATTCAGGTACATGTAAAAGCATACATTTTGAGCCTACACATGAGTTTACTTGTCATATTGATGTGTACATTGCTTAATTGTAAGTATTCCCATACTTGAAAGACATTTTATTTTTTCAAGTAGAGTAGGATATAAAAAATTTAAAAAAAATGGAAAAAGAAAAAAAATAAAACAGTAAAATCTCAGGTGAAAACCTCTTTTGAGGTGCCTGATATTGGCTCACTGATTGGAAACCTCCATGAAGTGGTAAATGGGTTTGAAAAAGGAGAAAATAAGATAAAAAGAAAACATCTTAGGTGAAAACCTCCTTTGAGGTGCCTAGGTAGACCTACTAGTTGAAAACCTCATTGAGGAAGCAAGTAGGCCTAACTAAAGAGAAAATATTGAAAATAAATGAAAATAAAAAAATCATTTTCTTCATGTATCTCTCTCTAATGAATGAAGGTGCTCTCCAACCTTTGCAAGAAACAAAGAAAACAAGTTGGGAACAAAATAAAAAGTTGGTCAAAAATCTAGCCAAAGGAAGTCAAACTTGGACTTTCTCCTCCTTTGCTCAGATGCTCCAAATGGGCCAAGGTCATTCCAATCCATCACCCTCATAAATTTCCAATGTCCACCCATCATTTCCAGGATTTTCTCATTCATTTTTATTGTTGTCCTAAACTACTACAATAGGTTATGTTCTTGCTACAGGACGTCCTGTTTTTTAACAGAAAATTATTTTTATTATATATTGAAAACCATGAATCCATTTTACGATATATTTCATGGGTATATTCATATAGGTTATAGTAACATGTTCAAACAATTCAGTAATCTCTGGTGCACATTTTGTGATAAATCGACTTCCATCACCTACAATCATTTTTATTTTTTCTCGAGATTTTTGCATTCAATGGCCGAGATTTTTTATGGGGAGGTGCATAAGATGATGGTAACATTCTCAAAATATTTTAGGTAAATCCACTCTACCATTTGAGAGTTATGGATAAAATAATTTTTCTACAAGGGGTTGTCCTGAATTGCTACAAGAAGTACTGTAATTTCTACAGAAAGTTACAGTAAGAGACATGCAGGTGGATAGAGGACAAAAAAAATCAAAAAGGGCCTTGAGGTGTAAAAAAATCAATGACGGGAGTCTTCCCATCATTTTCTACCACCTTCTCATCACTCCTCCTTCTCAAGCACAAGGGTTTTTCATTCTAACATTAACTTTTGTCACCTTTGTAAAAATAAATAAATTATGGAATGACACAGAGTTCCTTCATTCGTTTTTTCCAGGGCCACACCACTTCTTCACCAACCTATAATCATCCTACCATCATCCCAATACCACCTCAAATTATTCCTCATCACTCATATAGAGCTACAAGCCTAAAGCAGAAAGAGAAAGAGGCAGCTAAAGTAAATTCATGTAGTAAGCCCTATGTAAGCACCATAACATCCCTAAAGATGGTTTTAAGCAATCATGGAGACCAATAAGACTTGTGAGATGAATCTAAAGATAACAATGGCACTACAAGGAGGATCCTACACCAATAGACATACAAGAGAAGACTTAGCAAGGTACTTGCACCAACAAAAACTTTATTAGTCAAAGAATCATCATGCTATGAAGACTAGTACAAAAGAAAAATCATCAACTACAACACTAACATCATGAGAATATTAGTAGTAGCATTTTATCTATGGATGTGAAGCTGCAAAAACAACAACGAAAGAAACCCTATATGACCTCCAACTTCAAGGCTATCAACAATAGGAACTCCAACATATTATCACATGCAGCTTCAGGATCATTCGTAGGAGTTTCAGAACCACCAAAGGAAACTTCAACAGTCATATCAGTAGGTTCAATATCACCTCCAAAAACACATCAAGGGTAAGGCTCATGTATGCATTCATATAAAACTTTCTTTGAATCTATTTTATCTTAAGAAAACATTAAAAGTGTGATAAGGAAATTTTTTTTATAGCCAAAATCAGTAGCAGAGCAGCCTCATCCTTATCTAGTAGTTAGCTTCACCTTTCTACCTAGAAACACACACATGTGGGAGAGGAACAAGACAAAAGTGAAGAATACTTGTGAAAGTGTGTAGTAAGAAATTATTTGTGATAGAAGAAAAAGAGTGCCAAAGGGTAACTAAGGGCGAAATAATTTAACAAAAAAAGGAACTCTGATTTTATTCTGCGTGGAATGTTAATAATAATAATAATAATAATAATAATAATAATTGAAAAAAGAGAAAAAGTAAAAAGTAAAAGAATAAAAAATAGAGTTGGACCCACTGTTGAATGGTGGAATTTCTCTAATTTTTAACCACTATCCTACTTTTAACTCACCACCAGAACCACCGTTTTAACCTTGGAACCCATTTATTCATACACTTATGTTCATTCCTGCACTCTCTATATGTTTTTCATATTCAAGGTTATACATAGAATTAATTATTAATTTAATAGATTTTATATTCTAAATAGCTTTTGCAACTCAGATATTTTCTTTCCTAAAGTAATTTGATGAGACAATCTGTTAATATACGTGGAAGATGAATTGGTATAGGCATGATTCCTGTACTGGATGGTTGGTCCTGCACTTTCAGGGCAACTGTCAACGATAAGTTAAGAGTTGCCATAGGTGATCGAGAAACCTCAAAAATCATGCAGATATCTCATTAAGAGGATCATTTCATTATTTTGTGGGCTCAAAGCATAGAGAAGGGAGTGTATATGAAGACCAGGACCTAGGACATGTGTCTTCGTTTAGCGTTTTGATAACATCTGAAAGGCTTAAATTAAATTGTTGCTATATTTTCTGTTACGGTCATAGGGAAAAGGTTATGCATTTAATGTAGATTTCTAATAGAGGATAGCTAGAGATGATGTAGCAAATTTTGTCGAGGATTGTAATAATTTTGGTATCACCTTGTTCTGGGATGGATCACAGATCCACGATGTACATTTTCTTTTGAAACTTAATATAAAGGAATGCACTAGTATGAAACATTTTGTTTCTATTTCATTGTGATGTGGCATTGATTGAATGAGGTACTAGATATCGTAGTAGGTAAATGAGTTGGTTGGCTAGGTCCCATCCAACCTAGCTTGTTTTCCCCTTATTTCTTAGGTGTGTTTAACTTATTTTATTTATGCATGTGTGAAGAAAATCATATTTAATTCTCTCGTAAGTAAAAATTTTAATTGTTCTGAAAATTGTGTGTCCCAGATCTAAGGTGTGTGTGTTTGATTATGCATGATTCTTAATTTATATATTGTTCCTTTTATGCTTGTTTTATTTCTATAAGAAGAAGCACAGGTACGCTGCCTACAATTGTACAGTTTTATTTCTACAATTCAAAATTCCTTGTTTTATTTATGAAATTTATTTTCCTTCTCTTTCCTTCTCTAAGATCTTCATTTATTTCCTGCAAATAGTGTTTTTTCCTGAACAGACGTATTCTTAATTTTTCCAATTTAGTTGCATTGATAAAGAGGAAATTAACATTGTCGTGATCTGAAGGTTTGTGCTTGCACTTAATATTTCTATGGAAAGAGCTGAACTTAATATTAAATCCTGAAACGAATTTTTTAGTTAAAACATTTTTAAGTGTAGATCTAATTCATATTGTAAACAATCATCTCATAGAAAGCCTGCTGTCACATGGATCAAATAATTTATTTATTTGCATAAAGGAATTTTTCTGTTTTATTAAGATTTATTTTGACTTTTAAAATTATTTCTTATTTCTAAATATAAGAATGGTTGAAATATATTTTTTCTTATGAGGGTTTAATTTCGATTTTTGTTTTCATTGCAATATATTTCTTTAGTTAACACACTATTTAATTTTCGCAAGTGATTTGGAAACCAAGTACAAGAATATTGGTTTTCTGGTACAGGAACCTTTGTTTTGGTATAAGAACTGATATCCTGGTACAAGAAAAAAGTGATTTTGTACATAGACTTAGAGCTTCTGTATGAAGGTAAAAATCTTCAATGTAGGTACATAACACACTTCCATCGCATAAAATTCATTCTAGTGCAGGAACAACATTCTAGTATAGGAACATTGTTGCAGGGCATGATCGATAATTTAGTACAGGAAGGAATATCTTCCAAGAACAAAGATATCCTCAATATCCTAATTATCACAGTGTCTCATAACTACACTGAAAATAATATTGAATTTCATTTCATTAATCAATATTGTTCACAATGAATTAAGAGTTCCATTTATTTTGAGCTTCTGTAAAGTACTTTCCTTTTATTCCAGCACCATAATTTCTTTGGTATTAATTGTCATTTGATCATTTTTTTTCGATTCTGCGAATTGTAATTAAAGAAGTAGGAATAGAATTAGGAAAGATTCATATCATTATTTTCATTTCCAGTGCTATTCCTCTAAGCTTATGAAGCCCCTGGGTTGAGAATTAAGTTTTGAAGGAGTTTGTTAAATTTTAATTCCTACACCCAAAACATTGGCGCTGTTGTCACCGAGGCGTTCTAAGATTGGTAAGAAATTTCTATTTTTCTGCAATAGGGGTAAGTCTTCTATTATTTTTTCTTTAGTGTGCTTCTATTCCTTGAATTATTTTATAAGTGATGATTTCTTTATTTAATTACAACATTTGATTGAGCTTTTTCATGTATTGTCATTATTTTTTGAGATGAATGCCTAAACGGGGTATGGGTCTGAAGCCCAATAGGGGAGATGGAAACATTAGTGAAACTGAAAATTTTTCACATATTAGGCCTTCTCTTGTAGGTAGAAATTCCAAATAGACACAACCCCATCATGCAGGAACTATCCACTTGGACTCTAGTGACAGTAGTTCGAGTGTGATACAACCAACGAAGGAGAAGAATTAGACGGGTGGACTTCAAATCAATTTAACCCATAGTCTACCTTCTTAGCCTACGGAGAGCAGTTCACTTTGAGGTATGAAAATGGTAGAACCTGAAGAGCGTGCTGAGGGAAGTGGATAAAACCAGGTAAATGAGGAACAATCCACATTCAGATTTATGATCGTGGATCCATACATAGTTGTGAAAATGAAGAATATTCCTCCATCATCTCTTCCTCATTTCCATGGTAAGGTACACGAGGACCCATATTTTTTCTTCTTTGAGTTTGAAATATTATGTAGAAGTTATGATTACTCCACAGATGCTTAGAAGTTAAAGTTGTTTCTTACAACTCTCTAGGATTCAGGATTACGTTGGTTCATGGGATTAGGAGGAAATACTATAGCTTCCACGGAGAAAATGAAGAGAGTGTTTTTACTGAAATATCAGGAGTATCGTAAAACTAGAGAAATGCAAAATGAAATCGTCACCATTGTGAAACGTGATGATGAGACCTTCAATGCTTATCTGAAAATATTTCTGTATATCCTCCAAATGTCAAAACAAAAATTTGATCTAAGGACTATTAGAAACTTGTTCTTACATGGGCATACTAATCATGCTAGAAATCATTTATTTTATTTAGGACAATGGGATATTGCTCAAAAACCTTTTGATCAAATTTGTGACTTGTGTAGGAAATTCTCATGGAATCAATCTAGATCCAGTAAAGAAATCCATAGTAAAAATAAAAAACATGCATCTACAGATGCTATGATTATTTGTTTGGAGAATAAAATGGACAATATGAAAATTGAATAATGAATAATCCACCACAAGAAAAAAGGGAATTGGTGAGGTTCATGCTTATGATGGACCTTTAAGGTCTGTCACAAATGTCACATATGGTGACTATCCTTAAAAAAGTGTCACTATAGCTATACATAGTGATGGTCCTTTAAGGTTCGTCACCAAAGCCATTTTCAATGACACTTTTGGTGACGGTCGTTAAATGCCCATCACTAATTTTCTATTTGGTGACACTTCTAGTGACGAACTTTTAATGAACCTCACCAATTCTCTTTTTGTTACTTTTGGTGACGGTCAAAAAATTTTCATCATCATTTCTCGTTCCAATGAGTTCTTGATGAGGCTATGTGCCTTTTAATATATTTTTTTTCAAAAGAAAATGATTTAAGACCATTATTGTGGAGTATTTTTTATAATATTTCCAATGCCATAGTGGTTAGATTAAGTCAATTTGTTAAGAAGTAATTACTTTGTATAATTTCCCTCAAGTAATGACTAGTTAGGAGAGTTTTCCTATGAGTCAACACATGATTCATATCTATTAAGTTTATTATCTAGAAAATTCCCTTTAGATAAAGTTCCACTAGTGTGTGTAGGAAATATATTATTTAATACTTAATCAAACTCTATCAATTCTATTAATGAGAAATACCTAGCACTCCTTAACAATCTCGGCACACCTTAAATTAATGCTTTGGCACACACTAACATTTCTTAGCACCTCACATGTCTTGGAACATATTTTCATGACATTGAAACCAACCACATGGTGTCATGCTCTAGCACAAAATAGAACTCTCCTAGCATGTGTTGGCATACATGTAGTCCCTAGCATTCCCTGCAACACCTTGGTTGCATGCATTTTGTTAAGTCCCTATATTAATTGTGTAGCCCCTTATTTTGTTAGTGTAGCCACCCTTATTGTTATTTTTGTACCCCTATAACCCCCATATTTTTATTATTATGCCCTTAAATTATTATTGTTAGGTCGGCTAGGATTACATTGTGGCCCCACTAGGATTATATTGTGGCCCCATGGACTCCTATATATAGAAGGAGGTTTTGGTCATTTGTATCATCCAAGAATTGTTCATTTATGTAATGTATTGGAGGTTTCATACTTGAAGTGGCTTATTTCTAAGGCGTTTATATCTCTGTTCTTCTATTTTTGGAGCTAGTTACACAACATTTGGTATCAGAGCTTTGGATTCTAGGGTTTTGCTACTCTAAACAGGTCATCGTGGCATGTTCGCTATAAATCTTTTTCTACAAAGGTTCAGAATCTGATATTTTTAGGGTGCAAAGCTGAAATCCTAAGGAAACTTGTCAAAAAAATTCAAAGCTTGGTTCACAATATTTTCGGAGATATGACCTGTGGAAGGTAGTGCTTGTTCAGGCTCCCGAATTTTATCTCAAAGAGGTGATCGTGGGAAAAGATTCATAACTCTCTCTCTAAGCATTGAATTGGAGTACCATAAAAATTGGTCACAAGTACATGGACTATAGTTTCTTGGCTATGAATTTTGGAGCCAAAGGACGAAACAGTGACATGTGGAATGTCATACAAGTTCGCTCTACTGAACCAGTCCATAATTAGGTCATTGTGGGAGATAGGACATAAATTTGCCTTGAAGAATCCAAATTAGATCATACCTATGGAATTTGAAATAAGCTTCAGAGGGTTACTACAGGGATGAATTTCAAATATTGAGGATCCGCAATTATAGATATAATTCAGTTTCAATATCGAGCTCCTCAAAATCAAGAAAAAAATGTGTATTTGGTTTTTAAAATTGCATAACGTTTGTTTGAAAAAGCAGTTTGAAGTGATTCTAAGGGCATGTTTTAGAATTTTTATCATATTAGGTTCTATAATGCCTCAAAAAAATAATTCCATACCGATTAACCCCTCAAAAATCCATACTATTATGCATAAAGAGGGAGAATTACAGTATGAGATATCAAAATTGTGGTACCAAGTGCAACAAATTTCGATATTACGAAGAGCAACTGAAGATGACATAAATGGTTTAAAACTGAAATGAAGGCTAATTTGGATGGTTTGAAGGATCAAATAATAGCTAATATGGATGATAAATTAGTGTAAGATCACATTGAGCATCAACAACAAGTTCTCCAACTCTCAAAGGATAACCTAACTTTGGTGCAGAATCTAATGAAACAACAGGAAGATCAACATCACATCGAAATAATTTCTGAAGCAGTCACAAAAAACAATAACTCGACAAGTACGATCAATTTCAGAGTATCTTAGAAAGTCGAAGAACTTTCTTGTAGAATATTCCACATGGGAGGATGAGAATTTTATACAGAAGCATCAATAAATAATCAAGCGTTGAGGACAACACTTGTTTGAAGAAGAGGGGCATTTAAGTCCCTATATTAATAGTGTAGCCCCCTATTTTGTTAGTGTAGCCCCCCTTATTGTTATTTTTTTACCCCTGTAACCCCTATATTGTTATTATTGTGCCCTTAAATTATTATTGTTAGGTCGGCTAGGATTACATTGTGGCCCCACTAGGATTATATTGTGGTCCCATGGACTCCTATATATAGAAGGAGGTTTTGGTCATTTTTATCATCCAAGAATTGTTCGTTTATCTAATGTATTGGAGGTTTCCCCCTCGAAGTGGCTTATTTCTAAGGTGTTGATATCTCTTTTCTTCTATTTTTGGAGCTGGTTACACAACACATTTACATACACTAGCACTTGGCACACAATGCCAAATGGCATGTATTGGGACCTATTATTAGTGTGCCTAGCATGCCCCTTTTGAAAAATATAAATTTTCGACTTATTAACACTCTTATGTGTTCATTTCCTTGCATTTTGGCTTTTTTCTTCCATTTTTTGCCTCGACACTTCTTGGCACATATTGACATACCCTGTTACCCTGTACATCCTTAACACCTGGAATGTACTGGCATATCTTAGCACTATTTGGCACATATAATTAGCACACCCTAGAACTCCCTAGCACACTTTGGAACTTCTTGACATGCCTTGATATTCATAGCATGCCTTACCAATTCTTAGCATACCTTGTGACACCCTCCTTGGGATGATAGCTAGCACTCATTAACACTAGTCCTTGGCACATGTTCCTCATATTCACTAAATTCCATGAATTTTGACCTAGTTCTCCCTTAATTGTTTGTCCTAGTAATCCTCAACACTCCTTAACATATATTGGCACTCTCTAACACACCTAAGTACTTTTCAAAATTCCCTTCCACTTCATAGCATTCATAACACTCCCTAACACATATTTGCACTTGGCAAGTGTTGGCTCTTGGCATATCTTGGCACTTTGAAAGTCTTAGCATGTATGGAATACATTGATATGCCTTGGTATGATTTTGTATGGTTTAATATTAAATTTATTTGAGATAAATTGCTAGAAAGTAGATGAGAAGCAAGAAAGGAATACTTGGCACTTAGAATGCAACAAAACATTTCACTTGGTAACTATTGGCACCTAGTCTACTTAGTGAGCCTAGCATGCCCCTCTCGAAAAAGGGAAATTGATGACCTATTAACCCTCTTATGTGTTCATTTACATGTAGTTTAACTTGTTTCCCCCTTTTTTTTTCCTTGACATTTCCTAGCACGCATTGACACACCCTTGCACATATTGGCACGCCTTATCACTTGGCATATATTAGCATGTTTGACATGCCTTCGTACTATTTGGCACATCTTAGTATTCCCTAGCACGCCTTGGCACTCATGTCCTCACAACTATCCTTCACATTTTTTCACGACTTGGGAACCCAATAAGGTCCTTGGCTATTGAAGCTCATGTGACAACATTGGCCTGCTTCAACTGCAACAACTTGGTCAATTGCACCTACTACAAGTAGAGTGTGCCTTTTTTACCTAATAACTACCTAAAACTAATCTTATGCCACTCATGTCCAAGCTCAACTTGTCCCACTTAACTAGTTACCAATACAAGGATCACATGATCTAGCCATGACCATAAAACAACTAAGGAACATAGATTACATAGGAAATATTTCACATGTATGTCCAGTTCATATAAAACATAGAACATTAACTGAGAGTTTAAAAGAACCAAAAGATGCACAAGGAACACAAGATATAATCTGACACAAGTTGAGTTCCCCAAAACTTATACGCAACAATGTACAATATGCAAATATCTATAATAGTTTAAAACATGAGCGTGTAGATAAAGTGTGCCACATCACATTTAAAAAAATAGCTAAAGGAAATATAATGTTATGCCTAGCACAAAGTGATTTCCCTTTGTCTAAAACTTCTATGTTGAGTCTCGTATAAAAATTGTAGGCTTGCCTCCTGCAAATCCTATTATGAACTTCTCCTAACACACTTCGTCCTTAGCACACTTGAATTTTCGGTTATGAGGGTTTAATTTCGAGTTTTGTTTTCATTGTAATCTATTTAATTAGTTTAACGTGCTATTTAATTTTCACAAGTGATTTGGAAACCAAGTACAAGGATATTGATTTTCCAGTACATGAACCTCTGTTTTGGTATAAGAATCGATATCCTTGTACAAGAACAGAGTGATTTTGTACATAGACTCAGAGCTTCTGTATGAAGGTAAAAATATTCAATGCAGGTACATAACACACTTCCAGCACATAAACTTCATTCTAGTGCAGGAACAACGTTCTAGTAGAGGAACGTTGCAGGGCATGGTCAATAGTATAGTACAGGAAGGAATATCTTTGAAGAAGACATATATCCTCAATATCCTAATTATCATAGTGTCTCATAGCTACACTAAACATAATATTAAATTTCATTTCAGTAATCAATATTGTTCACAATGCACTAAGAGTTCCTTTTATTTTGAGTTTCTTCAAAGTACTTTCCTTTTATTCCAGCACCAGAATTTCTTTGGTATTAATTGTCATATGATCATTTTCTTTTGATTCTGCGAATTGTAATTAAAGAAGTAGGAATAGAATTAGGAAAGGCTCATATAATTTTTTTCATTTCCAATGCTATGCCTCTAAGCTTACGAAGCCCCCGGGTTGACAATTAAGTGTTGAAGGAGTTTGTTAAATTCCAATTCCTAGACCCAAAATTTTGGTGCAGTTGTCAGCGAGGCGTTCTAAGATTGGTAAGAAATTTTTGTTTTTATGCAATATGGGTAAGCCTTCTATTATTTTTTCTTTAGTTTGTTTCTATTCCTAGATTTATTTTATAAGTGATGATCTCTTTCTTTAATACGCAACATTTGATTGAGCTTTTTCATGTATTGTCATTATTTTTTGAGATGAATGCCTAAAAGGGGTACATGTCTGAAGCCCAATAGGGGAGAGGGAAAAATAGGTCAAACTGAAAGTTTTCTCGTATTGGGCCTTCTCTTCAAGGTAGAAATTCCAAATAGACACAAACCCATCACGCAGGAACTATCCACTTGGACTCTGGTGATAGTAGTTTGGGTGTGATACAACCAATGAGGGAGAATAATGAGATGGGTGGACTTCAAATCAATTTAACCCATAGTCAACATTCTTAGCCTACAGAGAGTGGTTCACTTGGAGGTACAAAAGTGGTAGAACCTGAAGACCATGCAGAGGGAAGTGGAGAAAACCAGGTAAACGAGGAACAATCCACATTCAGATTTCCGATCGTGGATCCAGATATAGTTGTGAAAATGAAGAATATTCCTCCATCAACTCTTCCTCATTTCCATGGTAACGTACATGAGGACCCAGATTCTTTCTTATTTGAGTTTGACATATTATGTAGAAGTTATGATTACTGCACGGATGCTTAGAAGTTAAATTTGTTTCCTGCAACTCTCAAGGATTCAACATTACATTGGTTCATGGGATTAGGAGGAAATAATATAGCTTCCTAGGAGAAAATGAAGAGAGTGTTTTTATTGAAATATCAGGAGTATTTTAAAACTAGAGAAACACAGGATGAGATCGTCACCATTATGAAATGTGTGGATGAGACCTTGGATGCTTATCTCGAAATATTTTTGTATATCCTACAAATGTCAAAACAAAAATTTGATCTAAGGACTATTAGAAACTTGCTCTTACCTGGGCTTACTAATCATGCTAGAAATAATTTGATTTTTTTTGGACATTGGGATATTTCTCAGAAACCTTTTGATCAAATTTGTGACCTGTGCAGGAGATTCTCATGGAATCAATCTAGATCCAGTAAAGAAATCTGTAGTAAAATAAAAAAAACTTGGATCTACAGATGCTATGATTATTTGTTTGGAGAATAAAATGGACAATATTAAAATTTAAATAATGACTAATGCACTACAAGAAAAAAGGGCATTGGTGAGGTTCATGTTTGTGAGGAACCTTTAAGGTCTGTCACAAATGTCACATATGGTGGCAGTCCTTAAAAAAGCGTCGTTGTAACTATATATAGTGATGGTCCTTTAAGGTTCATCACCAAATCCATTTTCAATGACACTTTTGGTGGGGGTTGTTAAATGCCCATCACTAATTTTCACTTTGGTGACACTTCTAGTGACAAACGTTTAATGAACCTCACCAATGCTCTTTTTTTACTTTTGGTGACGGTCAAAAAATGTTCATCATCATTTCTCATTCCAATGAGTTTTGATGATGCTATTTGCCTTTTAATATATTTTTTGTCAAAATAAAATGATTTAATACCATTATTGTGGAGTCTTTTTTATAATATGTCCAATGCCATAGTGGTTAGATTCAGTCAATTTGTTAAGAAGTAATTAGTGTGTATCACTTCCCTCAAGTAATGACTAGTCGAGTAGAGTTTTCCTATGAGTCAACACATGATTCATATCTATTAAGTTTATTATCTAGAAAATTCCCTTTAGATAAAGTTCCACTAGTGTGTGTAGGAAATATATTATTTAATACTTAATCAAACTCTATCAATTCTATTAATGAGAAATACCTAACACTCCTCAACAATTTGGGCACTCCTTAAATTAATTCTTTGGCACACACTAACATTTATTAGCACCTCACATGTCTTGTAAAATATTTTCATGACACTGACTCCAAGCACATGGTTGCATGCTCTAGCACAACACATAACTCTCCTAACATGTGTTGGCATACATGTAGTCCCTAGAATTCCCTCAAACACCTTGGTTGCATGCATTGACATACATGAGCACTTGGCACGCAATGCCATATGGCATGTATTGGGACCTATTATTAGTGTGCCTAGCATGCCCCTTTTGAAGAATACAAATTTCTGACTTATAAAATCTCTTATGTGTTCATTTCCTTGCATTTTGGCTTTGTTCTTCCATTTGTTGCCTTGACACTTCTTGGCACATATTGACATACCCTGGCACCCTGCACATCCTTAACACCTGGAATGTATTGGCATATCTTGGCACTCTTTGGCACATATAATTAGCACACCCTAGAACTCCCCAACACATTTTGGCACTTCTTGACATGCCTTGATATTCCTATCATGCCTTACCAATTCTTAGCATACCTTGTGACACCCTTCTTGGCATGATAGCTAGTACTCATTAACACTAGTCCTTCACACATGTTCCTCATATTCACTAACTTCCATGAATTTTGACTGAGTTCTCCCTTAATGTTTTTTCCTAGTAATCCTTAACACTCCTTAACATGCATTAGCATTCTCTAGCACACCTAAGCACTTTTAAAAATGCCCTTCTACTTCATAGCATTCATAACACTCCCTAACACATATTTGCGCTTGGCAAGTGTTGTCTTTTGGCACATGTTGGCACTTCAAAAGTCTTAACATGTATGGAATACATTGATATGCCTTGGTATGATTTTTCATGGTTTAATATTAAATTTGTTTGAGATAAGTTGTTGGAAAGTAGATGAGAAGAAACAAAGGAAGACTTGGCACTTATAATGAACTAGGAATTTTCACTTGGAACGTATTGGCGCCTAGTGTACTTGGTGTGCCTAGCATGCACCTCTCGGAAAAGGTAAATTGATGACTTATTAACCCTCTTATGTGTTCATTTAAATGTAGTTTAACTTGTTTCTACATTTTTTTCCTTGACAGTTCCTAACACGCATTGATGCACCCTTGCACATCTTGGCATGCCTTATCACTTGGCATATATTAGCATGTTTGACATGCCTTCACACTATCTGGAACATATTAGCATTCCCTAGCATGCCTTGGCACTCATGTCCTCACAACTATCCTTCACATTTTTTCACGACTTGGGAACCCAATCAAGTCCTTGGCTATTGCAGCTCATGTGACAACATTGGCCTGCTTCAATTGAAATAACTTGGTCAATTGAACCTACTACAAATAGAGTTTTCCTTGTTCACCTAATAACTGCCTATAACTCATCTTATTCCACTCATGTCCAACATCAACTTGTCCCACTTAAATAGTTACCAATACAAGGATCACATGATCTAGCCATGTCCATAAGACAACTAAGAAACATAGCTTACATAGGAAATATTTCACATGTATGTTAAGTTCATATAAAAAATCGAACATTAACTGAGAGTTTGAAAGAACCAAAAGATCCACAAGGCACACAAGATATAAGCTGACACAAGTTGAGTGCCCCAAAACTTGTACGCAACAATGTACAATATTAAAATATCTAGAATAGTTTAAAACATGAGCATGTAGCCAAAGTGTGCCACATCTCATTTTAAAAAAATAGCTAAAGGAAATACAATGTTGTGCCTAGCACAAAGTGATTTCCCTTTGTCGAAAACTTCTATGTTCATCCTTGTATAAAAATTGTAGGCTTGCCTCCTGTAAATCCTATTTTGAACTTCTCCTAAGACATTTCATCCTTAGCACACTTGAATTTTCATTTATGAGAGTTTAATTTCGAGTTCTATTTTCTTTGAAATCTATTTCTTTAATTGAACATGCTATTTAATTCTCACAAGTGATTTGGAAACCAGGTACAAGAATATTGGTTTTTTGGTACAGGAACCTCTGTTTTGGTATAAGAACTCATATCCTGGTACAAGAACAGAGTGATTTTGTACATAGACTTGGAGCTTCTGTATGAAGGTAAAAATATTTAATGTAGGTACATAAAACACTTCCAGCACATAAACTTCATTCTAGTGCAGGAACAACGTTCTAGTATAGCAACGTTGTTGTAGGGCATGATAGATAGTTAAGTATAGGAACGAATATATTTGAAGAAGACAGATATCCTCAATATCCTAATTATCACAATGTCTCATAAATACACTGAAGATAATATTAAATTTCATTTCATTAATCAATATTACTCACAATGAACTAAGAGTTGCTTTTATTTTTAGTTTCTGCAAAGTACTTTCCTTGTATTCCAGCACCGGAATTTCTTTGGTATTAATTGTCATGTGATCATTTTCTTTCGATTCTGCAAATTGTAATTAAAGAAGTATGAATAGAATTAGGAAATTTTAATATCATTCTTTTCATTTCTAGTGATATGCCTCTAAGCTTATGAAGCACCTAGGTTGACAATTAAGTGTTGAAGGAGTTTGTTAAATTCCAATTCCTACACCCAATATTTTGGTGCTGTTGTCAGCGAGGCATTCTAAGATCGGTAATAAATTTTTGGTTTTCTGCCATAGGGTTAAGTCTTCTATTATTTTTTCTTTAGTGTGCTTCTATTCCTTGAGTTATTTTATAATTCATGATTTATTTCTTTAATTGCAACATTTCATTGAGATTTTACATGTATTGTCATTATTTTTTGAGATGAATGCCTAAAAGTGGTAAGGGTCCGAAGCCCGATAGGGGAGAGGGAAAAATTAATCAAACTGAAAAATTTTCTCATATTTGACCTTCTCTTGCAGGTAGAAATTCAAAATAGACATAAACCCATCACGCAGGAACTATCCACTTGGACTCTGGTGATAGTAGTTTGGGTGTGATACAAACAATGAAGGAGAAGAATGAGACAAGTGGACTTCAAATCAATTTAAACCATAGTTGACCTTCTTAGCCTACTAAGAGTGGTTCACTTGGAGGTACAAAAATAGCAGAACCTGAGGACCATGCTGAGGGAAGTGGAGAAAACTAGGTAAATGAGGAACAATGCACATTCAAATTTCTGATCATGGATCCAGATATAGTTGTGAAAATGAAGAATATTCCTCAATCATCTCTTCCTCATTTCCATGGTAAGGTACACGACGACCCGAATTCTTTCTTATTTGAGTTTGACATATTATGTAGAAGTTATGATTACTCCATGAATGCTCAAAAGTTAAATTTGTTTCCTGCAACTCTCAAGGATTCAACATTAAACTGGTTCATGGGATTAGGAGGAAATACTATAGCTTGCTGGGAGAAAATTAAGAGAGTGCTTTTATTGAAATATTACGAGTATTGTAAAACTAGAGAAATGAATGATGAAATCGTCACCATTGTGAAAGATGATGATGAGACCTTGGACACTTATCTAGAAATATTCTTATATATCCTAAAAATGTCAAAAAAAAAATTGATCTAAGGACTATTAGAAACTTTTTCTTACATGGGCTTAGTAATGTAATGTTGCAAATTTTAGCCTCAAAGCTAAATGGAACATTAGAGTTAGCAGCAGCTCTAGCCAGTGAATAAATGGGTAGAAAATTCATAAGTCTCCTAAGGAGAGATAAAAACACTCCAAGTGTGGAAGGGGACACTCTTTATATCTTAATAAAACACCTCCATGTGTGAACAGGGATAAAATCAGGTTGATTTAGTCCACTTTGACTAAGTCAACAATGCAGTTGTGGAGGAGGAGGAATCCAAGGAATAACACAGTTTTGGAGGGAGATGAATATTTGCATAGAGATGACCTAATTGAGTGGGGCCTGTTATCACTCAGGTTTTCCTAGAAGTTGTGTAAGAGGAAAGTATACCCGAGGTAACCACAAACCAATCTTTTAGATGCAGAATCTAGCTAATCTCGCATCCGGAGAGGGCTCTCTCTTTATGATTTATCTTTGTTCTTGGAAGGTTTTAGGCTTAGTTATAGATTCAAAGTTTGTTTTGGGAAAATGGTGGAATCCACAAACTAAGGGAAAGGTTGAGGGCTTTCAGTCCATTGGGTTATGGAGTCTAAGGATGGCTTTACTGGATTTCTTTTCTAAACACAAGATGGTATTACAGGGCAAGATAGCTAGACAGAGAACAATCCTTAAAATTTAAAGTGGATGGATGGTCTTGAAGGGATGAAAGGCAACTAAGAATCTTTCACCATATTCAAGAGAAAGAAGAGAAATGACTACAAGCAAAGAGAAATGAAGGATTCTTTGTTACAGTAATCAACAATGTTGAAATCAGCAAAACATGAGCAATTAAGAATTCATGCTTATAACTAATCCAGAAGAAAACATCGAGAATAATCACATGTGAAAACAGAGTACAATTAAGCAAATTCTGTTTCAATCCTTTATGTAAACTATTCAGAAACGGATATGATGATAGCATAAACTAATATAAAATTTAAACACAAGGGTTGGAAAACTTATTGAACTGAAGTCCAACACATGAATCCTGCAACAAGTCCAGTGCTTCAAAACGTCATCCAGTAAGCCACAAGTAAATTTGTCCAAAAGCTTTTTATTCCGAAAACCTCAATGTTACAGCAGAGTAATAGAATCCACCCTCAAATGCTTCCAAGAGTGGAGTATTTATACAAATTCTAAACTAAAATATCTTGAAAAAATATCAAAATTGGTTCACAAATCTCTCTAACTATGTTACATAAATAGAACTAACGTAAAGGACACTCAAACTATTTGGCACTATTTTTGATGGATAGGTGATGACAAAGAGGAGAATTCGAATCTGATCCAACTCTTAGTTGATGATGAGGCATCCAAGTCACTAACTGCTTCCTTTCTTTGTGCAATCTGCTCCAACAATTCTGCAAACTTAGGGTCCAATGATATCTTTGTATTTCTCAATCCGTAATAGATATGTAAAAAGTGAAAGAGGTTATTGTGGATTAATATGTTGGTGAGATAAACCTCTTTCAGTTTCCCAAAATTCCTCTCCAGCTGTACATAATACTCTCTGTAAAAAATATGTGTAAAACAGAGTTTTACAGAGTCTGAAAAATAGCCTCTAAAGATGTGCATGTATCTCTCATTCTGAAATCACTGTGCAAAAAGTGAGATAGGTTTTTGTATATTGGTCCCTTAGGAACAAAAACCTCCTTCAGTTTTGTAAAATGTATTTCTAATTGGCCACAATAGTCTCTGCAAAATGATGACTTGACTGTAATTTTCTGCAAAAAGTGCTTTCCAACTTTGTTTAATATTTCCAAAACCATAATATCTGTTAGAAAAGTGAGAGAGGTTTTTGTAGATGGTCCTCTTAAGAACATAAACCTCCTTCAGTTTTGTAAAATTCATCTTTTATTGATCACAATAGTTTCTGAAAAACTATAACTAAAATATGCAATTTCTGCAAAAATGTTCCTTCTTGTTGTATTTTTCATCTTTTCACTTTTTTGTTCCTTTGACTGTTTTACTTTCACTTTAGATAAAATTCAATGTTGGTGAAAGTATTTTCATCTCTTTTTACCATTTTACTGCCTCTGTAATTACTTTTACTGTTTTACCTTTGACTGCTTTACTTTCACTTTAGATAAACTTCAATGTTGGTGAAAGTATTTTCATCTCTTTTTACCATTTTACTGCCTCTGTAATTACTTTTACTGTTTTACCTTTGACTGCTCTGTAACTTCATTTTAACTTGCACTCTGACTTTTACCTGATACACTTTAACCACTGATACTCTTTAACTGTTATGCTTTTCCTATCCCTGTAATTTTTCATTTCACTTTTACCATTCATTGGGAACATTTCATCATTCTAATCCCTCTCTGACTTTGTATACAAACTGTTTGTTGAATGAAGATATTGAATTAAAATCTGAGAATTTGGAGTAAACAATTTTGTCAACTAGTATTGAAATTGTTGGTCCAAATCCATATTCTGATGGTAATCTGCTAAAATCAAACAATTTTTTAATGAAATCCAGGTCTCTATGAGGAGCGTTCAATGGAGTGATATTAAGAGCTGCCGGGGCCTCCATTTTGGTTCTTGTGGATTCAAAATGGAGGTTTTTGGTTTTCTTCACGGGCCGGGGGGTATTCTTGAAATGAAGGAAATTGGGACAATTTGCAGGTTCGGGGAGCAATTTCACAGGTTTAAAATCTCCAGGGAGGACTCAGTGATGATTTTTAACCACTTTTTCAGCGAAAAAAACAAAGGAAACTGAGTTTTACTTGCAGTCAGGGCGTAAAGGATAAATACCTACTTTTAGACGGAAACTGGTTCTTTAACAAGTAACAGGCAATGGCGGGACTGTTCTTCAACACGGGCGCAGCAGAATTTTGGGGCGAAATGATCAATTACAGTGAAAATTTGAAAATCGCAGCGGGAGCTCTGTCGTTTTCAGAATAACGAAAATAACAGGAAAACGTGAAAAATGGCTTATTTACAAGTTAAAAGGGTTTTTTGTTTTTTTCGAGGTGTGACGTCACGGTAGTACTAGATGACGTGTGCAGAGTCGGGCGGTAAGTGGTAAGCGGGAAGTCCCCGCACCGCTTTTGGTCGAGGGTGGTATTAATCACGGGGGGAGCGATTCCATAGGATAATCGCCACGTGGATGGTTGACTATTCAGAAACCACCCATCCCCCGCTAGTTAAATTGCTCACAAGGGATGGGCAGCGGGATAAACGCTGGCCGTTGATCTGCGGGAGGCTGATCCAACGGCTGGGGCGATGGGAAGATGGGCGGAGGTTTCATGTGGGCCCCGTCGTACTTTTAAACACTTTTAAATGTTTTTAATCGCTCCGGGGGCTTTTTAACTGGTGGAAATAGTTATTAATTAGTCCAGGCGACTTAATTAATCCCATATGCAAAAGAAAGGGGTTGTGGCGGGGGTTTGCTTAGGTGGAATGCCACGTGGACGGACCACGGTGGCACAAGACTTTTCGCAAAGTTTTATTGATATTTTTTGGTATTAAACATACATATTGTATGTCTAAAATTTTTATGCATATTTTTTATTATATGATGAATGAATTAATACAATCAATTCACCATAGGGGCGGGATTTAGGTATATTGATAATTTTAACCAAAGGGCATATAATGGGTTTTATTTTAAATGCGCGGGGATATAAAACACTTTGGTTAAACTTTATACTAAGGGGGTTTTTTTGGGTTATTTATAAAAAAGGGAGTTATATACTTAGGAAAGGGTATTTCACTAGGGATTTAATATAATAGAGTTAAATGTTAATATGGTAAAGGACAAGGAAAATCAAAACATTTTTGTACATCTAAGAAAGTGATAACTTGTGAAGTAAATTGCAACATTTTGTCTTCAACACTTAAACTTAGAATAACAAGTTATTTTGAGGAATTTTTATGGAATTTTGCATCACTTTCCTCAGTAAAATAGGATTTTACTTAGGAAAAAGTTAAAGATGGAAGATAACAATGATGAATTATCTCAAGTGCTTAGGTCTTTTTGATCATTAGGCCGAGGGTCCGGTCCCTCCATAAGTCAAGGAAATGCCTTGAGCCCTTTTGATCTCCAAATACCTTAGTACTTTTGGGGGGAAATTAGTAAAACATTTTACTTAGGAAAAAGTTAAAGATGGAAGATAACAATGATGAATTATCTCAAGTGCTTAGGTCTTTTGATCATTAGGCCGAGGGTCCGGTCCCTCCAGAAGTCAAGGAAATGCCTTGAGCCCCTTTGATCTCGAATTACCTTAGTACTTTTGGGGAAATTAGTAAAACTCTTGAGGGGGAAAAATGATGAGGGAGGTTAATGAATTTGACTTTGCTTGCTGTGATTTTCCAGTGTATTTCCTGCTTCAGTACTTATGATGAAAGTAAATGATTAACCAACATGTAGCAGCACCATTCATCAGATAACACTTTACAGCACCATCTACCTACCCTATCTACTTAACACTACCATTTTCTCTTCTTTATTAGGGTGCATTTAGACTTGCAAACCCTTTTCAATCTTTTCTTTTTACATGATAAATCTATCTATTTCTACTCTTATTACATCCAAGGGCTCAGATTAAACTGTTGAGCACCTTTTATTCACTCTACCTAGCTACTTATCTGCCAAGATTAAACTGTTTGGCTAGATATTTATTCTCTAATCTAAAACATGAAATTGAAATATGAGTAAGCCAAGTTTAAACAGTTTGACTTATTCATAAATTGTGGCAAAAGTTTGACAAGCTGCACACAATTGATTTATTACAAAAATAAAATAGCAGTGGCATTTGGATTTGCACACTTTCCTTGGTCTATTTTTGCTTGGGGTTCATTTCTTTCTCTTTTTTTTTTACCATTTTATTCTTTTTACCCTTTGATCTTTCTTTTAGGGTATACCCTCTTTACATTTTTTAACTTTTTGATTTTTTGGTTTTTTCCAAGAATATGGAACACCTTTGCTCAAGAAAGAAGGTTTGAACATATTCCATAATTCAATCAAGACAATCATGAAAGATGAAACCTATTGGTATAGGAGGCTAACACTGGCTCCACTTGGGGATGGCTTTTCCTTGTGAAAAGTCAAGAACAACAGGTCAGATGCCTCAAAATGTATTTTAACTGAAAGTATGAAATCTTCCCTCTTCTGGTAGCTTTATTGTACATATGATAGTGAAAATTTTGAAGCTTAGGGCCTTCACTTCGGGCTTCAACTTCAGTAAGTCACCATCCAATCAAAACTGCGTTTCCTAGTTGGAAATCTTGAATTGAATATAGTCCTTTTTCTGCAACTTGAAATCTGATCTGAAACTAAAACAACACACAAAAATTTTCAAACCAACTTAATGAAAAACTAGCTGAAAATTGACAACTAAAAAAATGCTCAAAATTCTGAGCTTATTAGCACTCATTTACCTATTCTAATCTACTAAAAGTCTTATTGAATCAGGTAATACAAAAATGCCAATGAAGCCAATCAAGTAGCTGTAAAAATAAATGGATAACTTGATTGCTTGTGATCAAAATTGGAAGTATGTTATGATCATGTGCCTTTATAATAAATGATACGATGTGTAAAGGCCACTTTTGATGTATTTGATCCTCATAGATAAAACATGTTTGCATATTTGAGGTAAAAATATTCTCCATATAATTTGCTATAGGATCATTAAAAGCATGATGTATGTTATTTACTTCTAGGCCTTCAATGACTAATTGTTCAATTGAATTATGAATATTAGACCATGAACTTATTTCTTCAGTCTTGTGTTAGAAAGAATAATCATCTTCAATATGCAAGTCAAAAGATAGTACAATTTCCTCTTGCTTTGGAGAAGGAAGATTTTCAAAGAACTCTTTAGGATTTCGGAAATTGTATGACTGAATTTGAGAATGCAAAAGTTTGATTTCATTTTCATAATTTTCAGAAATTATATCAAGAAGCCATTTTTTAACTCGAGGAGAACATTTTCTTGATTTAAAAAGAAGAAAGAAATCTCTTAGAAAATCCTCATCAAACTGAAGTTTTGATAACTCATCGCTGAATTCATTTAAAATTTCATCAAATGGAAGATTTTCCATAAACCCTGTCATCCAGTATCATTATTAATGCTTTGGAATATGGATTATTTGGTTGTGGAATTGCTTTGAAACTTGAAGCTCTGGATCTCTGATCAACAGTGTCTTGATTGAAAAATGATATCAAAAAGTCAGAAGAATGATGCTCGAATATGCATGGAGATTTTATATTTACAAATTTCAAAAGAGATAAATTAAAAACTACTCTAAGATCTTCTCTAAAATACAATATACATTGGAAAACCATATCAATTTAGAAAGAACATAATGTCTTAGATAACAATCCAAGTTGAAAGCCTGATCTTCCCATATTGTTCTTCCAGGTTCATTCCTCCAGTGGAGTCTTGATTGTGAAATGGATTTGGAGTCGCCAGGTGGATGATTTTAACCTTTGTGTGTCTGATCCCTGTCCACCATCATAGATCATATCTAAACCTGTAAAACAATTCTGAAGAAAAAGTTAGCTCTTCAGGAAACCAAATTTTTTTGTGAATTTTCAAAACAACTTCTACAAATTCTTCAAGAAATTTAAGATTTTTGATTAAAATTTTCTGAAAGATTTATTAAACTAGAGAGTCTGATTGAATGTTTGAAACTAAGGTTCAGAATATAAGCTAAATCAGAGATAGACTGAAGCAGCATTTATTTACTATGCAGTTGCAGAGAAAAGCATTTCAAAGGCTACCTGGCTGATCTTCAGACTCTGTCTATAGCTTATAAATCAAACAATAGTATCAATAAAATGATTCAGATCCCCAGTATGGTCGCCACTATGTTATCACTCAGGTTTTCCTAGAAGTTGTGTAAGAGGAAAGTGTACCCGAGGTAACCACAAACCAACCTTTTAGATGCAGAATCTAGCCAATCTGCATCCAGAGAGGGCTCTCTCTTTATGATTTATCTTTGTTTTTGAATGATTTTAGGCTAGTTATAGATGCAAAGTTTGTTTTGGGAAATGGTGGAATCCACAAACTAAGGGCAAGGTTGAGGGCTTTCAGTCCATTGGGCTATGGAGTCTAAGGATGGCTTTACTGGATTTCTTTTCTAAACACAAGATGGTATTACAGGGCAAGATAGCTAGACAGAGAACAATCCTTAAAATTTAAAGTGGATGGATGGTCTTGAAGGAATGAAAGGCAGCTAAGAATCTTTCACCATATTCAAGAGAAAGAAGAGAAATGACTACAAGCAAAGAGCAATGAAGGATTCTTTGTTACAGTAATCAACAATGTTGAAATCAGCAAAACATGAGCAATTAAGAATTCATGCTTATAACTAATCCAGAAGAAAACATCAAGAATAATCACATTTGAAAACAGAGTACAATTAAGCAAATTCTGTTTCAATCCTTTATGTAAACTATTCAGAAACGGATATGATGATAGTATAAACTAATATAAAATTTAAACACAAGGGTTGGAAAACTTATTGAACTGCAGTCCAACACATGAATCCTGCAACAAGTCCAGTGCTTCAAAACGTCATCCAGTAAGCCACAAGTAAATTTGTCCAAAAGCTTTTTATTCTGAAAACCTCAATGTTACAACAGAGTAATAGAATCCACCCTCAAATGCTTCCAAGAGTGGAGTATTTATACAAATTCTAAACTAAAATATTTTGAAAAAATATCAAAATTGGTTCACAAATCTCTCCAACTATTTACATAAATAGAACTAAAGTAAAGGACACTCAAACTATTTGGAACTATTTTTGATGGATAGGTGATGAAAAAGAGGAGAATTCGAATCTGATCCAACTCTTAGTTGATGATGAGGCATCCAAGTCACTAACTGCTTCCTTTCTTTGTGCAATCTGCTCCAACAATTCTGCAAACTTAGGGTCCAATTATATCTTCGTATTTCTCAATCCGTAATAGATATGTAAAAAGTGAAAGAGGTTATTGTGGATTAATATGTTGGTGAGATAAACCTCTTTCAGTTTCCCAAAATTCCTCTCCAGCTGTACATAATACTCTCTGTAAACAATATGTGTAAAACAGAGTTTTACAGAGTCTGAAAAATAACCTCTAAAGATGTGCATGTATCTCTCATTCTGAAATCACTGTGCACAAAGTGAGATAGGTTTTTATATACTGGTCCCTTAGGAACAAAAACCTCCTTCAGTTTTGTAAAATGTATTTCTAATTGGCCACAATAGTCTCTGCAAAATGATGACTTGACTGTAATTTTCTGCAAAAAGTGCTTTCCAACTTTGTTTAATATTTCCAAAACCATAATATCTGTTAGAAACGTGAGAGAGGTTTTTGTAGATGGTCCTCTTAAGAACATAAACCTCCTTCAGTTTTGTAAAATTCATCTTTGATTGATCACAATAGTTTCTGAAAAACTATGACTAAAATATGCAATTTCTGCAAAAATGTTCCTTCTTGTTGTATTTTTCATCTTTTCACTTTTTTGTTCCTTTGACTGTTTTACTTTCACTTTAGATAAAATTCAATGTTGGTGAAAGTATTTTCATCTCTTTTTACCATTTTACTGCCTCTGTAATTACTTTTACTGTTTTACCTTTGACTGCTTTACTTTCACTTTAGATAAACTTCAATGTTGGTGAAAGTATTTTCATCTCTTTTTACCATTTTACTGCCTCTGTAATTACTTTTACTATTTTACCTTTGACTGCTCTGTAACTTCATTTTAACTTGCACTCTGACTTTTACCTGATACACTTTAACCACTGATACTCTTTAACTGTTATGCTTTTCCTATCCCTGTAATTTCTCATTTCACTTTTACCATTCACTGATTACATTTCATCATTCTAATCTCTCTCTGACTTTGTATACAAACTGTTTGTTGAATGAAGATATTGAATTAAAATCTGAGAATTTGGAGTAAACAATTTTGTCAACTAGTATTGAAATTGTTGGTCCAAATCCATATTCTGATGGTAATCTCCTAAAATCAAACAATTTGTTAATGAAATCCAGGTCTCTATGAGGAGCGTTCAATGGAGTGATATTAAGAGCTGCCGGGGCCTCCATTTTGGTTCTTGTGGATTCAAAATGGAGGTTTTTGGTTTTCTTCACGGGCCGGGGGGTATTCTTGAAATGAAGGAAATTGGAACAATTTGCAGGTTCGGGGAGAAATTTCACAGGTTTAAAATCTCCAGGGAGGACTCAGTGATGATTTTTAACCACTTTTTCAGCGAAAAAAACAAAGGAAACTGAGTTTTACTTGCAGTCGGGGCGTAAAGGATAAATACCTGCTTTTAGACGGAAACTGGTTCTTTAATAGGTAACAGGCAATGGCGGGACTGTTCTTCAACACGGGCGCAGCGGAATCTTGGAGTAAATTGGTCAATTGCAGTGGAAATTTGAAAATCGCAGCGGGAGCTCTGTCGCTTTCAGAAACTAAAAATAACTGAAAAAACACGAAAAATGGCTTATTTACAAGTCAAAAGGGTTTTTGTTTTTTTCGAGGTGATGACGTCATCGACGTACGGGGTGACGTAGGGAAGTGGGGCCGGCGGTATGCGGTAAGTGGTAAGCGGTGAGCCCGCACCGCTTATGGACGAGGGCGGTAAAAGTCGCGGGGGCAGCGATTCCACAGGTTTCTCGCCACGTGGATGGTCCTGACTAGTCAAAACCACCCATCCCCCGCTGGTTAAAGAACTCACACGGGATGGGCAGCGGGATCAACGCTGGCCGTTGATCTGCGGGAGGCTGATCCAACGGCTGGGGTGATGGGAAGATGGGCGGAGGTTTCATGTGGGCCCCGTCGTACTTTTAAACACTTTTAAATGTTTTTAATCGCTCCGGGGGCTTTTTAACTGGCGGAAATAGTTATTAATTAGTCCAGGCGACTTAATTAATCCTATATGCAAAGAAAGGGGTTGCCTAAGTGGAATGCCAGGTGGACGAATTACGGCGGCACAACAATCTGTCGAAGTTTTTTTCGTATTTTTGCGTTTAAACACACACAACGCATGTTTAAAGTTTTTATATATATATATTTTTATTATATGATGAATGAATTAATACAATCAATTCACCATAGGGGCGGGATTTAGGTATATTGATAATTTTAACCAAAGGGCATATAATGGGTTTTATTTTAAATGCGCGGGGATATAAAACACTTTGGTTAAACTTTATACTAAGGGGGTTTTTTTGGGTTATTTATAAAAAAGGGAGTTATATACTTAGGAAAAGGGATTTCACTAGGGATTTAATATAGTAAAATCAAATGTTAATATGAAAAAGGACAAGGAAAATCAAAACATCTTTGTACATCTAAGAAAGTGATAACTTGTGAAGTAAATTGCACATTTTATCTTCAACACTTAAGCTTAGAATAACAAGTTGTCTTGAGGAATTTTATGGAATGTTGCATCAGTTTCCTAAGTAAAATAGGATTTTACTTAGGAAAAAGTTAAAGATGGAAGATAACAATGATGAATTATCTCAAGTGCTTAGGTCTTTTTGATCATTAGGCCGAGGGTCCGGTCCCTCCAGAAGTCAAGGAAATGCCTTGAGCCCTTTTGATCTCCAAATACCTTAGTACTTTTGGGGGGAAATTAGTAAAAATCTTGAGGGGGAAAATGATGAGGGAGGTTAATGAATTTGACTCTTGCTTGCTGTGATTTTCCAGTGTATTTCCTGCCTTAGTACTTTTGATGAAAGTAAATGATTAACCAACATGTAGCAGCACCATTCATCAGATAACACTTTGCAGCACCATCTACCTACCCTATCTACTTAACACTACCATTTTGTCTTCTTTATTAGGGTGCATTTAGACTTGCAAACCCTGATCATTCTTTTCTTTTTACATGATGAATCTATCTATTTCTACCCTTATTACATCCAAGGGCTCAGATTAAACTGTTGAGCACCTTTTATTCACTCTACCTAGCTACTTATCTGCCAAGATTAAACTGTTTGGCTAGATATTTATTCTCTAATCTACAACATGAAATTGAAATATGACTAAGCCAAGTTTAAACAGTTTGACTTATTCATAAATTGTGGCAAAAGTTTGACAAGCTGCACACAATTGATTTATTACAAAAATGAAATAGCAATGGCATTTGGATTTGCGCACTTTCCTTGGTCTATTTTTGCTTGGGGTTCATTTCTTTCACTTTTTTGACCATTTTATTCTTTTTACCCTTTGATCTTTCTTTTAGGGTATACCCTCTTTACATTTTTTAACTTTTTGATTTTTTGGTTTTTTCCAAGAATATGGAACACCTTTGCTCAAGTAAGAAGGTTTGAACATATTCCATAATTCAATCAAGACAATCATGAAAGATGAAACCTATTGGTATAGGAGACTAACAGGGCCAAGGGCAAGAAAAAACATGTCCTATTTAAGGAAGAGGATGGCATCATTATTCTTCATGTTTTCTATTATTATTATTTTATGCTCAGACTTTTTCTTCCTCTTGCTATTTAGCAGGATAGCAGTGATGTTTAGCACCGGGTGTTCCCAAGCGGGAATCCCACCTCTTTCCTTGAGGAGCCTCCTGGGAGAGTTTTTATTCATCATTCCACATCAATTTTTTAGGCCAATCTTAAGCCTACTTCATCAGCATAGTTTTTCAGAGATTGTGTAGTGTTGCAGGGTGCAGCAGTGGAAGGGATTGGAATCCCATTTTCTGAACTAGTTTCTCTTTGGTGGAAGATTTCCTTCACTTGAGAGACCTGTTTGGACAGGTATATGCCTATTTATTATTTTTGGTATCAGACCACACATTTCCCCTACATTCCCAGTGTTTTTCCAGCTAGGGAATGCATCATTCTGGAGGCAGCATCCACCAGATAGTCTAGTGGCTCCATTGCAGTGTTTTATTATGATTGAAAGGTCGAAACTTTCATGTGAGGAAGCCCTTGAGGGATTTACATGAGATCAGTAATATTTCAGCCTTATACACTCTTATGCTTCAGTTTTATAGTGATTATTCAGTAATTTTCTAAAGATCACATTTGTATGCAGAGTGTTTTGACAAGAAACCCATGTCAGTTTCTCTTGTATCTTGTATAAGGAGATTAGATCTCTGTTCTTCCGCATTGTTGATCAATATATGAGTAGATATATTTGTTCTCCTATTTTCTAAATTAAATCCCTCTTTAGAGTGTGCAATCACTTTTACGCAGAAATCCTTGTGTTGCAGTGTTTGGGGTTTTGGGTCATTTTCAGCTACACTAGTGTGGGAGGTTTGTTTAACCCACCTAGTTTGATTTGTTGTAGCTCTATTCTTGGATTTAGGTTTTACATAGAATAATATACAGGATCCAAGAGTCCATTTCACTATTTTATTTCATATGCTGTTGGGAATGCATTTCTTAGTGCATCTTTGTCGAGATGTTCTAGATTTGAAATATTACAGTGGTATAAGAGAAGCAATCTTGGCTCAGCCTGTGGATCTCAGGCCATTAAATTTTAGAGGAAGGAGGGATGAACAGAAAAGAGAAGGCTTCAGTATATGAAGTAAGAAAGGAAGACAAGCTTAAAAATCTTCTTCCAAAATCTATGTAGAGCTTTGAAGGAGAGCTGAAGAAAATGAGAATGGAGATGGGATCTCCAAAGGAAGTTAGACCTAGAGTAGAACCTATATTTTCACATGGTGAGTGTGAGCATGAAGCTACACTCCATGATGCAAAACATAGTCAAGTACCCGGATCTATCTTGAGATGGATGAGAGGAGGAAGAATGCCCAAGAGGATAACTCTTAGTGATTTGTTGCAGGAATATAAATCTCAAACTGATAGGTTTAGAAATCACATAGATTTCTAGGACTTTTGCAAGATCCAAGTGGAGAAGACAAAGTATCAGGATTCAAGTATATTTCTTCTATCTAATTTTTCTGGATCACCTACATGTTCAGTCGGAGCTTGGGTGAAGGAGCTAGACTCCTATTTTCAGCAACACCATATTTATGAAGATGAAGCCATCAGAGTTGCAGCGCTGGATTGTAGAGGTAAGGCCTATGCATGGTGGATTTTTTAATCTTGTTCTTTAAAGAATTAAAAAACTTCCTCTTATGCAAGATTCATAGAAACATTGGTGAGAAGGTTTGGTGAAAAACTTCCTAAGACACATGAGAAAGTAAAACTTGAGAGAAAAAATCCCTTGCATGTGATGGAGGAAACTCCGCTTCAGAAAACCATGGGATGAGATAACATCTTGCATTACACATTTCCAAATGCAAGACCTCTAGTTCATATTCCTAAACAAGAGGGCATGGGGATCTCTTTTTCATAGGAGGATCCAACTATTGAGATGTTTCCCATACACATTGATGGAGATGAGGGCAACAACATTGTCACATATAGAGCACATCCAGTACCTCATGCAGAGGGAGGAGGATAACATGCTCCAACAAGAGGGATTCTTGTATCCTTACAAGAAGTTCCCCAGGATCTGATACATGGAGGTCCAAGCACAATCAGTGAGCAGCATGATTGTGCAGCATTGCAGCTGGAAGGACGAGGTAGGAAGGAGGAGCAGCATCACTTGATGAGAGGCACACACCCTTCTCTATTTCAGAAGCCTAATGCAAGGAAGAGGTAGACTGATTTTCACTGTAAGGGCAGGGGCAAGGTTGCCCAACCATATGTGCACTCTACTCTTGACATTGATGTCTCACTACATGGAGGCATTCCACCTGGGAGGCCACCAGATCTAGAGTTGATGGAAGACATCTTGTCTTTGGATCCACCAGTCTTGGATTTTCGAGAGGTGAAGGGTTTGGAGGAAGACTTTGGCATGGGGGATGTCAAACTAGTAGGCAACAACATGAGGAGAACTTCACATGCCAGATCACCAGTGCTATTTCTTAGGAGGATTGATCCTTATTGGAGATCTAAGCTCTTTGTAAATTACTTCAAGGATCTTGGTGCATACATGGTTCTTGATGACCCAGATAGAGATTATGAGTATATGGTGAATGATATGGTCATCTATTCACATGGAAGAGTCTTCTTGACTAGAGCTTCTAGTCTCAAGGAGAAGTTGCTACTTGCAGCACATCGGGACTTCCTTTCCATGCATTATGAAGCATATGTTTCTTTGGTGGAGTTCACTTGGGAGTGCATCCAGCATGAAATATTTCAGCATATGGAGAGATACATAGCCCAGATGATGATATAAAGGAGGAAACATCCACTTCCCTACTCATTAGAGGTGAGGGAAAGATTCCAGTTGAGCCATTTCAGCTCAAGATCTCAAGTACATGACGGAGGAGGTATAATTTCACATTTTGTATTGTACTTATTTTCCTTGTTTGAGTAGCCTGATGTATCAAGAAGATTTATCACTTATTGCATATTTTATGATGATGTACTTGTAGCTACTTGTAGCATTGATTTTGGCTATATTTTTGGTGGTTTGTGGGGGAAGCCACATGATTCTTGCTGTACACCATTGGCACCATCTTGTAACTTCATGATTTCATCTTATGAGATGACTATGGCAGCAAACAAGTGGCTGGTAAAGAAATTTTTACTTCCTATTTTGATGCAGGCAAAGGATGAATTGTGTTGGTTCCATAAGTGGAACTATGATTCACTCTTTGGTTGTCATTTTGAAACTTTTTTTTATTGTACCTTGCTTCCATATATTGCTGATGTGCTTATGTTCATGGGAAGTTTTGTTTGGAGACTGGGCTCAAAATTGAAGATGCCCATTGGGAGCATGATTCTCCCAACTTTACATGTTGTACATTTCAGGAGAGATGATGGGAAAACCATGATTGGCACATCACACTTATTCTCTTCTTGTGGGAGGAACCACTTGGAGAACTTGAGGAGGCACTTCATGGCTGAATTTTTTGATGGGGGAACTTGGGTCATTTTAGCTCAAGGACAAAGGTAGCCGCATTTCTACCATAAATGGAGAGATAAACCAATTGGCTAGCATGGCACACATATGATAGAGCAGTAGAAGACTTGTTTATATGGGGCATCATACAAGTTGACCATCATGATCTTACTCCATGGCTTGTATGAGGGAGATATGAGGGAGCAGCAAGAGTTTTTGTTGCTGTGGTTGCACTTGGGACAGTATGGGAAGAATTATTCCCATACTTTTCATGAAATTTCTAAAGAGGAGGAAGGCACATTCATGGTGCAAGGAGGCTACCCTTCAGCATTGAAGGATCATGAGATACTTCCATGTAGGAAGAAAATATTCTCACATAACAGCATGATGGTGGATGGCTTTGCCATATGGAATGTAAAAGAGAGGAGTCAAGGAGCCTTATTATAGAGGCCTACAATGCTGTCATATAGGAGTATGTTCTTATGGATGGAGTATTCCAAGGAGAGGATGTATCCCTTCTTCTTGCAGATTTTTATGAGGAGATTCTCATGGGAGGACTCATTCATGGACCTCAATTTCATCCAAATCACTATGTATGGTAGGAAATGCATTTTTGTACTTGTTTATTACTCCATTTAGTATTTGTATCTTCTCACCATGTTTGAAAAGTACATTTCTCCACAATGGAGCAAGAGTATTTTTGGGTTTCATGGTCACTTTAGGGCCAATGTCTGTAATGATAGTAGCCCATCTATACATGACCTGGGGCAAGTGTTTCATTGTTTTGATTGTACAAAACTGATATATATTGCTACCTACTACTTCATAGTAGATGAGATAATATTCATAGCTGGAAATTTCTTGGAAGACAACTTGCCATTTGACACTCTAAATCAGCAGTTGAAAGGACTACGTTGTATCCACCTGAGGAACCATGTGTATCATCCAAAATTGCACATAAATTTCATCCATTTTCTGATTTGGATGTCATATGGTGATGATGTTCCATTCATATTATATGGAATGGTTTGGGTTGGCATGGTTCATGATTTTTAAAGGAGGGTCCTTGGAGACGCAATCTTCTTCCTGCCATTGGAGGGAAATCATGTTGCAACCTGAGATCAGCATGCCCTCTACACTTATCATGAGTGGAGAGGAGGATAGCATGAGATAGTCATTATTTCCTAACATGTTCATTTATTCAACCCACCTACATTTCAAGAGCCAAAGGTGGAGGAGATTCTTCATGAGTTGCCATGTTGGAGGGTGAATCACTTCATTTGGATGATAGCATGGGTGAGGGAGGCACTCATTCACCATGTTGGTCATCACTCCTACTTTATGGAGGCCATGAGATAGCAATCAGGTTTCCATTCACACTTTCCACCTTTGATTGATGTGGACCATTTGTCTCTGCACACTTGGGAGGAAACATTGGATGACAGTTTATTTGTAGATTCTCTTGATGCAGTGATGGAGGCTATTTATGAGAGGCCACATGAGGATAAGGGGAGGAATTTTACTCTCCCTATACATTTTATTGAGGACAAGAAAATATTTTGGAGGGGACAACTATAATGTTCCAAAATTTTAGCCTCAAAGCTAAATGGAACATTAGAGTTAGCAGCAGATCTAGCCGGTGAATAAATGGGTAGAAGAGGCCATAAGTCTCCTAAGGAGGGATAAAAACACTCCAAGTGTGAAAGCAGACACTATTTCTAGCTTAATAAAACACCTCCATGTGTGAATAGGGATAAAATATAGTTGATTCAGTCCAATTTGACTAAGTCAACGTCGTAGTTGTGGAGGAGGAGGAATCCAAGAAGGAATAACACAGTTTTGGAGGGAGATGAATCTTTGGATAGAAATGCCCTAATTGAGTGGGGCCAAGAGGAATAAAAATAATGTATTATTTAAGGAAGAGGATGGCAGCATTATTCTTCATGTTTTTAATTATTATTCTTGTCTAATCAGACTTTTTCTTCCTCTTGCTGTTTAGCAGGGTAGCAGTGTTGTTTAGCACCGGGTGTTCCCGAGCAGAAATCCCACCTCTTTCCTTGAGGAGCCTCTTGGGAGAGTTTGTATTCATCATTCCACATCAGGTTTTTAGACCAAGCTTCATCCTACTTCATCAGCGCAATTTTTCCAGACATTGTGCAGTGTTGCAGGGTGCAGCAGTGGAAGGGATTGTAATCCCACTTTCTAAGCTAGTTTCTCCTTAGAGGAAGATTTCCTTCACTTGAGAGACCAGTTTGGAGAGGTATATAGCCTAATTTTAGATCTATGGTATCATAAAACACATTTCCCCTACATTCCCAGCACTTTTCTAGATAGGGAATGCATTATTTTGGAGGCAGCATCCAACATATGGTCTAGTGGCTCCGTTGCAGTGTTTTCTTATGATTGAAAGGTCCAACCTTTCATGGGAGGAATCCCTTGAGGGATATAAATCATATCAGTAATATTTCAGCCTTATACACTCTTATGATTTAGTGTTACAGTGATTATTCAGTAATTTTCTGAAGATCACATTTGTATGCAGAGTGTTTTGACAAGAAACCCTTTCCGAGTTCTCTTGTATCTTATATAAGGAGATTACATCTCTGTTATTCATAATTGTTGATAAATATATGAGTAGATATATTTTTTCTCCTATTTTATGAGTTAAAACCCTCTTTAGACTGCACAGTTACTTTTATGCAGAAATCCTTGTGTTGCAGTGTTTGGGGTTTTGGGTCATTTTCAGCTACACTAGTGTGGGAGGTCTGTTTAACCCACCTAGTTTGATTTTTTTCAGCTCTATTCTTGGATTTGGGTTTTACATTGACTAATCTATAGGATCCAAGAGGCCATTTCACTATTTTATTACATATGTTGCTAGGAATGCATTTTTTTTGCATCTTTGTTGAGCTGTTCCAGATTTGGAATATTACAAATAATGATTCTAGAAATAGTTTAATTTTTTTAGGACAATGGGATATTTCTCAAAAAAAAATTGATCAAATTTTTCACCTGTGTAGGAAATTATCATGGAATCAATCTAGATCCAGTAAAGGAATCCGTAGTAAAAATAAAAAACTTGGATCTACAAATACTATGATTATTTGTTTGGAGAATAAAATGGGAAATATGAAAATTGAAATAATGAATAATGCACTACAAGGAAGAAGGGAATTGTTCAGGGTCATTCTTGTGACATACCTTTAAGGTCTATCACGAATGTCACATATGGTGACGGTCCTTAAAAAAGCGTCACTATAACTATATATAGTAATGGTCCTTTAAGGTTCGTCATCAAAGCCATTTTCAATGACACTTTTGGTGAGGGTTTTTAAATTCCCATCACTAATTTTCCCTTTGGTGGCACTTCTAGTGACGAAATTTTAATGAACCTAACCAATGCTCTTTTTGTTACTTTTGGTGACGGTGAAAGAATGTTCATCATCATTTCTCATTCCAATGAGTTTTTGATGACGCTATGTGCCTTTTAATATCTTTTTTTGTCAAAAGTTAATGATTTAAGGTCATTATTGTGGAGTGTTTTTTATAATATGTCCAATTCCATAGTTGTTAGATTCGGTAAATTTATTGAGTAATTATTTTGTATCATTTCCCTAAAGTAATAACTAGTCGAGTAGAGTTTTCCTATGAGTCAACACATGGTTCATATCTATTAAGTTTATTATCTAGAAAATTCCCTTTAGATAAATTTCCACTAGTGCGTGTAGGAAATATATTCTTTAATACTTAATCAAACTCTATCAATTCTATTAATGAGAAATACCTAACACTCCTCACAAATCTAAGCACACCTTAAATTAATGCTTTGACACACACTATCATTTCTTAGCACTTCACATGTCTTGGAACATATTTTCATGAAAATGACACCAAGCACATGGTGGCATGTGCTAGCACAACATAGAACTCTTCTAGCATGTGTTGGCATACATGTAGTCCCTAGCATTCCCTGGAACACCTTGGTTGCATGCATTGACATACATTAGCACTTGGCACACAATGCCAAATGGAATGTATTGGGACCTATTATTAGTGTGCCTAGCATGCTCCTTTCGAAAAATATAAATTTCCGACTTATTAACCCTCTTATGTGTTCATTTCCTTGCATTTTGGCTTTGTTATTCCATTTTTTGCCTCAACACGTCTTGGCACATATTAACATACCCTAGCAGCCTACACATCCTTAACACCTAGAATGCATTGGCATATCTTGGCACTATTTAGCACATACAATTAGCACACACTGGACCTCCCTAGCACACTTTGGCACTCTTGACATACCTTTATATTCCTAGCATGCCTTACCAATTCTTAGCATACCTTGTGACTCCCTCCTTGGCATGATAGCTAGCACTCATTAACACTAGTCCCTGGCACATGTTCCTCATATTTGCTAACTTACATGAATTTTGACCTAGTTCTCCCTTAATTTCTTGTCCTAGTAATCCTTAACACTCCTTAACATGCATTAGCAATCTCTAGCACACCTGAGCACTTTTGAAAATTCCCTTCCACTTCGTAGCATGCATAGCACGCCCTATCACATATTGGCGCTTGGAAAGTGTTGGCTCTTGGCACATGTTGGCACTTCAAAAGTCTTAGCATATATCTGATACATTGATATTCCTTGGTATGATTTTCATGGTTTAATATTAAATTTATTTGAGATAAATTGTTGGAAAGTAGATGAGAAGCAACAAAGGAAGACTTGGCACTTAGAATGCATTAAGACTTTTCACTTGGCACCTATTGGCGACTAGTGTACTTAGTGTGCCTAGCATACCCCTCTCAGAAAAGGTAAATTTATGACTTATTAACCCTCTTATGTGTTCATTTACTTGTATTTTAACTAGTTTCTCCCTTCTTTTTCCTTGAGAGTTCCTAGCACGCATTGACACACCCTTGCACATCTTGGCATGCCTTATCACCTGGCACATATTAGCATGTTTGACATGCCTTCGAACTATCTGGCACATCTTAGAATTCCCTAACATGCCTTGGCACTCATTTTCTCACAACTATCCTTTACTTTTTTCATGACTTGGGAACCCAATCAAGTCCTTGGCTATTGCAGCTCATGTGACAACATTGGCCTGCTTCAACTGCAACAACTTGGTCAATTGCACCTACTACAACTAGAGTGTGCCTTGTTCACCTAATAACTACCTATAACTCATCTTATGCCACTCATGTCCAAGCTCAAATTTTCCCACTTAACTAGTTACCAATACAAGGATCACATGATCTAACCATGGCCATAAAACAACTAAGGAACAGAGCTTACATAGGAAATATTTCACATCTATGTTCAGTTCATATAAAAAATAGAACATTAACTAAGAGTTTGAAAGAACCACAAGATGCAGAAGGTACACAAGATATAAGCTGACACAAGTCGAGTGCCCCAAAACTTATACGCAACAATGTACAATATGAAAATATCTAGAATAGTTTAAAACATGAGCATGTAGCCAAATTTTTCCACATCTCATTTAAAAAAAATAGCTAAAGGCAATACAATGTTGTGCCTAACACAAAGTGATTTCCCTTTTTCTAAAACTGCTATGTTGAGCCTCATATAAAAACCGTAGGCTTGCCCCCTATAAATCCTATTTTTAACTTCTCCTAACACACTTCGTCCTTAGCACACTTGAATTTTCTGACACTCCCTCACACACACTTTTATTCATTCCTTTCAATGAATTTTGACCTAGTTATCCCTTGATATGCCCCAACACTCCGTAACACTCTATTTTAGCATGCATTGGCATTTTCTGACATGTGTTAGCATTCCTTCTAATTCCTTTACATGCCCTGAACCTCGCTAGCTATCATGCCCTCACAACTAACCTTACTTAATTTGCAACTTGGGAACCCAACCAAGCCGTCGCTTGACTACAAGAGCTTGACCAAGTTATAGTTACTACAACTAGACTATGTTGTTGAATTGTGTAGCATGGGAGGTTCTCCACAAGCCTAGTGCGATGGGTTTGTGTGATTTTGGTCACAAAATGCTTTGTGTGCAAATAATCCAAGAAAAGGGATTTTGGACTCAAGATAGGGTTTAAAATATAAAAGAAAACTAAAAAGTGAAATTAATATTTCCTAAGGTCTAAGTGGATTAAACCCGTAAGTTCTATAGGGTTCCTAAGATGTCTAGGAAAAACCATTTAAGGAGGCCTTAGGATGAAGGAAATAACATCAAGTGAGAAGGAACTCATTTGATAAAGGGGGCGAAGAGATATTTAGTACTAAAGAGGAAATTATTATTAGCATCCATAGCATTCATTAAGATGCCTCGGTACACCTTGGCATGATTTAATATTAATGTTATTTGAGATCAATTATTGGAAAGTAGAAGAGAAGTAACAAAGGATGATTTGGCACTTAGAATGAACCAAAAATTAGCACTTGAAACTTATTTCCACCTAGTGTTGGTGTGTATGGCATGCCCCTCCTAGAAAATGTAAATTGATGACTTATTAACCATATGATGTGTTCATTTCCTTGTAGTTTAACTTGTTTCTCCTTTTTGTTGCCTTGATATTCCCTGGCACGTATTTTCACACCCTTACACATCTTAACATGCCTTAGCAGTCGATACATCTTACATATTTAAAATGCCTTCGAACTATCTAACACATGTTAGCATTCCCTAGTATGCCTTGGCACTCATGCCCTCACAACTAGCCTTACATTTTTTCGCGACTTTGGAACCCAATCAAGTCCTTAGCTACTACAGTTCATGTGACATTTTTCTACTTCAGCCGTAAAAAATTGATCAATTGCAGCTACTACAAGTAGATTGTGCCTTGTTCACCTAAAATGCATGTACCTCATCTTAAGACACTCATGTCCAAGCCTAAATTTACTGTAATATCCCAAAAGTGAGAATGTAGTAATACTTCACATAATATAAGAACTTACAACAAGATAAACAATAAATCTTAAGACAACATCAAAATTTACAGCGAAGATGAGCCATTTTATTAGATTGGAGAAGAATCAATTACACCATGTACAAAATATGAGCAGGTCTAGCAAAAGAGATGGTCTAGAAGTACCCAGTAAACAAGCTACAACAGGTACAGTGTAGCTGGAGAGGCACTAAAGAAAATACTGCGATGTCCCTTCGGCAGAATATGAACATATAGTTGCAAGATAAAAATGAAGATGCAGATCTACTCAAATTCGGAGCTTAGATGATGCCAAGATTCAAGTTCTGGCCAATGTGATGGATTCCCAAGATAAACCAGAATGGATTTTCCAGATCTGCAGCTTTGGAAAATCACCTCCCTAGGATTTGATCATTGATCTACTGGTAAATACAGATCCGAAGCTAGATCTGGAAAATATATGGCTGACATATCATATTAGATCAGATCTATGCTTGAAGGGTTGATCCCTTCTTCATATCTATGAGCTAGAAGCTCTAGCTCTAGCTTATCAATCCTCCAATGATGATTGTAGCTACTGAAACACAAATTCCTCTAGAAAATGCATTGTGAGGGAAATGGAAGCCTTCTTCCGGCTGAAAAATGCTATAATAAGCTGCAAGCTAATAGAAACACTGATGGAAATGTGAGGGAATAATCCCTCACACGATTTCTAGCTGAAATACTAGCGACTTCCTTCCTCCCTTTAGATCTGCAGGATAGACATCGTAATTCTTGAGGGAAGTACTGCTTCTAGGAGGTCAATAAATTTTGGCCTGATGCCATATCTACAATGAAGCACTAGGAAGCTGATATTTAAGCCCAAGGTGATAGGAATAAGCCCTCACTATTTCTCCAGCTGAAGTACTGAAGAGAACTTCCTCCTTCCAAACTGATCTTCAAAAATATGTAATTTCTGAATATGAGTGTTTTGTAGAAAGTAGGAAAGGGTTGTGGCACTCAAAGCCTGATGTAGAATGAAGTAAAATACTCTTTCCAGAGCTAATCTAAGAAATATGTGGGACTCTTGATCAGGAACACCGTTTGCTAAACAGCACCTGCAATTTCTGCTAAACAACCCAAGAAAGCAGTGGAATGTCACATGACAATTCCAGATCCGAAAAGATCTTACATCAAGAATAATCAGCATGCCCACATCCTTGCCTTCATCTTATTTATATAAAATTTGAGCCTCCCTAGCCTTGGCCCTCATCTAGACTATGCAATGTATGTGGACAAGATCCTCCAAGTTGGACTGTGTTGGTTGACCAAATCAACCATCATGTCTAGGTGCAATGTACGCCATCTCCATCAAGTGTGATTTGTTTGCACATCATCCTCGATCAATTTATCATGAGTGTCTCATGATATTTTTTTTTACATCTTCAACATCTTAGTTGAATTAATCAACCTTTTGTTTGATCCCTTCAAGATCTCAGTTGACTGTGTCAACCTCCATATTCTATCTCATTAATGAGACAGTTTCTCTAGTTTTATTCACATTAGTAGTTTCTCAACTACCTTATTTTGTAGATGAAGGCTTAATCAATCCACATTCACACAAACAAAAGTGGATATTTATTCATATTGAGGATTGTGGGTCCCTCCACCCTTTTATTTACTTAATTCATTAAGAAATTCAAGGACTCTAATATTCCAAATATGATGTGAAAAATTGGGAATATTACAGTCCCCCCCAGAAAAATGTTGCTTGTCCTCAAGCAACTCCCAAAGTAGATGCAAATCCATCTATTCCCCTCCAAATGGCATCCACATAAGTAAGGCTTCCTTCATTTGATGCAATGGGTTATACATGTCTGGTTCCAAATTTGTCTTTTAAAAACATAAAGAATGACCTCCAACAGTTTGGTTAGATGTCCTCCTTCCATCATGAAGTACCAAGTGACAACCATATGATGTCCAAAATTATCATCAATACATGAGGTGCATAAAATAAGGCAGATCTCTTCACAAAGGAAAAGCTCCATCAAACAATACATCTCTCCATCCCATGTTACATGAATTTGATTGAGCAGTATTATGCTCTCATCCTTAGCCTTGTTGGCTTTGTTGGATCCAAGAATCATTCCAAAGTTATGAAAAAGAAGAAGGAAAGGAGCTATATGGGTAGACAAATATCTCAAACCATATTCTCCTAAGAGTAACCACCGAAGTAAGGCCCTTTGCTGCCATCCTCCATCTCCTCCATGTAAGATGGACAAGAAAAAATAGCCCAAAAGAAACCAAAGAAACAAGAGATATTGTTGCTTTCTCTTCTCCTCATGTGCATCATGAAGAAAAAACATACTAATGGACATATGAAATGTCATATAAGCCCCATACATAGAAACATCATCAATGCACATCATGAGAGCATCATGCCAACATCTACCATTTGTCATCTTTACCTTCGCTGCTTCATGAGTGAAGCTACCTTCAGAATGCTCCAAGAATGATGGGACCTCATCATTATCACTACTTCTAACTGACAACATTGTAGATCTGCAAGGTAATACATAAAACTATCTCAAAGAAAGGTACAATACTGATCTCATAACCAGTAATTGTACAAAGGATTATGCTCATCCCTTCTCTTCAAACTCTACACTTCAACTCAAGAGGTTGAATGTATTTAATCCATGATAAACTGGGACAACCTTTCATCTCCTTCTTGATTAGATCAAGGGTCCTCTACACTGTGATAGTATGTTGCCTCAATTCAGCATTTGAATCTAACCCTTGGTCATGCATTAGCCCTGATGGCATGTCCCCATAAGTTTCAATAAGATCTATTGAAACAATAGGTGATGAATGTGTATGAATACCTTGGATTAACTGAAATGTAGGAACCTCTTAACAGAGCACAAGAGTTCCTCCGACCAGGAAAATGGTGTCTCCAACTACTGGTCAGAGAGATGGCTACTCTTCTTCCAATTTACCATTGTTGGAGTCTTCCTCCTCTTCCTCATGCATCTCTTGAATCATGCATGGCACTCTATATATCAATATCTCAAGACCATCTTGCAAAGGTGCAAGTGTCTCTTCTCTATATGCAAGTACTTCTACAGCTGGTGGTGAATGTAGTGACCTCTTGTCCAGAGTGACAAGAATGACATCCTCATCAAATTCCTTCCTCAATTTGTGAAATAAATCTAAATATTTAGTCACCTTTTCATGTTCCATGTGCCCAAATAACCAATCATTGGCTTCATCTAAGAGATGAAGTGCTACAATTTGAACATCCTCTTCTTCAGCTACAGGATGTAGTCTAAAAATGCATCTAACCCTCTCCTCCAAGCCTTAACATTGCTTGAGGAGGATCTATAAAATGTAGGAGAATAGAATCTATTGTGCCTCTTCCTTATATTGCTACTATATGATCTTCTTTCTTCTTTGATTTTGAAGAATTTTTGAAGAGATAGCTTCTTCTTGAATGCTATAGAATGTGCTTTGTACTCTTGAAGATATAGAGCGAGAGATGCATGAGTCTCAGGTTCATTCCTTCCTTCATTTCTACACCCTTCACCTTCTTCAAAGAAAGTGGGCATAGTGTATCTATGAGGAGATCTAGGATTCTCCGGTTTTCTTCTTTGCTGATAGAAAGTGCTGGGATCTTCCTCATCATATCTCCTTCTTGGACCTTATTTTTGCCTTTCCTCTTTCATTTAATAGACCTCCTCGGAGAGATCTTGCATAGATATATAGAAATCAATGGTAGAATTTTCTTCCTCCATGATAGATCTCATCTATCTGCTTCTTCTTTATATGAAAAATATGAAGTGTCCACAAGCTAAGCCAAAGATCATGCTTTGATACCACTGTAATATCCCAAAAAGGAGAATGTTGTAATACTTCACACAATATAAGAAATTACAGCAATATAAACAATAAATATTAAGACAAAATCATAATTTACAAAGAAGCTGAGCAATTTTATTATATTGGAGAAGAATCAGTTACACCTGTACAAAATATGAGCCGATCTAGCTAAAGAGATGGTCTAGAAGTACCCAGAAAACAAGCTACAATAGGTACAATGTAACTGGAGAGGCACTAAGGAAAATAATACGTTGTTCGTTCAGCAGAATATGAAAATATAGTTGCAGGCTGAAAAGGAAAATGCAGATCTACTCAAATATGGAGCTCCGATGATGCCAAGATTCAAGATCTGGCCAATGTGATGGACACCCAAGATAACCTAGAAAGGATTTTCCAGATCTGCAACTTTGGAAAATAACCTCCATAGAATTTGATCCTTGATCTGTTGGGAAATGCAGATCTGAAGCTAGATTTAACAAATAGATGGCTGAAATATGATATTAGATCATATCTATGCTTTAAGGGTTGATCCTTTCTTTAGATCTATGAGCTAGAAGCTCTAGATCTAGCTTCTCAATCCTCCAATGATGATTGCAGCTGCTGCAACAAAAATGCCTCTAGAAACTTCATTTTGAGGGAAAGAGAGGCTTTCTTCCTGCTAACAAATTCTGCAATAAGCTCCATGCTAATGGAAACACTGTTGGAAATGTGAGGGAATAATCCCTCACAAGATTGCTAGCTGAAATACTAGCAACTTCCTTCCTCCCTTTAGATCTGCAAGATAGACAGTGTAATTACTGAAGGAAGTACTGTTGTTGGGAGGTCAATAAATTTTGGCATGATGCCAGATCTGCAATGAATCTCTGGGAAGCTGATATTTACCCCAACATGATAGGAATAAACCCTCATCTGTTCTCCAGCTGAAGTACTGAAGACAACTTCCTCCTTCCAAACTGATCTTCAGAAATCTGCAATTTCTGAATATGAGTGTTCTGCAGAAAGTAGGAAAGAGATGTGGCACTCAAATCCTAATGTAGAATTAAGTACAATACTCTTTCTAGATCTACTCTAAGAAAGATGTGGGATTCCCGAACAAGAACACCCTTTTCTAAATAACACCTGTAATCTTTTCTAAACAGCCCAAGAAAGCCATGGAATGTCACATGACAATTCTAGATCTGAAAATATCTTACATCAAGGATAATCAGCATGCCCTCATCCTTGTATTCATCTTCTTTATATAGCATTTGAGCCTCCCTATCCTTGGCCCTCATCTACACTGCGTAGTGTACATGGACAAGATCCTCCAAGTTGGACTGCATGGTTTGACCAAATCAACCATCATGTCTAGGTGCAATGTACACCTTCTCCATCAAGTGTGCTTTATTTGCACATCATCCTCCATCACTTTATCATGACTGTCTCATGATCTTTTGTTTGACATCTTCAAGATCTTAGTTGACTGAATCAACTTTTTGTTTGATCCCTTCAAGATCTCAGTTGACTGTGTCAACCTCCATAATCTATCTCATTAATGAGGCAGGTTCTCCAATTTCATTCACATTATTAGTTGCTCAACTACCTTATTATGTAGATTTAGGCTTAATCAATCCACATTCACACACAAAAATGTGGATATTTATTCATGTTGAGGATTGTGGGTCGCTCCACCCTTTTATTTACTTAATTCATTAAGAAAATCAAGGACTCTAATATTCCAAATATGATGTGAAAATTTGGGAATATTACATTTGCCCACTTAAGAAATTATTGAGACAAGGATCACATCTAGACATGGCCATAAAACAACCAAGCAACATAGCTTACATAGGCAATATTTCACATTTATGTCTTGTTCATATAAATAGTATAGAATTAACTAAGTGTTTGCAAGAACCAAAAGATATACAAGGCACACAAGATATTAGTCGGCACAATTAGAGTACCCAAAAACTTATACACAACAATGTACATTATGCAACTATCTAAAATAGTTTAAAACATGACCATTCGGCCAAAGTGTGCCACATGTCATATAAAAATAATAGATAAGGGAAAAATAATATTGTGCCCAACATAAAATCTCCCTTTGTCTAAAAATGTTTTCTCGAGCCCCTTATCGCAATCGTAGGCTTGCCTCTTGTGAATCCTATTATGAACTTCTTCCAACAAAATTCATCCTTAGCAGACTTGAATTCACTAACACTCCCTTGCACACACTCTTAATTGTTCATTTACATGAATTTTGACCTAGTTCCCCCTTTTGATGCCTCGACACTCCTTAACACTCCTCAATATGCATTGAAATTGTCCAACATGTGTTAGAACACCTTTTCATTCCTTGGCATGCCCTAACCCTGCCTAGTTATCATGCCCTCACAACTTCCCTTACTTAATTTTCAACTTGGGAACCCAACCCAGTCCTCGCTTGACTATAAGAGCTTTACCAAGTTACGATTACTACAAATATACTATGTTTTTGAATTGTGTAGCTTGGGAGGTACTCCACAAGCCTAGTGAGATGGCTTTGTGAGAGTTTGGCCACAATAGTATTTGTGGGAAAATAACCCAAGCGAAGGGGATTTGGACCTGATATGGGGTTTAAAATCTAAAATAAAATTAAAAAGAAAAAATAACTTCCTAAGGTCTAAGTGGATAAGGTTCGTAAGTTCAAGAGCATTCTTAAGAAACCTAGATAGGAAAATCTATTTAAGGAGGCCTTAGTATGAAGGAAAGAACATAAAGTTAGAAGGAGGTCATTTGATCAAGGAGGCAAGGAGAGATGTACTCCTATAGTAGGTCAAGTTAGAGGGCAAAGTAAGTGTTGCTAAAGGGAGGCCATGATCATCCACCGAGAGTAACATCATCATGTGAGGGTTCACAAGAATTTCACATACATTAATGGGTTCGAGATAGGAAGTAGGATGGCATATTGTTGGTTCTCTTATGGAATATCAAGCTTAAGAGAGGTGGCTCATGATAATTTGGGCATGTGACTTCAGTGCTGTCTCTATGTGAAGGACACTTAAAATTTTTAAACATCAGAGAGGGTTGGTACCCTACCTTGTGGTGGTTAGTAGGTTGCAAGGTATGTGATAATGAACAACACAAATTGAGGAGGGTATACACTAGAATTTAGGCCCATAAAAGAAGTAGTCAGAGGTGTAATATTGATTGAGGTAACCATAGTTTGAGGGTCGTATAGATCTAAAGTTCAGATCAATATTCAGTCAACGGAATGCCCAGAATCTATGGATCCTTATGAGCTAGGCTGAGTCTCTTATGGAAGAAAGAGTTGTAATCTTTTCAATGGTTGGATAGGGTATGCTCTAAAGCAATTAGAATAGAAGTATAATTCCCTATTTAGGGAGGTCTCATAGCATGTTCAATCCATTAGGTATACCATTAATAATGTTCCAAATCTGCATAGAAGAAGAGGGGTTGTGACCTTTAGAGAGAGGTTTATCTTCGCAATATATACCATGAATTTGGAAGATGGTTTGTAGAAGTATGTGTGGAGATAGAAAATCCAAAGGAAGGTTGAACCTGAGTAGAATATGGAGCAGAAGAAATGTGCCATATGAGGAATGGATTGACATGAAGAGGAGTTTATTTTGGTTGATTGTCCATAAAGTTTTGTATAGAGATATTAAGCATCCTATAAAAATTTGGTCAATGGACTGTTAATGGATGATTTCTGACCCTAGTTTAGAAGTCTACAAGTTGTTAGAAGGATGATAAGGTGAGTAGTTCAGATTTTTTCATAGATTGGAAAAACAAAATTTGGTACACAAGATTAGTGATTTTTAGAGGACTTAAATCACTATTAGGTGTCATATTTGAAGATCCCTAGATGAGGGCAATGTTGTGGACAAAAAATCAGTAAAATAATTGATTGTGGTTGGGAAAATTGATGGCAGTCCAATTAGAATTCGAGGGTTGTTAGGTGAATTTCAAAGAAGAGCTCTAAGTCTTGTACTTGTGAAGGAAAACAAGATTGGTAGAAGGGTAGGTGTATTGGGCCTATGGATGTGCATACTTTGAAGGACTAAAGTGGCAGTCAAGTGGGCTAGACAAATAGCCCTAGTTCATTGTATTATAGAGGATTGAGTCATTGAGAAGAAGGGAAGCCTCCATATCCCTAGAATTGTCATCTTGGAGTAGCGGTATAGAAAAAGTGGGAAAACCAAAGAGTTGTTCACAATGGAGTTGTGAACAACTGATCGAAAAACCTAAGTGTTGCATACCTTAAAGAAACAAAAAGGTATATAAAGGGAATTTGTTTTTGAGCCTAGTTTAGTAACCTAAAGGAGTTGAGTTCATTGATAGAGGTTGATTGAGGACCTGCCAGATGTGTTCAAGACATGTGGATTGAAAGGGCTATGTGTGACTACGATAAAAAATTGGGCCAAGTGTTTTCTTGTTAGAGGTAGATTGGTTGTCAAAGGACTAACACCAAGCCCTAGTTGTATTCCTTGTATTAGTGTAATTGTAAATGACAATGATCCCTTGTATTATAGCTCTAGCCTATTCTATTGTAGTCTGTAATTTAACGAATAACGGTTTGAAAAAGTTAAAAAAATTCATGTACACTATTTGATTCCCATATGTATGTAGATTTCATTGTGCAAAGTAGATGTGTTGTAGCACTTGAGTGTGTTTTCATCAAAGATTCTAAGACCAAACCCATATTCTGACGTGTCGCAAAAATTCAACATATACCTTGTTCACTTAAGAAATACATGTAACTCATCTTACACTACTCATTTCCAATCTCAACTCATCCCACTTAACAAGTTACCAAGACAAAGCTCATCACATCCAACTGTGGTTGTAAAACAACTAAGAAACACATTTTGCATCTTGATATGCCATAACACCCGAGATGTCCTAAATGCCTTATAATTATGTGGCATGTGTTAGCATCCCCTACATTTGTTGAGATGATCTTACACTCCCTAACATACCATAGCATTTCCTGACACACCTTGGTAGTTTAACATACCTTGGAATTGCCTAACATATAACCTTGTCAACACCTCCTTAACACACCTAGAAATCATTGAGGCTCCCTATCACACACTCTTATTAGTTCATTTACATGCATTTTTATCTAGTGCTTCCTTGTGTTTACCTTACACTCCCTAAGACTCCCTAGCACACATTGGCACACCCTAACTCCTAGCACATCTTGGCATGCCACCCTAGCACTCTAGCATTACTTGGAAATACCTATCATGCCTTGTCAGTCTCTCCTTAGCACACCTAGAGCTAATTGAAATCCCAATCACAAACTCTTATTAATTCATTTCCATGCATTTTTACCTAGTGCTCCCTTGTCTTTTGATAGCATTCCTTAACACTCATTTACATGTGTTGGTACACCCTGGCACCAAGGACACCTTGCCATGTCACCCAAGCCTCTAGAATGCTTCAACACTGCTTACAATACTATGCCACTCCCTCATTAGCACACCTATAACTCACTACCACTTCCAATCAAAAACTCTTATTTCTTCATTTCCATGCATTTTGATGTAGTGATCCATTGTGTTTCCTTGGCACTGATAGTTAACACTTCCTTTCCCACATTGGCACATTCTATCTACATGTCACCCTAGCACTCTAGCATTCCTTAGCACAACCAAGCATGCCTTGTCACTCCTCCTTAGCACACTTAGAACTCGTTGAAACTACTTTTCACACACTTGTATTCATTCATTTCCATGCATTATGACATATTTCTCCCTTGTCTTTCTCTAGCACTCCCTAACACTCCTTGGCACACATTGGCACACCTTGGAACTTGGAACATCTTGGCATGTTTTACTATAACTCTATCATGCCTTGGAATTTCCTAGCATACCTTGTCACTCCCTCCTTAGCACACCTAGAGCCTACTAACACTCCCTATCTCACACTCTTATTCATTCATTTCCATGCAAGTGAAACTAGTCCTCCATTATGTTTCCCTAGCACTCCCTAGCATGTGTTGGTGCCGAAATATAGCACCTAGTACATATTGAAATGCCTAACATGCCTTGGAAATTTATAGCATGTGTTAGAAATTTTAGGGATTCCTTGCACACCTTGGTATTCCCTAGTTTTCATGACCTCATAGACAACCATACTTTTTTTGCGACTTGGGAACCCAACCAAGTCATTGAAAAAATGGTGCTGTGTCTAGCACAAAGTATCCCTTTGTATGAAAATCCTTTGTTCATCCCCTTATCGCAATCATAGGCTTGCCTCCTACAAGTACTATTATGAAATTATCCTAACACACTTAATCCATGACACACCTATAATTCATTGACACTCCCTGACAAACACTCTTATTCATTTGTTTCCATGAACTTCGAAATATATCTCCCTTGTGATGCCCTAACACTCCCAACCACTCCTTGTCATGCATTAACACTAACTAGCATGTGTTATCACACCTTTTAATTTATTGGGATTCCCTGTCACTCCTTAACTGTCATGTCCTCATAACTACCCTTAATTGTTTTTAGGCTTAAGAATCCAACAATGTTCTGCCTCGACTACAAAAACTTGACCAAGTTTCATTTACTACAACTAGACTATGCCTTGTTTTCCTAAGAATGGATTGTAGATAATATTAGGCTACTCATGGCCAATATTAACTCATCCCACTTAACAAGTTACTCATTCAAGGCTCACGTCCAATTGTGGATATCAAAAAAATGAGCAACATAGTTTACATCTTGACATGCGCTAGAACTCTAGCATGCCTTGGTATTGCCTAGCATATAACATTTTTATTCCCTCTTTAGCACAATTGGAACTCACTGAAAATATCTATCCCACACTCTATATTCGTTCATTTACATTCATTTTGAACTAGTTTTCCCTTATGTTTCTATGGCACTCCTTGACACACATTGGCACACCCTAACACTTAGCACATCTTGGCATGTCTCCCTCACACTCTAGCATTTGTTGGCACTACCTAACATACATTGTCGCTCCCTCCTTATAACACCTATAATTTTCTAGCAATCCATGTCACACACTCTTATTCATTCATTTCCATGTATTTGAAACTATTTCTCCCTTGTTTTTACCTGGCACTACATAACAATACCTGCCATGCATTGAAATACCCTAGCACCTGGCACATATTGGCATGTTTCCCTAACCTCTAGCATACCTTGTCACTCCCTCTTTAGCAAACCTGTAACTCACTGAAACTTCCTTTCACAATCTCTTAATTATTCATTTGCATGCATTATTTTCACATAGTTCTCCCTTGTGTGTCCCTAGAACTCCCTAGCACTTCCTATCATTTGTTTGCATGCCCTGGAACCTGGCACATCTTGGACACATGCCACTCTAGCACACTAGCATGAATTATCACTTCCTAGCATACCATGTCACTCCCTCCTTAGCACACATGGAGCTCACTGACGCTCCCTGTCACACACTCTTATTCATTCATTTCCATGCATTTTTACGTAGTGCTCCCTTGTGTTTCCCTAGAAGTCGCTAATACTCAACACACATTGGCATTTGGAACATCTTGGTATGCTTCCCTAGCACTCTAGCATGCCTTGGAAATCTATATCATATATTTTCACTCCGTCAGAAAATCTGGAACTCCATAGCATGCCCTATAACTCCCTGGCACATATTGTCTCTTGGCACTTGAAAATTATTGGCATGTGTTTGGATGCCCTAGAATTCCTTGGCATGGTTTAAGATCAAATTTATTTGAGATCAATTATTAAAAATTAAGAGATAAGTAATAGAGGATTATTTGGCACTTAAGAGACGCTAAAACTTGGGCCTTGGCATGTATTGGCACTAGTGTTGGTATGCCTAGCATGCCCCTTTTGAAAATGTAATGTCCTGAATTAATAACCCTCATATGTGTTTATTTATTTTCATTTTAACTTGGTGTTCCCTTTTTTCGCCTGACAATTCTCCTTGACACGTGTTCACAAACCCTACCACCTGGCACATCTCTTCATGCCTTAACACATAGCATGTCTTGGCATGACTGGCATCAATTTTCTTTCGTTGGCACAATTTGGCACGTGTTAGCACACCCACACACTTCTTGAAATTCCAAAACATTCCCTAGCATGGCTTGTCACTCTCCCCTTGGCACGTCTGACACTCGTTGACACTCCCCAACACACCCTCTTATTCATTAATTTCTATTCATTTTCACTAGATGATTTCTGTTTGACGGCGTGTATGTATAGAAAGAGTTTGTTTAAGAGAATTGATATAAGTAATTGTGAGATTCTACTTTAATTACAGTAGGAAACTACACAAGATATTTTAAGAATGAAATTTTTAGGGTTTTTTTATGGTGTGGGGATGGTAAGAAGTGAGTGGTAAATATGGTGTGTGAATACTTAGAATACCTTCTCACTCCCTCCTTAGCATGAAGACTAGCACTCATTGCCACTCCTTGGAACACCCTCATATTCATTCACTTCCATGCATTTTTACCTAGTGCTCCCTTATGTTGTCCTAGTACTCCCTAACACCCGTCAGCATGCATTGGTGCTCTCTACTTAGCACTTTTCGACATGCACTGCCACTTCATAGCATGCATAACACTCACTGATGCACATTGTTACTTGTCACATGTTAGCGCTTGGAAATTATTAGCATTTTTGACATGCATTAAGATGACTTGGTATGCTTTGCATGGTTTAATATTAAATTTATTTGAGATCAATTATTGGAGAGTAGATGAGAAGCAATAGAGGAATATTTGGAATGTAGAATTCACTAACACTTGGCACTTGGAACCTATTCGCACCTAGTGTTTGTGTGCCTAGCATGGCCCTCATGAAAAAGGTAAATTGATGACTTTTTAACCCTCTTATGTGTTCATCCCATTGTATTTTAACTTGTTTCTCTGTTTTGTTTCCTTGACCATCCTTGACACACATTGTCACACCCTTGCACATCATGGGATGCCTTAACACTTTGAACATCTTAGCATATTTGGCATGCCTTCGCACTATCTATCACATATTAGCATTCCCAAGCATGCCTTGGCACTCATGCCCTCGTAAATAGCCTTAATTGAGAACCTTACATTCTCCAGAACAAATTGGCACTCCCTAGTTGTCATACCCTCTTAAATAGCCTTAATTTTTTTGCAACTTGGGAACCCATCCAAGTAATTAGAAAAATAGTGTTGTGCCCAACCCAGAGTATCCATTTATCTAAAATTACTTTTTCCACACCTTATCACAACCATAGGCCTCCATTTTTCAAGTCTTATTCTAAACTTCTCCTAAAAAACTTCATCCTTAGGATGCCTGGAATTCACTGACACTCCTTCGAACATACTCTTATTCGTTCATTACCAATCATTTTGAGCTACTTCTCCATTTTTTTTCCCCTGGAACTCCCTAACACTCCTAAACCTAAATTTACATTTTTTTCCATGTGTTAGAACAACTTTTCATTCCTTGGCAGTCCTTAGCTATCATGCCCTCGCAACTACCATTACCTTTTTTTAGACTTGGGAACCCAAAAAAGTCCTTCCTTGACTATAATAGCTTCACCAAGTTACAATTACTACAACTATACTATTCCTTGTTCACCTAAGAACTTCCTATAACTCATCTTAGGCTACTTAATACCAAAATCTAGGATTCTAATCATCCAAATATTCAAGCAACATCGTTCGTGTATGTGGATTAAATGCGTGCCTATGAGATGTAATACAACCACAATAATTAATAAATAATATGTTATAACTCCAATGTGAAATAATATCAACATATAAGTTTCATAAGCCATTATGCTTCACTGATACCACAACACCAAGTCCAAAGAACAATGCATAATAAAGCTAGATATAATATAGTGAGGTCAATACTTAGAACATTACATACTATATGTGTTTGACACTTCCAAAATACTCTTTGTTATATAAATAATTAAAAATACCATTATTTGTATATTGTGGGTGCCAGACAATCATTAACAAAAACAATCAGATACATTTCCACAACACGTTACCTCCAAATGCCTAAAACCTTGCAACATCACACAAATGAATCAAACTAAGAAAGGTTTGGAACGCATAGATTTAACTCTCATTTATGTTCTCAAATATTGAGAAATGTGAGCTATAAAATATGTATTTCATGTAAAAACAAAAGAATAAAATTTTTACTATTATCTAGCATGTTCTTCATGCTTGTTTTAGTTAAAATAAAATGTAAAAGGGCATGTTCTTCGTGACCCTTGTAAAAGAAGAAAATTTGATTTTTTTCATTTGTGTCACCAATATGCCAAGTTGTCCCTCCTGCCCCTCAAATCAGCGCAACTACATGTGGGAACCATTATCTTGTGGAGAATTATATATATATATATATATATATATATATATATATATATATATATATATATATATATATATATATATATATTGCACTCACATCTTGATTGGAGCTTATGATAATCACACACATACGATTTGAAATAGAAGACAAGGCTACTCAGTAAAGAAAATTTGGATGGCTAAACAATATTAAAGATCTAAGACACAAAAATTAAAAGTCTAGAGAAAAGTGTGAAGTCTGAAAGTGGAGAAAGACAATGAATTATGAAGAAATATATTTGTGAAATATCCGAGGCATGAAATAGTTTAGGGTATATCTGTGAGGTCTGTAGTAGTGCAAAGATGTATATTTTGAAGGCATTAAAAAATAATATGAATGATTTCTGAAGCATATAAACAATGCAACACTTATCAGTGTGGATAATTTAAGGCATCTTAGCTTGGAGGGCTTGGAGGGTCAACTTGAAACTTGGAGAATGGCTATCAAGTGGTCAATTTTTTATGACTTGTATTTCTCTTTTTGATGAAGAATCAATGAGGAAAGGATTGTTGGGTTTCCCCTCGTGGGTTTTTCCATGGCCTCTAGCCTAACTTTTGGTGTCTCTTCTCTTTTTGTGCATTGTATTCGTATAACTGCTTGAGGACCCGGTGAATGAAGTAATGTATAAATGAGAAAACATATAAAACAATTACCATGTTTAGAAATTATATTATTCATTTTTATTTCAACATGGTGTTAGAGTTAGGAACAAGGTTAAATTTTTTGTCTCATATCTAGTCAAGTGTATAAAGGATGTATTCACGAGAGGTCAAGTTTGTAAGAAGAACTTTCTGTGGTTGGAAACAGAGTTCCTATTGAAAAAAAAAACCTAAAACAAGTGTAAAATTATCTTTATTCTAATAGGGTCAGAATATCTCTGTTATAAGAGAAGGACCAAGGGTCTTGGTTTATTACTACAAGCCTAGAACATGCCGAGATTAGGAAAATCTCAATTTTTAGTACAAATCTGAAATTAAGCCAATATGATTGAGGTTATTGTAAGATGAGTTACAATAAAAGCTAATAACAACCTAACTCTCCATTATTGTGATCTAAGTTATCTTTGATGAAAATTAAAGGAAGAAGCATAAATTTTAGAGTTTTGTTTGTGTACTAAAGGAAGACTAACATAGAACAAGGCTCATAAATCCAAAAAAAAAAAATATTACTTGATGGAGTTAGTATAAGCACTAATATGAAATTTTGGAAAATGTATCACATGAGACATGGTATGTTGGGTCACCACTTTAGTGGGAGACACTTTGAACAGGAACACCCTTTTGGGAGATTGTCGTGTCTCCCTCGTAGATGATTCCTCTCTATGCAGTTTTGATGATTTTTCACCTAAGTTCTTGCCAGTTCGGTTTTGTTAGTTGGACATTAGTTGGAATGTTGTGAAGAGTCACAACCACATTTTTCAATGGTGATGGAAAATTTTTATGCGTGCAAAGAGTCTGACTCTATAATGCGCTAGAAGTTGGGTTCACCTCAAAATTGGTCATGGCTCAATTATAGGGTGGTCGATTGTCAGTTTTCTTGGTTGTCACACCTGGTAACACATGATTAGTATGTTCCATCAAGCACACCTTAGTGGGAGTAACTTCGAACGAAAACATGTTTGGGCGATCGATGAGGCTCCCTCGTAGAGGTTTTTCCTTTTTGTGGATTCGAGAGCATTGGATCCATGGTGGATAGGTGGAATTTCTAGTTGTGTGAAGGGTGATGCGGCATAAAAATTTTTGTCAGATTCATTTGAATATTGGCTGAGGGCTATTTTTAGGGTGATCAACTCCCATTTTGTCTAGACTAGCCCTAAGTCCCTTTAAAGGGGGTACTTGATAAGGTGACTGACCCATCAAGGCAAGACCATGCAACATTGTTGATGAGTTAGGTTGTTTGGGAATGTAACTATAATTAGATGGTAAATTATGTCCAAGGCTAAATATGGAAAAGATACTGATAATGAAAAGTTATTGTGAGAAAAAAAATGAAAAGGAGTTTGAAAAAAGAGTTATAGTGCTTGATTGTTGGCATTTGTATTTTATGTATAATTTTAGTGCCAATTCTCTAGAATAACATTATCTATAGTCATCATTTTCCTTGATAATATGGTTGTGAGGAAAATTGAAAACATAACACGTAAAGGACCAATATTCAAAGCCTAATTTTTACGCTATGTTTGTTGCATTGGTTTCCATGTATTGGGTTTTCCCTAAAGAGAAGTGAAACACATACCTAGTATATAAACTTGTAACACATGCATAATATAATTGCATTAATCAATGGATTCTATACAATGGGAAATTAATTAACATTTTCAAGAACCAACCTAGTTTAGGTCACCATCTCCATTTTCGTATTCAAGAAGGTTCCTGATCTAGTAAGCACTTGAGCCCGTATTAATGTGAAAGGAAATATTCACAAGGCACATTGTATTGCACAAAATGGTCATCTATAAAAAGAAGAATTAAAAAATAAAATAAAATAATAAAAACCATTTTTTAAATTCATCTATTTTTCTCATCTTCAATGCAAAGAAGATAAATTCCTTCAAAACAATGTAGACATGACTCTAGCATTGAGCATATCTATACCTGTACGAGGAATGGATGCCATATCTTGGAAGGTAGTACCTCTAAGAAAAAACTATGCTTTCCTAGATGATTCACTAGTGACCACAATAGTGACTTAGCCCATATTTAATTTCCTCATCCACTTAGAGGTGGAAAACAAAGGAGAGATAAATTTTCATCTCATTGTTCAAGAAACGTTGAATGTTGATAGGGCTTTAAAAAATCACCACCAAAAATATAAAATATATTCATGGAATGGTCTCTACACTTGTATACATATTAAATTTCAACCATACATTGGCTTGACATCATTAAAAAGTAGACTAAATTAAAATTATTGTGTTGGAAATGACCTTTTTTTATTGCGGAGGAAATGCATTTATTTTTTCTTGAGTTCATTATTTTTTAACCTTTTTTTTTTTAAGTAAAGTTCATCTTTAAATAACAAGTTGTCATTTCTTGCTTCGGTTTTGTAGGTTTTGGATGCAATAGGAATTGAACATTGAGGTCCTAGTGGGTCCCTTATTGAAGAAGTTGTTCTAGCTAGAACAAAAATTCTAAGACATTTCTTTGACTATTTCAATGGTTATGGTAAGGACTTATGTATGAGGAAATTAATTGTTTTTGGTAATCATCTAAGAGGTAAAAAAAAAATTCTATGATTACAATAATGAAGGTCAAATGGTTATGGTTATTCTCTAGAAAAAGATAGTTGATATAGTAGTTTTTTCTAGATTGTTTCTTGTCACACAATTTGTCTAATCAAATCCACACAAAATCATAGAAGCATACATTTTAACAACATCTTGTTGCTCCAACAAGGAAAATTGTTAGTGTATTCCTTTTCTGGCCACTGTTAGGATGGATCTAGTTGCTACCTCCATATCCTAAAGAAATTCACAATGTAATACTAGGGCATATTATTAATTTTGTTGTATGAATGGTATATTGTGGGGAAAATCATAGAAAAGGTTTTCTTTTCATCCCTACAAGGTACACCTTCACATATGCTTTCCCCTCCAAGAAATGATTTATCTCAATTAGATCACATGATTTAAACTCATTGAAGATTCACTCAAGAGCTATACTCTACTAAAAAATGTCATCAATTGTTCTAATATCAAACTTAGTCTAGTACTTTTGTAATTTTAAGTTCATTGGCTTACAACACCACCTTCATCCAAAATAAAACGTCAAGCTTAGTAATGGGATCTTAATACCACAATATGGATAAGTATACCATATCCTCCTCTATCCACTTAGAAAATACTTGAGTAGTATTTAACTACTCCAATTATCATAATGGCTTAGTGGCAAATTCATCTCTCATGAGGTAGAAATTATACATTAACATAACCAAACAAAGTCCTAAAAGTAATATTTCTTTTCCATTTTTCCCAAGAGCCAATAAAATATTTTTTTTTCCTCAAGAACCTCTTCGTAATGTCACCTTCTACCTTTCCCAACCCATTTCCAAGAATAATTTGCATCCTAAATAAGCTTAGGGGAAATTTATGGTCATGGTTAAAAACATTCAAGTCACTTGAAGACATTTTTTAGGTTAAACCTAACACCATCGATCATTAAAGCCTAATTTAACTCATCTACCATATTTCAAATATTTTAGACAATTGTTTCCCATTATTGAGTGTTGGCTTTACCATAGACTGAAGGTTAATGGAATGTTTCTAAATATGGCCTATTTCTATCTAGTGTCCTAATATATTCCATCTTATAGGGGCAAGAAGGTATCACTTGAGACACATATACTAATTCCCAATAAGTAAAGTGAAAAATGTTAAATATTTTAGTGGGGATCAAATTTGTTATTATATTAGTAGCATCAATTTAAACCACTATAACTAACATCATTATAAATAAAAGCTAACTTAAATCACCCAAATATAGTAAAAATACAAACACATAGGTAGAATAGTAATCCATTATACCAATAACATGCATAGTACTACATAATTCTAATACAGAGTGAACACCAAAAACTAATAACAAATGCAATCCCCATTAAAACTTCCCCCTAATATTGAATCTATTTATGTACATTATAGACCTTGCACATATAGGAAACTAGAGCGACCTCAAAAAACCCTAAATTATAATAGAGAATTTACCAACTATAAACCACTAAACACACAAATACATGACAAAAAAGTCTATTTCCTTAGAGAGATATACAAATTATCTAGAAATCTAGGTGTAAAAAAAATATAAAATGACTCTTTAACATTATATACTCAACCTTCTATGAAGAAACATATTCAACCTTCTACATAATTACTTCTATAAATTCATATTTTTTCAAATTTTGTTGAACTTTTGTCCATGATAAAACTTTGTAAAAAATCATCCTTTACCATGCCTTCCCACTCACCCCTAAGTTGGATTATATGTTTCATATGTGTATTCTTTGTGACCAAAAAACACATGCATTTCATACCAAAATATCAAAAAAATTCAAATATCCAATTTTTTCATTTCCCTCCTATTGCAGGGTCAAAATATCAAAAAATTTCAAATATCAATTCTTTTCATTTCCCTTGTGTTGCAGGGTTTTTCTAGGGAAGGAGGAGGGGTGCCTCAATCATGATGATTTGTTTCCACAGAATGAATTTGAACAATATTCCCCACCCGCAGGGTGACGGCCCATCCATAAAGCCTCCATCTCTCTTTGCAACTTCATAATACTTCTAGAAAAGCACTCTAATTGCTGTAATTGAAGGTCATCCACTTGCTCACCAGAGGCCAAAGATTTGATCGAGGGTCTCCCAAGAAGTTCAGGAGGGTGTCGGTAATGAAGAGGCCAAGGAGGCTAAGACACTATTATATAATTATTTTCAAGGTTCAGTCTTCTCACGCAAATTCCTCTTCACTCTTAAACCCTAAATTTCGGTTGAAAAAATGTAATACTTAGGTGAGACGCATGTTAAGCTATTGTTCTCCATTTTTTTTCTAGAGAAATTTCAAACTCTCTTTTTCCTTACATGTTATTAAAGTTTACTCGTGGGTCTAATATAACGGTTTTATATTTTATGGATCGAGTTTTATTTGTTTCAGTTTACTATGGATTCATGTTTTTTATTATTTAATAGGAAGAGTTGAATGTATTGAATCAAAACTCACACATCTTGTTTTTATGGTATTCGACCATATCTTGAAAGCTCCAATGTATGTTCCTTATTTTCATGCATCTTGGTAGGCCTACCACGAATCAAACCTAACAATAAATCAATCTAGAAGATGGTTGGGGATAAATAAGGACTCCATTTCCAATTCACATGAGTTCTACCCAATCAATAGCATGGTGGTGGAATGAGAGTCCTAGGTTCTTTACCAGTGGCACATCTCTTATCCATGGCCTATCCCTTGTAGAGAACAACTTAGAACCTGGTAAAGAATAAAGCACCTGCACCTTGCCTGGGGCTTCATCCTTATGTTGTAATGAGCTTGTGTTGTAATGAAGAGTTTTGCACCAATTTTTGGTCATGTAACCTGTTACTATTATATGGAACAAAGTGCACCATGTAAGACCAATTTTACCCTAAGTAAAGCTGCTTTCACTATGAAAAATAACTTAGTAATCCATAATTTATTAAGTTGTTTATGGTTTAAACAGAAAACCCCATGAGGAATAATTGAATACATCTTTATTTATTTGATTTTCCTCAAGGGATAATTATTTAAACAATATTTTAATTACTATTCATGATCATATTTAACCCAAAATAGGAAAATCAAATTGATAAATCATTGTTTATCTTATTATTTTCTAGGATTAATTATTTAAAAATTATTTAAATAATATTCCTTCTTAAATTTGACTAAATCATTTATAAATAATTGAATAAATCAGTATTTATTTAATTATTACTCAACCACATTCTTAAAATAATAAATAAATCATTTATTTATTAGATATCATTTTTGGGATTCAACTGTGTTAAGTAAGCCATTCATCTATGACCATTTCAATGAGAGGTAGTCGTAACTAACTAATTTCTCATGATTTTTGAATAGTCCACTTAGCGCTCATTGCATTAGGTGATGCTCGTAGGGGTGAAGAAGTGGGATTTAAAATATTGAAATGAATCACATTGCGTCAATCATCACTTCTGGGGCTTGCACCCGATAAACAGGACTTCCAGGGAGGTCAACCATCCCAGAACGCCTCTTGCTCAAGCATGCTTAACTGTGGATTTTTCCCCACAATCAAGCCCACTTAACTTGCTACCCCATTTTCAAAACCTTATCAAGTATTGTGCCTCATGAACCATTCAAGTAGAGCTCCCTTTACTCTTTGTATTTTAAGTATGAGGGGTTTCCATAGTGCATTATATTAGATATCAATTTTGGGATTCAAATGCGTTAAGAAAGTCATTCATCTATGATGATTTCCATGAGAGGTAGTCGTAACTCACTAATTTCTCATGATTTTTGAGTAGTCCACTTAGCACTCATTGCATCGGGTGATGCTCACAAGGGTGAATAAGTGGGATTGAAACTAGTGAAATGAATCACATAGTGAGAATCATCAATTTCGGGGCTTCCACCTAGTAACCAAGACTTCCTAGGAGGTCACCCATCCCAGAACTCCTCTGGCTCAAGCACACTTAACTGTGGAGATTTTCCCACAATCAAGCCCACTTAGCTTGCTACCCCATTTGCAAAACCTTATCAAGTATTGGGCCTCATGAACCTGTTGGGTGTGGAGCCTGATTATCTTGTTTACCTTGTATCACATCATTGGACCCATGTACACCCGCAAATTAATCGCTGCCATGGGGGGTCCAGGGGGGCGCAGCAGTGACTTTATGGACCCCCCCCTGGCAGGGGGTTTCAGGGTCAGTGCCCCCGAAGCTAAAAAAAATTGTAAAATTGCCTTGTAAAAGTATATTAATTTTTATTCAATCTATGCCGTTTATTAAGCAGATGATCTGACGGTAGAAGTTATGTTTAGTTTAGGGTTTTTTTCCATAGAAGGCAACCCATCTCTTTGTATAAGGGTATTGTATTGCGAATTTGTATTATAGGTGTATTCTCTGAGTGGGAAATAGATAGGGATACTATGAGAGAGAACAAAGGATATTACAACGGATCTGTTGTAGGTTTTGTCTCTTCATTTTGCTGGATAATAGAAAGGAAAGACTGGCTTTTTAGGGTGGACGTAGCCCAAACTGGGTGAACCACGTATATCTATGTCTCTCTGGTTTTATGTGTTTTGTGTACTTGTATTTTCCGTATATTTTATGTGTTGCATTGCTCCGTAATATATATTTTTCTAACAACTAGTATTAGAGCCGAAGGTATATTTAACTGATAAACTCACAAGAAAGAAGGGTTCCTGGTTCGAGTGGGAGCAATGGCGGAAGATGGTAAGTTTAGGGTCGAGAAATTTAACGGCCAAAACTTCCCGCTGTGGAAGATGTAGATGGAAGATTATCTTTATTAGAAATATCTGTACCTACCATTGAGCGGAAAAACAAAGAAGACGACAGCCATGATAGACATGGAATGAAACATTATCGATAGAAAGGCACTCAGAATAGTACGGTTGTGCCTTGCGGCATCAGTCGCCTTCAATATTTCGAAGGAAACAAGAACAGAGGGTTTGATGCAGACGTTGGCAAAACTATATGAAAAACCCTCGACCTCAAACAAGGTATTTCTTATGAAACAACTATTTAATATGAAGATGTTGGAAGGTGGATCTATTGCAGACCATTTAAATGATTTTAATACAGTTACCAATCAATTAAGTTCTGTAGGGGTAAAATTTGATGATGAAGTTAGGGCTCTTTTTTTTCTATGCTCATTTCCAGAAAGCTGGAATGGTTTATTTATGGCGATTAGTAGCTCTATCTCTGGATCTAGTATTTTAAAGTTTTATGATGTTGTCGGTGCTATCCTTAGCGAGGAAATGCGACGGAAAAGCTCTAGTGAGACATCAGGTAATGCTTTGATTGCAGAGTCTAGGGGAAGAGGAATGGAAAGAGGAAAGATCTCGAGATATCGCAGTAAATAAAGGAAAGGTAGATCCAAGTCCAGATCAGGGATAGTGTGCTAGAAATGCGGAAAGAAGGGACACCTAAAGAAAGACTGTAGATATCAAAAGGGAAACGAAGGAGACACACAACAAGAAAACAATCATGAAGCAAATGTGACAAGTGATGTGTTACAATATGCTTTGATTCCTTTTTTCAAAAATATAACTGATTCTTCGGTTGTAGATTTAGGAGCTTCATTCCATGCTACACCTGATAAGAAATATTTTCATGACTATGTTCAAGGAGATTTTGGACAAGTTCGTTTGGGTGATGATAAACCCTGTAAAATTGTTGGAATGAGTAAATTTCTTGTAAAAAAATAGAATGGAAACGAATGGCTATTAAAGGAGGTAAGACATGTTCTAGATCTGAAGAAAAATATGATTTCAATAGGGCAATTAGGCGGTGAAGGTTGCGTGACAACTTTCATGGATAAAACTTGGAAGGTCTCCAAAGGAGCCCTGGTAATAGCAAAAGGCCAAAAGGTTGGTACATTGTATTTATTAAATGGTATTTCTAACTCTGTTAATGCTTTAACTTCCAAAGGAGCAGATGTAGCATTATGGCATCATAGGCTCGGACACATGAGTGAGAAGGGGATCAATATTCTTCACTCAAGAAATTTGTTGCCGGGTTTGAAGAATGTTGATTTGGATTTCTATGAGAATTGTGTTTATGGAAAAAAGAAGAGAGTCAGATTTCTCAGAGTTGGCAAAGAAAAGAAGAGTGAAAAATTAGAGCTTGTGCATACAGATGTATGGGGACCTGCTCAGGTATCATCTCTTGGTCACTCTCATTATTATGTTACTTTTATTGATGATGCAACTAGAAAAACTTGGATTTATTGTATTCAGATAAATCTGATGTATTTGATACTTTCAAGAAATGGAAAGCTTTGGTTGAGATTGAGATAGGAAGGAAGTTGAAGTGTCTCAGATCAAACAATGTAGGTTAATATTGCAGAAAAGAGTTTGATAGGTACTGTTCAGAGCATGGAATTCGTAGAGAGAAGATAGTTCCAATAACACCACAAGAAAATGGTGTGTCAGAAAGGATGAACAGAACAATCATGGAGAATGCAAGGTGCATGAGATTGCATGCAGGATTGCCTTCACAATTTTGGGTAGATGTTGTAGATACTGTTGTTTATCTAATAAATAGAGGGCCTTCAAGCTCTTTGGATGGTGGTATTCCAGAGGAAGCATGGATAGGTAAAAAGGTAAACTACTCCTTTTTAAAGCCTTTTAGTTGTGAGGCCTTTGTCCATATTAATAAATAAAATAGAACAAAGCTTGCGGCAAAATCAAAGAAATGTACCTTTATTGGATATGGTGTTAATGATTTTGGTTATCACTTATATGATTATGAAAATCATAAAATTATTAGGAGTAGAGATGTAATATTCAATGAAAAGGTCTTGTGTAAGAGTCATTTGTAGGGAAAGAAACAGGGAAAAGAAAGAAAGGAATATACAGTTCTTGATGAGATAACTGAAAAGGTAAGGGTGCCTGAAAATAATAATAATGAAGAGCCACAACAACATCAACCACCACAACAGCAACAGGCACCTCAAACACCTGAAAGTGGTGTTAGAAGATCTACCAGGATAAGTAGACCGCCTAAACGATTCTCTCCTTCATTATATTATTTATTGTTGATTGATTCTGGTGAACCTGAATGTTATGAAGAATAAATGCAGGTTGAAAGCAGGAAGAAGTGGGAGCTAGCCATGGAAGAAGAGATGGACTCCTGAATGCATAAATAGACTTGGGACTTAGTCAGGTTGCCTGCAGGTAAAACTACATTGCAGAATAAATGGGTTTACAGGTTGAAGGAAGAAGATGGAGGAAAACAGAGGTACAAAGCTAGACTTGTGGTGAAGGGGTTTGCATAGAAGAAAGGTATTTATTTTGATGAAATATTTTCTCCTGTTGTCAAGATGACTTCAATCATAACTATTTTAAGTCTTATAGCAGCAGAAGATTTACATCTTGAGAAGTTAGATGTAAAGACATCATTTCTCCATGGAGATTTGGAGGAAGAGATCTATATGGAGCAACCAGAAGGATATGAGGTCAAAGGGAAAGAAAAATTAGTGTTCAGGTTAAAAAAGATCTTTTATGGCTTAAAACAGGCTCCAAGGCAGTTGTATCTAAAATTTGACAAGTTTATGTCTGAACAATGTTATACTAGATGTCACTCTGATCATTGTGTTCATCTGAAAAGGAAAAATGATGGCAGCTATATTATATTTTTATTGTATGTAGATGACATGCTTGTTGCAGGGTCTAACATGCAAGAAATAAATGTGCTCAAAAGAAAATTCGCAAATTCATTTGCAATGAAGGATTTGGGAGTTGCAAAACAAATCCTTGGTATGAGAATAACTAGAGACAGGAAAAAAATTAACACTGTCTCAGAATGAGTACATACAAAAAGTGTTGAAAAGATTTAATATGCAAAATGCAAAACCAGTTAGTACACCTTTTTCTAGCCCTTCCAAACTTAGTAAGGAGATGTGCCCCAAGACCCAAGAAGAAATGGACTAAATGTCTAAAGTTCCATATGCATCAGCAGTTGGAAGCTTAATGTCTGCAATGGTCTGTACAGGGCCTGATATTGCACATGCAGTGGGAGTTGTAAGCAGGTACATGAACAATACAGGAAAAGAGCATTGGATGGCTGTGAAATGGATTATCAGATATTTGAGAGGTACCACAAATCAAGCATTATGCTTTGGTGGTTCAAACATTACTCTATAGGGATATGTTGATGCAGATATGGCAAGTGACAGAGATAACAGGAGGAGCACTACAGGATATGTATTTACTGTAGGTGGAACAACTGTCATTTGGGTTTCAAAAATCCAAAGTGTTGTTGCACTTTCAACAACAAAAGCAGAGTATGTTGTTGCTATAGAGGCTAGTAAGGAAATGATTTGGTTACAAAGGTTTATGGATGAATTGGGTAAGAAGCATGATATGGGCATGCTATAAAGTGATAGCCAAAGTGCCATTCATCTTGCAAAGAACTGAGCATTTCATTATAGGACTAAACACATACATCTCAAGTACCATTTCATACGGTCAGTATTGGAAGATGGAGAGTTAAAGCTGGAAAAGATACACACTAGCCAGAATCCTACAGATATGCTAAAAAAAGTTGTAACTAGGGAGAAACTGAGAATGTGCTCAGTTTCAATTGGTCTTCAAGGATGACGATGAAGATGAGAAACAGCCAGGTCCAAATAGGAGTCATTGTCCAACAAATGAAGCAGCAGTGGAGTTGCTACAATCAGTCTCCAAGTGGGAGATTGTTGGGTGTGGAGCCTGATTATCTTGTTTACTTTGTATCATAGCATTGGACCCCTATACCTTAAATGGAGCGACAACTCCACCGGTAAATTAATCGCTGCCGTGGGGGGTCTAGGTAGGGCGGCAGCGATTAAAAATAGATGTTAAATTGCGTTGTAAAAGTATAGTAATTTCTAGTCAATCTGGGTCATTCATTAGGCAGATGATCTGATGGTAGAAGTTATGTTTAGTTTAGGGCTTTTTGCCCTAGAAGACAACCCCTCTCTTTGTATGAGGGTATTGTATTGCAACTGTGTATTATAGGTGTATTCTCTGGGCGGGAAATAGATAGGGAGACTATGCGAGAGAAAAAAGGATATTACAGCGGATCTGCTATAGGTTTTGTCTCTTCATTTTTCTGGATAATAGAAAGGAAGGACTGGTTGTTCAGGGTGGATGTAGCCCAAACTAGGTGAACCACGTATATCTATGTCTCTCTGGTTTTATGTGTTTTGTGTACTTGTATTTTTTGCATATTTTATGTGTTGCATTGCTCCATAATATATAATTTTCTAACAAAACCAGTCAGTTAGAGCTCCCTTTACTCTTTATATTTTAGGTATGAGGGGTTTCCATAGTGCATTATATTAGATATCATTTTTGGGATTCAATTGCATTAAGTAAGTCATTCATCTGTGACTATTTCCATGAGAGGTAGTCATAACTAACTAATTTCTCATGATTTTTGAATAGTCTACTTAGAAATCATTGCATCGATTGATGCTCATAGGGGTGAAGAAGTGGGATTGAAATTAGTGAAATGAATCACATAGCGTCAATCATCACTTTTGGGGCTTGCACCCGATAACCAGGACTTCCCGGGAGGTCACCCATCCCTATTGTGAAACCAACTAAAAAAAAGATAAGATAAGAGATATCAACACCTTAGTAATAAGCCACTTCGAGGGGGAAACCTCTAATACATTACATGAATGAACAATTCTTGGATGATACAAATGGAAAAACCTCCTTTCTATATATAGGAGTCCATGGGGCGACAATGTAAGCCTAGTGGGGCCACAATGTAACCTTATCTGACCTAACAATAATAATGTAAGGGCACAATAATAACAATATGAGGGTTACAGGGGTACACCTATAAAAATAAGGGGGCTACACTAAAATAATAAGAGGCTACACTATTAATATAGGGACTTAACATGCCCCTCTTCTTCAAACAAGTGTTGTCCTCAATGCTTATCTTGATGCTTCTGTATAAAATTCTCATCCTCCCATGTGGAATATTCTAGAGAAAAGTTCTTCCACTTGCTGAGATACTCTAAAATTGATTGTACTTGGTGAGTTCTTGTTTCTGTGACTGCTTCATAACTTCTTTGGATGTGATGTTGATGTTTTTCTTGTTTCATTAGATTCTGCACCAAAGTTAGGTTATCCTTTGAGAGTTGGAGAACTTGTTTTTGATGCTCAATGTGATCTTCCACTAATTTATCATCCATATTAACTATTATTTTATCCTGCAAACCATCCAACTTAGCCTCCATTTCTTCTTTTAAACCATCTATGTCATCTTCGGTTGCTCTTCGTAAGATCGAAATTTGTTGCACTTGGTAGCATAGTTTTGATATCTAATACTGCAATTCTTCCTCTTCACGCGTCATAGTATATATTTTTTAGGGCTTAATGGGTATGGAATTATTTTTTGGAGGCATTATAGAACCAAATACTGATAAAAATTCTAAAATATGCCCTTGGAATCACTTCAAACTCCTTTTTCAAAAAAACGTTATGGAATTTTAAAAACCAAATACACACCTTATTCTTACTTTTGAGGAGCTCGATGTTGAAATTAAATTATCTCTGTGATTTCAGATGTTCAATATCTGAAATTTGGCCCTGACGTATCACTTTGAATCCTCTTTCTAATGCCACGGGTTCGACCTGATTTGGATTCTTCAAGGAAAAGTTATATACTATCTCTCACAATGACCTAATTATGGACTGGTTCAGTAGAGCGAACTTGTACGACTTGGCACATGTCATTGTTTGGTCCTTTGGCTCTAAAATTGATATACAACAAACTAAATTTTGTATACTTCTAGTCACTTTTTACATAATTCCAATCCGATTCTTAGAGAGAGAGTTATGAATATTTTCCCACGATCACCTCTTTGCAATGAAATTAGGGAGCCTGAAAAATACCTAACTTCCACAGATCATATCTATGAAAATATTGCGAACCAAGCTCTGAAATTTTGCGACAATGTTCCTCAGGATTGTAGCTTCATGCTCTAAACATTTCAGCATCTCAACCTTTGTAGAAAAAAAGTTATAACAAAAATTCCATGATGACCTTTTTAAGTGAAATTCAGGAGCCAGAAAAAATCCCTAATTTCCACAGATCATATCTCCAAAAACGTTGTGAACCAAGCTCGGAAATTTTGTGAAGATGTTCCTCAGGATTTCGAATTCTCACTCTAAGAATTTTAGCTTCTAAACCTTCATAGAAAAAACGTTACATCAAAAATTCCACGATGAACTGTTTGGAGCAGCAAAACCCTAGAATCCAAAGCTTTGATACCAAATGTTGTGAAAGCAACTCTCAAAAGAGAAGAAAAGAGATATCAACGCCTTTTAAATAAGCCACTTCAAGGGGGTAGCCTCCAATACATTACATGAATGAAAAATTCTTGGATGATACAAATGAAAAAACCTCCTTTCTATATATAGGAGTCCATGGGGCCACAATGTAATCCTAGTGGGGCCACAATGTAACCCTAGCCGACCTAACAATAATAATGTAAGGACATAATAATAACAATATGAGGGTTACATGGGTACAAAAATGACAATAAGGAGGCTACACTAATATAATAAGTGACTACACTATTAATATAGGGACTTAACAATCCCTGAACTCATTTATTTATTTATTATTTACAAATAAAGGGATTTGACCAAATTCAAATTCTTTTTCCCTCCAACAAATATAACAAAATATTCCATAAAATTTGGATCTAGATTTGGTTAATAATATTTTAATTATGCACCAATATCTAGACCAACTCAATATTTTGTTATAAATAGAAGGTTTTTTTCCATTAATTCAGTACCTTTTGTTGCCTAAATATCACTCTGGATCTATACTTTTGTTCTGACTTTGATCCTCAATCATTGTCATATTTTTCTATCATTTTTCTTGTGAGCTCCCTTTCAGTTCCATTTTTTTCTGGGATTTCTACATCATCAAGAGAGAGAGATCTTAGATCTGAAGTGCTGAGGACATACAAGAACCCATCCCATTGAGGGGGGTTGGTAACATCTTTCAATGTTTCCTTCCCGTGTGTCATAAATACAAAAAATTCTTTAAAAATTATTCTTGTCTTGTCTATTGGATGCATGGAGCAAATCTTGCTTTTATTTGCTGTTTAATGTCTTTAACTGGATAGATATATATTTTTTAGCATTTATCCTGGTCAAATAACTCTAGATCTAAGGAAATTGGAAGTCATCCTTGATGTTAGGGTTGTTTTTTATGCATAGCTAAAGTGAGATTATTTCGTATGCTTGCGATGAGAATTCACACTAACAAGTGGCGACTCCACAAGGGTTTATAATTACGACCACTTTCATTTTTTAGATCCCTGCATGACCAGCTGCTTCAAACCCTATGGTTTTCCTTTAGCTTCTTGTTTTTCTTTTCTTGATGTTGTTTTTAACCTTTAAAGCCCTAAAATAGTAAAAATTCTCACTTCTGTGTGTTTCTACGCCTATTGTGCAGCTGACAGGTATTAGCCACAGTTGAGATGACACTTTTTTCTAAAAATTGCTCCCAAGAGTGTCGGAAGTGTGGGTCACACATTTTGGGCCAAAACCTACAACCTCAACCTTCAAGACACAGAAAACTGCCTAGAACCTGCGACTTGTACTTTTTGCCGAAATTTTTCTGTGATTTTTCTGGGTTTGTCTGGGCTACTGTTCAGGGTTGTTTGACCTCTATCTATGCATGTTATGGATGTGTACTTACTCTATTTTACTCGTTTAACTACGAACCAAGCCCCCTAGGGCTTCAATATGCTTCCACCTTTCTAGGAGGAGTTTAGCTGAAGATGGCCATCTGAGATTTCAGTTTGTTCAGCTATTTTTTTTTTCAGATTTGATCCTATACCTTCAGATCCATTCCAGATTGGTTATTCATCCATCCAAAACACCTCTTTTCAATTTTTTTTGGTCATCCTCTAGGATTTCCTCCGTTTCCCTTCAGGTTGTAGCCTTTCACCACCTCATTTGCAACACTTTTCCCTATGGTTTTTTGTTGTTTTCTGCACCTATTTCCAACAAATCTGACCTCTAGATCCCCGTACCTCCCAAATTTATACCCATTGGCCATTTTTTGTGTGTTTTGACTAGATTTTTCCCACCCATAGACTAGTTTTTGGGAATCCCACCTCATTCGGTTTAGATTGATACATCATTAGCTGTTTATTTTCTGTCATATTCAGTTTACTTTATTGTTATTTGAAAATTTATTTATAGTTATACAACACATTTTTTCCTTTTGTATACACACATATGGGTTTAAAAATGAAAATTAACACACTTAACATGCACACCCTAAGTGAAGAGCGCCTGGTTTACACTGTCAGGCCAAGACTATAACATTGTAATCATTTGATCTTGCACCTCTCTACCCTTGTTTTGACATTGTAATCATTTGATCCTGCACCTCCTTCACATTTTTGGTCTCTCTTCCTTATGTGATCCGTGTTTGTTCTTCCATCATTATGCCTCCAAGGAATTTATCCTGGAGACTCCTTGGCCTTCATCCTAAGCTTCCATTAGGAAGACTTACTCCTCCACGTAGGATTCGAGTTAATACTCCAGCGAATCCCCATTCTTACTCCAATTCTGGTTCATTGGGTTCCCCTTTTGGTTCTATCCCCAATTCTCCTCCTGTCACCTTCACCATGTCTAGTTTAGAACCTAGCGCTGGTGGTAGCCCTGGCCCTAATGCTGGGAATACTACTGGTGGGACCGCAACAGGAACTATCATGGCTGCTCCCTTGCTCCCATATATGGCAGTCCTCAGTCTTCCTGATTTTAACTAGTTGATCAATGACCCCATACACCATGATCCTAGTTGGACTGCTACGCAAACCAAGCTCCCTTTCGGCATCCCCAAGTTTGAAGGTATTGCTGGAGATGATCCTACAAACCATGTTATATCTTTCCAAATGTGGTGTTTTTCTAACTCCATCACCGATGACTCTATCCGTCTTTGATTGTTCCAACGTATGCTTAATGGAGAAGCTTCTAAGTGGTATGTTGACCATTCCTCCTCCTCTCATACTACTTTTGTGACTCTTGCCAAAGATTTTCTGTCTTACTTCTAGCTTCCCCTTCATTATGACACTGGTATCAAACTTTTTACCTCTTTCTATCAATCATCTGTGACCCGCTTATCCAATCATGTCCAAAAATGACAGAGAATAAAGAGCCTATGTCGAGCCCCTACCTTCAAAGAATGTGTGTAGATGGACTGGTTTCTCAAATCGCTTTTGCCTGCTAGTGGAAAATATGTCGCATCTCATTTCCCTCAAACCAAAGAAACTACCCTCTAGATTGAGCTGAAATATGACTTGATCTACGCACAGCCTAGTTATGTTTATACCGTCTTACCTGATCTTCCTAGACCCGCTGGTACCAATGCACAAGGGGAATCCCATATCACCGATGGTATCATTGGAGCGCTTTTTCATCCATACCCTCATCCTCCCATGGGTTATGGTTTCCCTTAGGGAGGGGCTAGCTCCTCCAACACTTTTCCCCCTCCCGGTAGCAGGTATGTAGGATACGACATGCCTCTTCCTTTTTCCCAACTTGTTTACCATAATGTTACTCAATATCCTTATTATTCGTACCTGCAGCCTAGTGCTACAACTCCTCCAACATTAGCACCTCAACCTCCCTTTCCTTCTCAAACCCTGCAACAAAATCCACCACCCCCCTAGGGGTAGGTGTATGAACAACAAGGTGCGACTAATATTTATACTTCCAAAAAGAAGAGGAAAGACAAACAAAAACCAATCTGCCCCAGGTAATCCAGGACCCAATCCCCAACGGATTACACCTAACACTTCTAAACAGCAATAGGGCACTCAGCCCAAGCATGACAGGCCTATTCACATGAAAAAAACAATGTTATTGTTGCGGTGTCTATGGTCACTATACCCACGATTGTCCTCATTTACCTCAGATGCAGAAGATGTGTGAAGATCAAGTGGCATCCTGAGGACAGAAAGCCTCCTCTCCAATTCCTCCCCATGTTTCACCTAGCCGGTTGTGTTTACCAATCCTTTCCACCAGCAAGGATTCATGGCTACCCAACCCCCTAAAGGTCAGGTTGCCACTCAACCTCCTCCATCTGGTACCTATGATTACCAGATTCTCATGATGAAATCTGGCCAACCCATTCCCGTTAACCTCAACCTTCAGACTCGATCCCGTCAGTACAATAAGCCTCCCACTACATCTACCCCCGAGCCCCCTTCTTCGGGTTCCAAAAAGCCTCTTTCGAGAACCAATGGTCCTTGATAGATCCCTCAACCTAAGTCAGAAGTTAATACCAACATCCACAAGGGTCCATTATGCCGAGATGCTACTTTAGGTAAAGCTTCCCATTCGTATAGTATAGTAGATGACTTGGTGCAATCCCCTGTTACCATCTCAACGCTAGAACTTCTCCAGTCGTGCCCTTCAAAATGAAAATATATGCTAACTTCCATGGGAATTTTTGATCCTTCAGATCATCGTCTGATCGTCTTTGATGTTGATTGGTCAGAACATCCTCCCCTTCCTACTTCCATTTCCTTTTGTAATATTCCTAATTAGCCATGAGCTATTTAGAATATTAATTTTTGTTTTTCTTTCTTGTTTAACGAATAAGACGACAATGGAGGTTCATAAGTCTCCTTAATAATGAGTAAATAAATTCAAATGTAAAAATAAGACATCTTGTCATCTCAATTGAGCACCCTTAGGTGTGAAAAGGGGCTGGAACACTTGACTCGGTCAACTTTGACCAAATCAACAATGATGTCATGGAGTAGAGGCATTCAATGAGGGACAACACAGTTTTAGATGGAGACACATTGCATGGAAGTATTGTCATAAATGAATGGGGCTTAGGGTTCAGAGCTCATTTCTTGTAAAAGGAGGAGGATGGTAGTGATATTCATTAGGTATCGGTTATTATATTTCTGAATATATGGCTTGTTTCGACATATAGCTTTCTTTGGCTATTTAGCTAAGATTGAAAGTGTTTTTTATCATTGGGTGTTCCTAGTCGGGAATCCCACCTATTTCCTTAAGAGGCATCTTGGAAGAGTTTTGTACTTCACTTCCACATTTAGGCTTTAGGCCAAGATTAATATTTCATCTACAACATAGATCCTATTGACGGTTGAGTTGTGTTGCAGGTTGTAGTAGTGGAGAACATATTTGGGTCACTTCAGTACTTATTTTGAGTGGAGAAGGGTTCCTTTCCATTGGGAGGATAGTAAGGAAAGCCCTTGAGCTTTTTTTCATGTCTTGGCATCAGGCCACTTATTCATTTACCATTACAGCATATTTTTTGTCTTTGACTACATTATTTTGAGGGAGGAGTTGCAGGGTGGTTTTAGTGCACCATTAGGAGAGGAGGTTTTCTAGAAAAGGTATCAGCTCTTTATCTAGAGAGTCTATTTGAGGTGGCTATTCTTATTGACACATCAGATCAGCCACACTTTCCAGATCTATATTTTGCAGTGAATCTTCAGCCCTAGGGCTTTCATTCCCATCTTCCATGATGGTGTATTTCTGAAAACCCTTGTGGAGTTCTTCAAAGGAGGTTGTATAGTGCTTATATCTTTACTTGTTGTATCTATTGAGGCATATACCAACCCATGATATTTTTTGTATTCATTTTCTATAGCTGTGCTCTTTAAACAATGTTGTAGGAGTTTTCCGACATTTTTGATATATATTAGCAACACCTCTTTTGAGGGTTTGTTCTTTGAAGGCTTCTTATATCTTGTATTACATTTTGTGGCCCATTATTTACACATATTTTTCTGCTATTATAATTATTATAAGGTATCCATATTGGTCTATTGTTTGGATCTCATGTTTACACTGCTATTTCCATGGTTTTGCACTATATTCCTGCTTTTCCCATTTGGGAATATTACAGTGGTATCAGAGCATAATATTGGGAAAACCTATGCATCTTGAAAAGCTAGTATGTTATCTAAAGAAGGAGATCCTCTTATAGATAGAGAGAAGAGATATCTAAAAAGAAGACACGAGAAGTTTGATTATACAAATGATAAATAAGACAAGGGTAAGACCCCTTTATCAGGAGAAGATGAAGAGAAAGTGTTTCCTAAGATTATTTTCAAAACTATCCAAGAAATTTCTAGAGAAATAAAGGAGATGAGGATAGACAGATACAAGGAATATCCTAAAGGATTTCAACATGGTGAAGTCTCCCGCATTTCTCATCATTTAAGTGATCAACCAGTGCAGCAGCAACAAGTTTCCCAACGCTCTACAATTCCTACATTCTTAGCAGTGGGAAATGAAGGGTTTCAAGAACAATAATCCCTTGAATAATATTTCATGGAGTATGAGTCTCAATCTTAGAGATTCAAAGACCACTTTAGTTTTCAAGAATTTTTTCATACCAAGGACAATAGGAGACCCAGGCATCGCAATAGAGGTGGAGGATTCATTTAGAATAATGATCTACACCGCACTATGGGAAGATATTTCTTACCCAAATTTGATGGGTCTTCTAAATTCACAGCCAAATAATTGGTAGAGAAGCTTGACATCTACTTCTAGCTGAACAAAGTATCGGATATGGAGGCCATTAAGATAGCAGCACTGCACCGTGACGGTGAAGCACATGATTGGTGGTTCCATGGCTTGTCTACATTGGGTCATGCTAATGTGATTGCATATTTAGATTTCATAAGGAGGCTGGTGGAGAGGATTGATAGAAGAGATCTTGAGGCACCATTCATGGGGCTAGAAAAGCTCAAACAATCAGGTAATCCAAAAGCTTATATTTTTTAGTTTTTAAAACTTTCTGTTACGTTCCTGATTTATTTTCAGTAAGAAGGGTATATATGCTTTTTGATGGGTTAGAATAACCTCTTAATGGGTTGGTTAATTCTACCAAGCCCAGTACCCATCAAGATGCCATTTAAAGGGGTATAGATCTACAAGATGTCTTGCCAAAATCAAAGGAAAAAATTTCAGCAAAAGCCATATTTTCCATCAAAGGGAAAAGATGAGAAGGCTCCTCTTTCAAAGGAGAGCCAAAGTAAAAAACCTCTTGATGATGATTTCCGAAGAGATTTGAGGAGGGGGAGGCTTTTCTTAACATGCAAAGATTCTTGGGCACCTAGACATAAATGTGTAATTGGAAAGGCACACTACGTAGAGGTATTCTCAGATGATGAGGATAAGGAAGTAGAAGAAACAGAAAGGGGTCACAACGCTGGAATAGCAGGATATGATCCACCACCACCAAGACGTGAGGATGGAGAAATTACTCCAATTAGAGAGACTTTTGCATCATTAAGAGTGATACCCAATTATCATGAAACTTCCACAGAGAAAAAAAACCATAGTTGGATTTGCACAGTGGAAGTAGGGACATGATAATCCCATCTATTATGCATATGAGGTTGACCCATGAGACATCACTGTTCTGTGGAAAAGCACGTGGGAGGCCACCTGATCGAGATTCGATGAGACATGTCTCACATCATGATGTACCATTTATAGATTCAGGAGGAATGGGAGCATTAGAAGGCCATGACATAGCACTGAGAGCCTTGGGTAGACTCAAGGAGGAGAGAGAGATTCTGCCAACATCATCATTTCCCACTCTTATTTCAAATTTTGCGTTGTGGGAGGAGCAACATGGGTAGGATAAAAAACTTATGATATTTACCTTTGGCATGGAATATGTCAAGGATAATGGTATCCATATGACAGATGTTAATTGTTATAGATCATCGGTGCTGTCACTATGGAGGATAGATCCATATTGGAAATCCCAAATATTTGTGGATTATTCCAAGGATCTTTTTACATGCATGATACTTGATGAACATCAACATGAAGAGGGCTATTCAGTCCAATATGAATTCATATATTATCATGGTAGGATATTATTATCTATAGATTCCAAGCTCAAGGAGAAGTTTCTACAAATATATCATGGAGATTTTCTCTTTAGCCATACTTATTCCATGAGAACCTACACCACTATCATGGAGAGCTACACTTTGGAAGGATTTGAAGAGGAGGTAAATCAGCGTTTGAGAAGTTGCATGGACCATGTGGAGATGGGATAGATACATAACTGAATCAAGGAGTTATCATAGCCACCTATTTCGTCTTTTGGAATGAGAGGGGATCTATATATGGACCACTCCATTTGTATGAGAAGAAATTTTGGTAAGGAACATTCTTATGTACATGATGTTTCATTTGATAATTATATACATTCCTTTACCATGTATATGTAGGCCATTTCTCTAAGGAGGAGCATACTTCCATATAAAATTCATGGCCAACTTTGGACCATAAGCATTTCTGAACATGGTCACTCCCTTGGAGGTTATAGGGAGATGTTGTATCACTGTAGGTGCACTCCAAAGGCACAAAAAATTTCTCACCTTTTCAACCATTTTGAGAAGACTTGGGTAGCAAGTAAGTGGTAGGGAAACCACTTACCATAGAATTATCTGATGCAGTCAGGAGATATACTATGCTGGTTCCACATGTTGGACTATGACCCACCTCCAGTTTTGCATATTTTTGTTTCCATGTACTTGGTTTTGATCCCATACATTGATGATGTAATTATTATTTTTATGGGAATGATTAGAGGGGGGATGGGATGATTATATGTTCCCTTTGGGAGAGATATTATCCATGTTAATTATGCTACATTTTTCAGGGAGGACATTGGGCAAACCATGATTTTTTCATTGGATCTATTGCTTCCTTGTGGGACGAATCATTTGCATCTCATGAGAAATTTGGAGGAGCATTTCATGCAGGGATGGATTTGGAGACACTTAGATTATGAGGGAAGCTTATCACATGAAGGTGTCACCAAGGATGGAGGAGAATAGTTGCAGCACTCACATTGTCAGTTGTTTGAAGACAAGCAACATTTGGGAAGGGAGGAATGTAATATTCCCAATTAGCCATGAGCTAGTTGGAATATTAATTTTTGTTTTTCTTTCTTGTTTAATGAATAAGAGGACAATGGAGGTCCATAATTCTCCTTAATAATGAATAAATCAATGCCAATGTAAAAAGACGACATCTTGGCACCTTAATTGAGCACCCTTAGGTGTGAAAAGGGGCTCGAACACCTTGACTGGGTCAACTTTGACCAAATCAACAACGTTATCATGGAGTAGTGGCATTCAATGAGGAACAACTTAGTTTTATATGGAGACACATTGCATGGAAGTAGTGTCATAAATTAATGGGGCTTAGGATTTTCAAGATCATTTCTTATAAAAGGAAGAGGATGGCATCCATATTCATTAGGTATTGGCTATTATATTTCTCAATATATGGTATGTTTAGACATATATATTTCTTTAGTTGTTTAGCTAAGATTGCAAGTGTTTTTTATAATTGGGTGTTCCTAGTCGAGAATCCCACCTCTTTCCTTGAGAGGCCTCTTCGAAGAGTTTTTTACTTCACTTCCACATTCAGGATTTAGGCCAAGCTTCATATTTCATTTACAGCATAGATCCTATTGAGGGTTGAGCTGTGTTGCAGGTTGCAGCAGTGGAGAATATATTTGGATCACTTCAGTGCTTATTTTCAGTGGAGAAGGGTTCCTTTCCATTGGGAGGACAGTAAAGAAGGCCCTTGAACTTATTTTCATATCTTGGCATCAGGCCACTTATTCATTTACCCCTACAATGTAGTTTCTGTCTTTGACTGCGATATTGTGAGGGAGGAGTTGCAGGGTGGTTTCAGTGCACCATTTGGAGAGGAGGTTTTTTAGAAAAGGGATCAACCCTTTATCTAGAGAGTCTATTGGAGGTGGCTATATTTATTGCTACATCATATTAGCCACACTTTCTATATCTATATTTTGCAGTGAACCTTCAGCCCTAGAGCTTTGATTCCCATCTTGCATGATCATGTATTTATGAAAACCATTGTGGGGTTCTTAAAATGAGGTTGTATAGTTCGTAGATATGTACTTGTTGTATCTTTTGAGGCATATATCAGGCCATGATATTTTGTGTATTCATTTGTTGTAGCTATGCTCTTTAAACAACGTTGTGGCAGTCTTCCAACATTTTCTATATATAGCAGCATCACCTCTTTTGAGGGTTTTTTCATTAAAGGCTTGTTCTATCTTATATTATGGTTTGTGGCCCATTATTTACACATATTTTGCTGCTATTATTATGATTAGAAGGTCTCCATATTGATCTATTGTTTGCATCTAATGTTTACACAACTATTTCTTGTCCCATTTGGGAATATTACACCTTCCATATCCTCATCGAGATCCGGAATGCCAACATCTCCCGTTGTATCATTGATGAGGGGACATCCACCTATGTGATGTCTTCTTTGGTTTGGTTGTAACTCGGATCTCCTGAGTTGGCACCTTCCACTATCACCCTTTGAGCATGGGATGGCCACTCCTCCCAGCCTGTAGGCCTATTCTGCAATTTTCCTATTACTCTTGCGGGCAAGACTGTTTGTGTTGAAGTAGAAGTCATTGACTCCCCCTTAGATTACAACATTCTATTACGTCATAGCTACATTTATACGATGTCTATTGTCCCATCTACTTTTCACTGTAAGATGTGCTTTCCTCACAATGGAAATATTGTCACCATCGACCAGTTGACATATTACGAACCAAAGTCTCAGACTTTCCCTCAGTCCATCATCTCTTCAATGGCCAAAAAAAAATAGTCGAATTTTTGACTAGTGTCTCATCTGGAGTCTACAAAGACTTCTATTTTATTGGTTCTTTCCCTGGTCTTCCTCCTCCTATCTCTGATCCCAGCTCTTCGAATGTTTGCATGATGCAATATTCTTGGTTCGACCTCAAGCAGCCCGTTTTGACTAGTCAATAGCCCCGCCCTCCGCAACTTTCTCCTAGCACCTTGACTCAGCCTTCAGGACCCCCTCGTCCATGCCCCTCATCTGCAACTGTTATCCATGAGCCTCCCTACCCTTATAGCAAGGTTCCTCCTGGCCTTAACCATCTTGGAGTTGTCTTGCCTAGCCATTACCCCTCCGGTTGAATACCGTTCCTAGCTTGCCTCCTGGAGTATTTACAGTATCTTTTATGGCTACCTTATCCCTTCCTAACATGACCCTGGGGATCCCAGTCTAGTACATCAATCCCCCAACTACTATCCCACTTGGTGAGCCCAAACCTTATACTACTTTGAACTTGGTTCAAACGATCCCCATGACCTCTCCCTTTTCTTCCGTGCCTCAACCACCTCAACAGGAACCTACTCCTATTGAAAAAAATTTTGGTGAGGGGGAAAACGCTTGCAAGAAGGCAACTAAAGACACGGCCTCTCTAACAAACCCTACTCTTACTCAGCCTCCAAATTGAACCCCCCCATGGTTTGTGTGATTTTGTCAGTCATACCACCGATCATTGTCCTGAATTACCTCGCATCAAACCCATGGTTAATGTCACATTCCCTGAGTCTACGGTCCTAGACACCTCTGTTCCCACCTCTACTGCAGCCAAGAACCCAAATATTATTCACACCAACCATCCTTGTTCTTTGTGTAATCTCCATGGCCATTATACCCACCATTGTCCTCGCCTCACACACTACTGCACCTCTTTGGAGGTAGTTCCAGAGTACGAGATTGAATAGAACCAGTCTACCTCTCTTGTCCTCACGCAGTATGCTTTGGGCCAACCTGAGGATACCTTTTCTCCCATTGAAATTCCCCCTCCATGTCGATATGACAGAGTCTTCGGCCACCATCCTATACCTGTCATCATACATGAGATCCACAATGGAAGCTCCCTCTAAGACTTCCCCTTCTATTTTACTGGACCTCCCTCTATTGATTACTTTGGGCTCAACATTAGTGGATCCCTTACCTGGTTGTTCTTCTATCACTTCTCGTGATGATGCACATGTCAACCTTTCTTCTCATGATAATTACTGAGGTAGCTTTGCTGCATCATGTGGTTATCCTTCCACCAGTCACCCCATCTTTTACTGTGATGACGACATCATGGAAGAATTTTCCACCCTTGACTTCATATTTTCTTCCTATAAGAGGAATGGCACCATGCATGTCTATGGTGACTTTTGCAACCTAAGAACAAGTTGCCCCCAAGGAAGTCCCCAAACACTACTCACTCGTCGGTGTGTGGGTGGTAGACATCCCACCCAGAGCACTCCCTATAATAGTGTTTGTTTGATTTCTACCTTGCATTTAGGTTGCCAACATTGTTCATCATTCTCTCATTTGTTGTCTTGTGGCACCTTTCAAATGGACCCCCAGTCCACACCTTATATCGATTATGTCGATGGTGCAAGTTGTTACTCCCAGAATTTAGCCTCAGTAGGTTAGGCCATTTTTACCCCCTTACATTTTCATGTTCTCTCGAACGACATATACATTGCTACTACCATGAATAATTAGGCTAACTATGATGCAGTGCGATGTTTATAAGACGATGCCCCTTCCCATCGCATCCTTAACCTTCATGTTCATTTAGATTCCCTACTTCTTGTCATTCAATTGAATGGTGTCTATCATGTGTATAACCCTCTCCTTTTTAGAAGATATTTATGATTGAAGATTTTTATGCGAGAATTTGAAATCATTACATTTAGTCATGTACCTAGAGAAAAAAATCACTATGTAGATAGCATTGCAAACAAAATTATAAATTGGCACTTATCACATGCATTTAACACAATACAATAATGTAAACCATTGAATGACACATATCCATTATATGTGTCATTTAAAATGTTTTAGAGTCCATCAACTCTGATACATTTGACATGCCCATAGAATGTTACAAAAAATCAAAACAGGGGGCACCACATGCCCCTATACCTAATCACTATCTGGAGGGTCTTGGGCCAATGGATCTGCTCCTGTAGCTTGTAGATCGTGCATCCTATGTCTAGCCATCGCCATGCACCACATGACCCCTCGCCAGTTCGAGGGTAGACCAATACATGGATCTATGTACTGTTCATCCAAGTTTTGTCATCTATGCTTTGAAATTTTGGTCAGAATCCTCTCACATCTACGACAAATGCCCTCCAGGAGGGCCACTACATCCTCATTCTGCAGTGCTCTCCTCCCACTATGTCCTACAGCTCCTGCTACTGCGGGCCATCCCATGTACTCGGCTGGTTTCACCAGTGTTGTATCTACATACAAAAATTTAATGAATCAGTACCACATACAATCTTATGAAAGTTTAAAATCCACATAAAATATTAGCAACTTTTCACTTACCATCAGGCCCCCATACTCCACCAAGAGGTAGTGGTAAGTCCGAGTACCCATGATAACTCATCCCACTATGGAAATAGTCTTCTATGTACAGTGGAATCTCATCCCAATGAGAAAACAAATTAGGTCTAAACACCTGTCCCACTGCCCCACCTCCCCCTTTGAATAGTAGCCGACCCCAGCGGTGCATAATGGGCTCTCTCAGGCCCCCATCCTGCATCTGTATGTGAGGTCAGAGTGTCGGGATCTTCTCAAAGAAGAGCGAGCACAACATTGTGCCATATGCATAGTCATGGTTCACTTGTCGCTTTCATAGCGACAACTATCATTTCAACGGTGAACACATCATTTAGACCCACCCATATTAGGTACCACTCAACACACTCTCAACAAGCATTAGTTGACCCTCATTGATGTGGTGAAGTGCTTGGTTTCCATAGATCCACAACACCATTTCAGCCACATCACAGGTCTCTAGCCTCTCTAGATCCCTGATCGGTATCCGTCTCCCTTTCACATGGAGAACTGTTCGGAATTGGGTCTCTACAAACTCCATGATGTTCCACCCTTGTGGTAACACTGGCTGTGTATTCCCCATCATCCAAAGTAGTGGGAGACCAATCAGGAACTATATATCCTAGACAGTCAACTCAATCTGGCGCCCCTGCGCTATAAATTTCTCATGATTTGGATCCCAATAGCTGACAATCAAGGAGAAAAAGGGCTCCCCAGCTATCATCAAAAGGTTCTCTATAAACTTGTGGACCCCAAACTTGGCCAATGCACTATGGAGACCATGATCGTCTCAAATCTCCAACCGTAATGTGTCCAGGTCTCTCTCCCTGTTGTGTAACCAACTCCAAAAATAGAAGAAAAGAGATATCAACGCCTTAGAAATAAGCCACTTTGAGGGGGCAACCTCCAATACATTACATGAATGAACAATTCTTGGATGATACAATTCACAAAACCTCCTTTCTATATATAGGAGTCCATGGGGCCATAATGTAATCCTAGTGGGCCACAATGTAATCCTAGCCGACCTAACAATAATAATTTGAGGGCACAATAATAACAGAATGGGGGTTACAAGGGTACAATAATAACAATAAGGGGTTTACACTAACAATAATAAGGGACTATACTAGTGATATAGGGACCTAACATGCCCCTCTCCTTCAAAAAAGTGTTGTCCTCAACGCTTGAGTAGCTCCGGGTGCTTCTGTATAAAATTCTCATACTCCCATGTAGAATCTTCAGTGGGTAAGTTCTTCCACTTGATGAGATACTCTGAAATTGATCGATTCCGTAGCTGTCGAGTTCTTGTTTCCATGACCGCTTCAGGTTCCAATATGATTTTTCCTTCCTCATCAAGTTCTGGCAATATTGTTTGAAGTGGAAGATTTTCACCTATAACCTTCTTTAAGCATGAAACATGGAAAACTGGATGCACTCATGAAGAAGCAGGAAGCTCCAATTTGTATGCCATAGTACCAATATTTTGCAACACCTTGTAAGGACCATAGTACATTGGCAATAATTTATTATCCTTCTTAGCTAGCTTCAGGGACATTTGTTTATAAGGTTGTAGCCGTAAAAATACCCAATCTCCTACATAAAAACTTCTCTCACTGCGATGTTGATCTGCCTGTTGTTTCATTCGATTTTGTGCCAAATTTAGGTTATCCTTTAAGAGTTGGAGAACTTCTTTCTGATGCTCGATGTGATCTTACACTACTTGAACCTTCGAATTTTCCCTTAAATATGATGTTATGGATGGTGGATGATATCCATAAAGTTCCATAAATGGGGTCATTTTTGCTGCAGTATGGAAGGAAGTGTTATACCACCATTCAGCGAGAGGCAACCACTTGACCCATTGTGTTTGTTTATCAGATACAAAACAAAGAAGATATCCTTCCAAACATTTATTTACTATCTTAGTTTTACCATCATATTGAGGATGTTAAGATGAGCTATGAGCTAATTGAGTACCCAAACAAGAAAATAACTCCGTCCAAAAATATCCAGTAAAAATGGGATCTCTGTCGCTCACAGTAACCCTTGGGCTTCCATGTAGCTTTTGAATTATGTCCATAAATGTAGTAGCAACTGTACTTGCTTTAAATGGATGAGATAATGCACAAAAGTTTGCATACTTAGTAAGTCTATCAACTACCACCATGATGAAACTCTTTCCTTCGGACTTAGGTAAATCTGTGATAAAATCCATTGAAATCTCCTCCCAACGTTGACTTGGAATGGATAAAGGTTGTAGAAGTCCTGGGGTCTTAATTGTATCAACTTTATTCTGTTGGAAAACCAGACATTCCGCCACAAAATTTTGAATATTAGATTTAAGGCCATCCCAAAAAAATTATTTCTTCACCCTATGGTAAGTTTTTAAAAATTCTGAGTGTCCTCCTAAAGGAGAAGTGTGCAATTCTAGAAGAATATTTTGTTTTAGTTGGGAATTCTTACAAAGATATAAGTGATCTTTGTACCATAAGGAATCATTTTTCCAACTAAATATATCAGATGTACAAGGATCTTGCTGCAACTTTTAAATGAGTGTCCATACATCTTTTTCCTTCTTCCATTCATCTCTTGCTTCGGTTATCCAATTTGGCTGGATAATAGAAATGGTACAAAGAAATGCTTCCACCTCTTCATTCTTTCTTGAGAGTGCATCTACAACAATATTAAGCTTTCCTTTTTTGTAGATTATTTCAAAGTCATAACCCAGATATTCCACCTATTGTACTCCAAAGAGACATTTGGATGTTTTTGCATATAATTGTTTCTCCTGCAATAGTTTGAGCACCTTGTCAACATGTTCAACATGATCCTTCCAAGACCTATTGTAGATTAGTATATCATCAAAAAATAGTAGCACAGTTTTTCTAAGGAAGGGTTTGAAAATGGAATTCGTCAACCCTTGAAATGTAGAAGGTGCATTGGTAAGGCCAAAAGGCATGACCAAAAATTCATAATGACCCTCATGAGTTCTAAATGTTGTTTTTGGAATATCTTCAGTCTTCATTCTAATTTGATGATATCATGAACGAATATCCAAGTTGGTAAAACAAATTTCTTCATGTAATTCAACCAATAATTCATCAATCAAATGAATGGGAAATTTATCTATAATTGTGAGCTTATTGAGCTCCCTATAATCCGAACACATGCGCCATGATCCATCCTTCTTGTGCACCAATACTACAGGAGCAAAGAAAGAACTTTGACTAGGTTGAATTATACCCGCCTCTAACATCTCTGCAATCATACGTTCAATTTCTCTCTTTTGGACATAAGGATATATATAAGGCCTTATTTTTGGAGGAACACTTCCTGGAATTAAATGAATAGCATGATCATGATCATGAATAGGTGGGAGTCCTTTTGGAGTTTCAAAAACCTTGGAATGATTGTCCAAGACTTTTTGGAGATCTGCAGAAATAGATGATTTTGATGTTGGAACATCTAGTGAGCATAATTGTGCAATTATGCCTCATTTTTCTTTCTTTAGAATCTTTGTCATGACATTAGAGCTTATTATATTTCCTGACTTCCCTACAATACCCCGTAATTCGACTTCCTTTCCTTCTGAAAAAAAAATCAAGAAAAGTTCTTGAAAATTAAAAGCTACCGTCCCCAAATATTGTAACCACTGTACTCCTAGTACAACATCAGCACCTCCCATAGGAATGGAAATAATTTTACTATTCAATACATATTCCCCCACGGTTAGCTTGATATTATGGCATTTTCCAGAGCAATTTATAGTTCCTCCATTTGCGACCATCACTTGAAATTCTGGTGCTGGGTATAGGAAACAATTTAATTCCTTGGATACCTTATAATGAATAAAATTATGGGTGCTACCTGAATCAAGCAACACTGTTACCTTTTTCTTCTTGATATTTCCTTCTATCTTGAGAGTTTGAGGAGTGGTAATTCTTGCCAGTGAATTACACGATATGGTCGAATTCATTTCTTCCTCTTCTAGGGCTGGTTCTTGGTGTATATCCTCTTCTTTTTCATTTTCTTCTTCTTCTTCACAATCTATGTAAAATTATTTCTTCTCAGCACACTTATGACCTTTAGTGTATTTTATATGACAACTGTAGCAAAGCCCTTTTGCTTTTTTTTCTTCCAATTGTTGTGGTGTCAACCTTGTAGGTCATGGAAATCTAGGCGTAGCAACACTTCCTTCTTTATAGAATTGAGTGGTAGGCTTCCTTGTTGCCATTATTTTACATTCAACTTTTCTTGCCTTTGAATGCCTTCCAATGAATCGAGTTCCAAAGCATGACTTCATGTTGGACGATATTATCCTTTAAAGTGCCTATGAAGAGATCGATCATGTGTTCCTCTGGAATATCAGTTACCCTTATATTCAATTTTTGGAATTCCTCAATGTGTTGCCCCACTAAACCCTTTTGTTTGAGATTTATCAATCGGCTAAAGAAGGTGTTGCTCTTTGTATCCTCATAATGTGCTATCATTTCCTCCGTAAAAATTGACCAAGTGACAATTTTTTTACGAGATCAAAGCCATCGATACCATACAAATGTATTTTTTTCTAAATGTAAAGTTGCAATGCGTACCTTTTGTGTGTTTTTCACGTTATGGAGATCAAAATATTGCTCCATCTGTAGTATCTATGTTATCGGATCCTTTCCATAAAAATTCCTCATCTCCATTTTTGGAATATGGTGGTTCTTCCTGCCAACATTAGATTTTATGAAATCATGATTAACATTTATTTTGTTCTCATCATGAGTTTCTTCTACTATCTTTTCACCATTATGAAACATTTCTTCTATCAACTTTTTCAAACCTTCTATGTCTGCTTTTAGATCATTCTTCATGTTTTCCGTGTTGTCTTTAATTTCATCCATCTTAGCTTCCATGCTAGCTTCCATGCCATCCATCTTATCTTCCACGCATTTCTTCAAAACTTCCACTTCATTTTTTTTTTCTCTTTGCGAGAGCGAAATTTGGTGCACTTGCTCTTGTAATTTTGATAGATCATGTTGAAATTCTTCATCTTCATGATTCATAGTAGAGCCTTCTGAAGGCTTAATGGGTGTTGATTTATTTTTATGGGGCATATTTTATCACCCAATACTCATATCTATTCTACAATATTCCCTTGGATCAATTCAAATTGATTCTTCAAACAAGACTTATGCAATTCGGAAAAACAAATACGCACCTTTTTCTTGCTTTTGAGGAGCTCGATATTGAAATTGGATTATCTCTGTTATTGCAGTACTTCAATATTTAAATTTCAGTACCAACGTAGCTCTTTGAATTCTCTTTCTAATGCCACAGGCCTGACCTGATTTGGATTCTCCAACACAAAGTTGTGTCCAATCTCCCACAATGACCTAATTATGGACTGGTTCCGTAGAGAAAACTTGTACGACTTGCCACATGTCACTGTTTCATCCTTCAGCTCTAAAATTGATAGCCAAGAAACTATAGTCTGTGTAATTGCAACCAATTTTTACGGCACTCCGATCCGATGCTCAAAGAGAGAGTTATGAATATTTTCCCACGATCACCTCTTTGAGACGAAATTCTGGAGCCTGAAAAAGCACTACCTTCTACAGATCATATCTCCAAAAATATTGCAAATCAAGCTCTGAAATTTTTTGACACGTTTCCTCGGGATTTCAGCTTCGCACCCTAAAAATTTCAGATTCTGAACCTTCGTAGAAAAGAAGTTATAGCACAAATGCCACGATGACCTGTTTAGGAGCCTGAAAAAAGACCTCACTTCCATAGATAATATCTTCGAAAATATTGTGAACCAAGATCTGAAATGCTTAGAAAATATTCCTCAGGATTTCGGTTTCACACCCTAAAAATTTTAGCTTCTGAAACCTCATAGAAAAAAATTTATAGAGAAAATTCCATGATGACCTGTTTCGAGCAGCGAAACCCTAGAATCCAAAGCTCTGATACCAAATGTTTTGTAACCAGCTCCACAAATAGAAGAAAAGAGATATCAACAACTTAGAAATAAGCCACTTCGAGGGGGCAACCTCCAATACATTACATGAATGAAAAATTCTGCGATGATACAATTTACAAAACCTCGTTTCTATATATAGGAGTCCATGGGGCCATAATGTAATCGTAGTGGGCCACAATGTAATCCTAGCCGACCTAACAATAATAATTTAAGGGCAAAATAATAAAAAAATGGGGGTTAAAAGGGTACATTAATAACAATAAGCGGGTTACACTAACAACAATAAGGAACTATACTAGTAATATGGGGACCTAACACTCCCTCCACTTGATCCTCAATTCTTCCATATCTGCACAAAACCATCACATTTGTCAGTGTACAAAAAGGAAATATGGCATTCAATAATAAAACCCAACTCTCATCCAAGAAATGACACCAGAATACCCTTCCCTAATAGGTCACACTTTTGAGGCAAATCCTAGGACAGGTTGCAGTTTTCTGCCAAAAACCTGCTACCCAGGTCACAGATATTGCCGCAAAAAATGCAACCTAGCCGTGAAGAAGAGCAGGGGTCTGTTCCTAAGTTCCGGGTGCCTAAACTAAATTTTTAGTCCACTAAAATGAAAGATTAGGGTTAGGCTTCTTACTTGTAACTGACAGATCTCGATTCAAACAGTCGGTTTGTCCGAGACGATCGTAGCAAGATTTAGGGGTCTTTCTCCTCTCTACATTCACAACAGCTACACTTGAAAATGAATTGAATTGGAGGGAAAATGTCTTATTAAAAGAGAAACCCTAGATTTTTCTTTCACTAGCTACGAACAAATCGTAGTTCCATTTGACAGATTGTCAACACCATTGGAAATCTCTCATGGAGCTCTCAAATGGATATCCGTTAGTTTTTTTGTGATTTGATACTTCACCTAAACACCTTTTCACAAGAAGGGTCACTTCACCACTCTTCAAAACCTAATTTCTTTACTTGCAACACTTATACTTTGGGCACCACTTTGCCTCCATACTTTTCCATGCTCCTGTCAATTTTTTTCTTGAGTAACCATCTTGTACTCATGATCTTATGGTCCCCACTGGACCTTTTCTGTGTGGTAGAATCATTGAGTCGCCCTCATTTAGAGCATTTGAGTTGAGTCATCATCGCATCCATCGAGTCTATACTGACTCCCTTTGTATCCCGCTATACTATCCTTCATCGCCTAGTTTCTCTCTCGTGTTGCACGTTGTGGCCTTTAGTTATACTGTCCTCTATACACTTTTATATTCTGTCAGTTTCTACCAGGTCATCCATGCCCTTCATGCTCTAACAAGGGAAGTCTTCAGCTCGCTAGTTAGTACCCCCATTCCAACATCATCCTCAGTGTTAGTCTATCAATCAATTTACTATTATTTCTCATACCTTAGCTGAAGATACCTTATTGCCTCACCTATGGTGGACCTCCTTCTATCAACATCATATCATTCATTGCAGAAGACAGGTCTAGATGGCGGTGTACCTTGGTTCCAGCTTCCACTCGTGTTCGGTGCCTCAGATCAGGCAAAGGGACTCTTTATTTCCCTTTGACTTGATTGTTTCTCAGCTCCAACTCCTTACAACATGATCAAGATCCGTATACTTGATGGTTCAGTAATAGAGCAGATTGTATCGGTGATTCCCAGGTATGTGTGAGATTTTTCAGACCTCATGAGGGGGTGGTCCTTCAGGTAGCCACCCACATACCCAGACGACTTCTTTATTACAAACTTGATGCAGCTCAATAGATTTGATGGTTCTGGCCTGAACCGCTTGCAAAAATTTTTATTTTTCATGTATCATTTAGATTTTCAGAGCCCTCTATTGTTTTACAGGGCCTCTTTGGATGTACTTATATCTCATGTACTCAAGTATTATTTTATAAGTCCTGGATTTTATCCTAGGCACAGTATGTATGTGGGATCCATTATCATGTTTTTTCTGGCCCATGTTTATGCCAGCATGTACTATATAGTTTAGTACCTTGTTTACTAGATGCATTATTCTTTGTACCTAGTTATCTCGGTGGGCATAGGTATGCATCCCCCACCTCTTGTAGAATAGGTACTCACTCATAAAGGAGACTTGTCACACCTATAAGTCTCACCTCCTCAGGGTCTTGTCCTCTAGCACTTTAATCTACCTTATATTTCTCTCTCTGAATCCCCTTTCGGTTTCTGGTGATTGAGTTCTTAAAACGTACTTCAGTCATACGATTAGCTCATAATGCTCACACACTAGGAGGCAATCTCTTACACCAATTTTTAGTCATCTAACATGTTACTATTAGATGGACCAAAGTACACCATGTAAGACCAATTTAAACCTAAGTCAAATTGCTTTCACTATGAAAATTAACTTGGTAATCCATAATTTATTAAGTTGTTTATGGTCTAAACAAGAAACCCCATGAGGAATAATTGAATAAATCCTTATTTTTTTTATTTTCCTCAAGGGAAAATTAGTTAAAAAATTGTTTAATTACTATTATTGGTCATATTTAACCCAAAATAGGAAAATTAATGAGATAAATCATTATTTATCTTATTATTTTTTGGGAATAATTATTTAAACATTATTTAAATAATATTCCTTGTTAAATTTGATAAATCATTTATAAATAATTGAATAAATCACTATTTATTTAATTATTACTCAACCAGATTCTTAAAATAATAAATATATCATAGATTTATTTATTATTTACAAAAAAAGGGATTTGACCAAATTCAAATTCTTTTTCCCTCCAACAAATATGATAAAATATTCAATAAAAGTTGTATCTAGATTTGGTTAATAATATTTTAGTTATGCACCAATATATAGAATAAATCAATATTTTTTTATAAATAGAATGGTTTTTCCATTCATGCACTACCTTCTGTTGTCTAAATATCACTCTGGATCTATACTATTGGTCTGACTTTGATCCTCCATCATTGTCATATTTTTCTTTCATTTTTCTTGGGAGCTCCCTTTGAGTTCCATTTTTGTCTGGGTTTTCTATAACATCAAGAGAGAGAGATCTTAGATCTGAAGCACTGAGGACATATAAGAACCCATTCGATTGAGGGTCACTAGTAACATATTTTTATGTTCCCTTCCCAGGTGTCATAAATACAAAAATTCTCTAAAAATGTTCTTGTCTTGTCTACTGGATGCATGGAGCAACTCTTGATTTTATTTCTTGTTTAATGTATTTAACTGAATAGATCTGGATTTGGTAGCATTTATTTTGGTAAACTAACTGCAGATATAGGTAATTTAGCATTAATATTTGTTGTTAGGGCTACTTGTTATGCACAACTAAAGTGAGCTTCTTTCGTACACCTGCGATTAGAATTCACACTAAGAAAGAGAGTTTGCTAAGCTAAGGTTTCGATACCACGAAATCTCTTGGACTATGTTTACAAGAACTAATTTGCTTGCAATGTCAAAGGAATTATAGGATTGGTCCATATGAAACACATTATGCATCTTGATCTCGAATAGGCTCTCACCTGAACCCAAAACCAGGACGGGAATGGGCGTCTATATTAGATAGGTAAGAAATGGCTGGGATTGGTCCCCTCCCTGTGGTGGATTCATCCCCTTATATTTAATTGAACATCAAATCAAACATCTACATCACATATCCACCATCGAACCAATCTAACCAAAGTCAATGGTTCTGCTCTTAGGTCCACTAGTCTCTCTGTCCTTCCAATTCGAAACTATCCCCTTTCATAGAATGTATTCACCTTCCTACGAAATATGTAGAGCCAGAGAGAAAAATACATAGCCATCTGTATAAGGAAACGAGATCTACCTTGCAGAAACATGGAGAAATATCATGTGGGGTTTGGATTCCATCTGTTCTACTTCACCTTTGTAGGAGCATCCTCCCACATTGTTTACATGATACATGAGAACAATATTCTCATGGAGCATTCCATGCATGTCAGCCCTGAAGGTTCTTATATAATTTATTGTGACTTGCTTCTTCCACATAATTAGCTAATAAGATAACCAAAGAGTACACAAGAATTATCAAATAAATTACCACTCACATCTTGTACTTAACAAAATATTTCTCCATTAGAGAAAATCCCAAATCAAGGCAAGATTCCTAAATACATTCTGGTGCTTTGGATGATAATAATAGCAGAATACACTGAGGACCACTACTGATCACGGAGTCAGTGCTTTAATTTTACTCGGTTGGTATCCATTTTAGAAATGTGAATTACTAATTTCAAGTCCTATGTCATCACTTCCCATCTCATAATTACGTGGGGTTCCTGTCTCTACTATAATTTGCTTCAGTTAGGGACCCTTTGGGTTCTATGGATTGAAAGAATGTGAAAATCTCCATCAAATTCAAGGAAGTATGAAATTGAAACATTGCGTGGCAAGTTATGCCGTGATCACGAAGATTCCATAGTAAATTAAGTAATACAAAATGGCGGTAGGCTTCATCCTCACTACACTGTTAACATTGACCAATTCAGTATGAAACACAAAATATGACAATATCGACCTTCATATGTTCCATCATCTAGGTCACATAATCGACAGATCAGTGTGAGAGGATGCTCCTACAAAGCTGAAGAAGTACACACCAGATCCAAAATAGCATACCATGGTATTGTGCTGACAGTTTATCTAGAAGACATCCAGTGAAAATTTTGAGTGACATCTAGAAGATCTTGCAGAGAAATTCAGATCTTTTTTGTTTTGTAGCTGGGAATATTGCAAAACGGTGAGAGAATGCCCCAGATCAACGTATCTTCTGGACTGTTGGCACATATGTGTTCTACCAGGAGCCAGACCTCTATACAATGTTCTACTAGGAGCCAACACCTTTTTCTAGAGCCCTTGACTATGTTATGAAAATCATCAAGGCAAAATGTCCTATGGCTCTTTACAAGGGGTTTATTTACATTGTGTGATGAGACAAGGTCCTTTTATTGTTGCTCTTTTTGTTACTCTGGAGAAAGTTAGGAAGGCTTTAAATAATTATTTTTTCGGTGATGGGATGTTGATCGCATTGCAATATAAAGAAAAAGTACTTTTTCATTTTACCAACGTATTTCCTTATCCATCTGATCGAGGTAGAGAGAAATATCTTGATATCTATCTATCAAGTAGGAAATTTATTTCCATGATGATATATTTTATTCTGTTGGCCCTCCTCGTCTTCCTAGCTTGCCCTGGCCCCGGTCAAACCAATGGCCCAGATGTCGATGGTGTTATAGGATCTGCTAGAAATGTAGTGATTCGTTAGGTTGTGAACCAAGGGAGAAATGGTGGCATACCCATTTGATTGAGTCAAGTGAGGAGTGAAAGCACAAAATGATGGTGGGAGGGAACCATATTCAAAAACAATATTATCAAGGAACATATATATTGGGAACAATTCATTATGCAGTTAGGAATATTTTCAGTGACCTTAATTTTTAGATATTATTCTCAGCAATTTTATTTGAGCAAGTTACGAATATTTTCAAGGACTTTAATTTTTAGATCTTATTCACAACCATTTTATTGAATTATAAAAGTCAATGTCTTCATTGTGTCCATCTATATGTGTCTTTGTGTCTACTTAACCTCTAATAATGTCAAATTGAAAAACCGTTTGACTCATTCTCAATGGAAACTAGATATAGGCATGTAAATTTGACATGAGAAATTCAAAACTTTAATCGAACTTACAAAAGAAGTAATAAATTTTTTAGAAAATTATATATTACAGAGAAAAGAAACACATAAAATATGTGGAAAACACACGCACACAAAACACATAAAACTAGAGAGACACAAATATATGTGGTTCACCCAGTTTGGGCTACGTCCACCCCGAACAGCTAGTCCTTCCTTTCTATTATCCAGCAAAATGAAGAGACACAACCTACAACAGATCCGTTGTAATATACTTTGTTCTCTCTCATAGTCTCCCTATATATTCCTCGCTCTGAGAAACTCATACAATACAAAGCCACAATATAATGCCCTCATACAAGTGAGGGGTTATCTTCTAGGGAAAAAAACCCTAAACTAAACATTACTTCCACCATCAGATCATCTACCTAATCAATGACACAAATTGACTAGAAATTACTATACTTTTACAAGGAAATTTTACATCTGTTTTTAGCTTGCGGGGCACTGCCCCGAAACTCCTCGCTAGGGGGGGATCCATAAATTTGCACCCACTCCGCATGGACCCCCCAAGCAGCGTTTAATTATGGGTGGCGTTTCTGCCCCATTACGGTACAGGGGTCCAACTCTGTGATACAAAATAAACAAGATAAGTAGGCTCCACATCCAAAAAACTTTTTGTCTACTTGACGTCGAACATTCTTCAATGTAAGAAGCCCTGTTGGGATTTGAAAATGGGAACCCATATGTCTGTTCAATGTCATTCATTTCTTTATGAATAGTGTGCTTACATGCGAAATCAAGGTTCTTGGTATCAATAAAAACATGCACAATGGAAGCAATCTGAGCATAAGCTTGGTTTCTTGTACCTAGGTTATAGGACACAACTTCCACCGACTCATTGAGCCATCCTTTGTTGTCTCTTTGTCCAAATATCTGCAAGGTAGAAAAAGGAAAAATAGACTAAATAATAGTGCAGTGAAGTTATGGAAAAATTAATTTGTATCAACATGGATAGAAAATTAATTCATTTCTTTTGAATGAATAGGTAAAGCTAATTGAATTTCATCATGATGAAAACTAATTATGTTATAATGATAACCGAGCACGCTAATTATTTTATTATATGATAAATATAATCAACTACAAAAAAAAACATATGAGAAATGAAACTAACACTAATAACATAAAATATGGCAGTGACACTAATAATATTTACTCTCAAACAATCATGATGATTGATTTCAACAATTCAAACCAGGGTTTGTCTACTATTAATCATAATTCACAAAATTGTCAACTGATAATGAAAATTATTCCTTGTTGAACTCACCTCAAAACTAGGGTTTGAGAAATGGGAAATCTTCCTTAGCAACATACTCTTTGGGGTCAACCTCATAAATTTTGGTGGGATCTGATGACACATTAACTTTCTATTTACGACTTACTGTGCCAATTACTTGAGAAATACGATTTAATGGATTTACATAATGAACTTTATGTATATAAAATGCAGTACCAATTAATAATAGTCTGATGGATATAATCAATCCCACCATGGGAATCACATAACCTACAGTGAATCCCAAAATATCCTGGATGCATATAAGAAAACTATCTGCAAACACGATTCCCAAAAACACACTAAATATCCACCAATTAAAGAAGGAGGATTTATGAACCTTCTCTTTGGGATCAAATTCATCGAACTGATCGACACCAATGGTGGAGATGTTGGGCTTTGTACTGCTAGTCCCCACATCAATAACGTACAAAGAAAATTAAAAAATCCCATCTGAAACTTGGAAGCTTTCTCACAAAAGTTGGAGCCTTCGAAGAATTATCCAAACCTCTATACATAGACTTTAGAGAATGTAAAATTGAAGAACCATTTTCCATGTTCTCAATGGAAACTCACATAAGAATGTAAATTTGACATGAGAAATTCAAAAATTTAATTGAACTTAAAAAGGAAACAATATTGGTTATGGAGAAACATGTTCATTTCCACCAGTAAGGGAGTGTTTGAAGAATGAGGAATCCAAACACAACACACAAATCCATATGAACATGCTTTTGGGCCTTCTCGAATGAGGAATATGAATTAAATTCACAACTCCACGTGAAATTATTTTTTATCTTTCTAATTGATCGTGAATAGATCATCTTGGATAGCTTTCTACCAGGAGCTAGACTTCTATACAGGGCGTGGAAGGAATCTCAATGTGATAGAAGTGGTGTGGCATCCCAGCTGCATGGTCATGACAAAGATATTGGGGAAATAATATTGACTCATGGTGAATGTGAAATGGAAAAGAGGAAGGAGAGTATGATGTTGTTGTTGGCTTCATTGACTAAGCCATCACAAACACAACCCATCTTCATACTTACTGCAAAGAGGGAGGAGAGTATGATTTTGATGCTGCAACTGACGAATCCATCATGAAAATTGTTGTGCCTACCAATCAACCATTTTTTATAGAGGGTGTCATCAAAGCGTTAAAGAAAAGCCAGGTGTCCGAGGACTATTCTGATGATGTTGTGAGACAAGATAAATAGTGGATGTATGAGGATGTAAGTTACATATTTTTATGCTATAATTTTCCAAAGTTTGTGTGTTTTTCTGTCAAATGAAGTAGAAATATCTCTTTTGTTTTTGTAAGAGAAAATTTAACCTGAACATCAAGTTTTGTGGTATGTTGGCACTGTTTTGTTTAATATGCGCACCAAAAAATGGGAACTGAAATTTAATATCTCAATGGAAGATTTTTCTTCCTATAAACATAAAAAACTTCCCAACCTTCTCTATTGCGTATTAGATGTTGAAGACAACTCTGACCTGATTGAATAAATTTCTCCTGAAACTAGATGTGGTCATTTACATATGAAATTTCTTACGGGCTTGATCTTAAGAATATTTCCTTCCCATTCGGCTCAAGGTATGAGTGGTAGCCATTCTATCAAACTCACTTGGGATTTTCGTCGTGCATTATGCCTTCTTTACCCATGCGGCATGGGTGATGCATGCCGCAAAGAGAACAGAAAACCCATTTACATTCTAACACTTTCCTAATGTCAACTATGAACAAACACCAATCGAAATTATATTAATTTTAGGAATTTTTACATAGATCAAGGTGCCCTGTGGGACTAGTAATGTAGCCTAATATTGAAGTGATGTCCTATATTGAAATATCTGATATAGAACTGTATGGTTCGTTAGAGGTTGCTGAAGAGAGTTGGCATTTGTTTTCTTATATTTGGGATATATGTTTCTCTAGGTCAAGTCACCGAGTTGATATTAGAACTTGGGAACAATGGAATTTCAAAATATGTGCCAGTGAAAAAGTATATGATATAATTCACCATTACATTGGAAAAAATAATTAAGAAGTATTTTAGTTTCATTATAAATTCATATCCATATCTTTCATTATCTACCTTTTTTCCTGTAAGAAAAACGTGACAGATTTTCCTCGAAGTATCTAGATGGAGGTTGCTTTAACTGCCACTGATAACATGAGATGGTAACCTGGAATTTTCATTGGGATTGAAACCTCGACTGCATGAGAATTGGATACTCCATGACAAAATCTACCTTGAAACAACCCTTTCAAATTTATTGACCCCATTTGCTAGGCTAATCTATCTATCTACCTATCTACATGGATTTTATTTTCATATTTTTATATGTTCTACAAAAAGAGGAGGCTCACTATTTTACAAATATTATTGAAAAACCCTTTCTCGATGATTTGGATTTTCTTTTAATATTTAAAGTAACAAAAGAAATGAATCTTAAAATGAAAGTACCCTTAAAAGAAACAATCATGTGTTGAGTATCCCTTACATACATCAAATTGATATTTGACATGTAATATTTTGTTATTTTGTACTTGGGGCTCAAATGCATCCCAAATTCCTTCTAAATAACTTCCTTCTAGCATCATTCCTAGGGGGTGCATTGGGGTTCATCAAGGTCCCAATGATTTAGGGAATTATTAACGTTGCCTCCAAACATTCCAATGGAAATATCTTGTCATAGGATTTGTTGGGTCAATGGGTGCTTATAGGGAACAAATTCCATTGGTGATGAGAGAGTGGTGAGTGAATTCTTAAAAATAATATCTTATCTGATATTCATTAGATGTTATTACATGTATGTGTCTAGAATTTTTGAATATTTTTAAGATTTTTTTCAAACTGAGGATCCATTTCATTCTCCATAGTATCTGTATCATGACCTCTGATTTGTTTCCATCTGCATGGTTACACTTTCATGACAGATCTTGGGAAAAATCCAACATATCTAGATCTAGGTTGAATTTGTGGAGCTACACACAGAGGTGGAAGATCCTGTAACAAAACTGCTAATTAATTGGTCAGTGCACTTCAAAAATGTTTAACGCTATAAAATAAATAAGGGACATAATTGATATAAATTGAACATAAAGTACCCTCAAAGGAAAAAATATTGCATTGAGTATCCTTTACATACATCAAATTGATATTTGACATCTAAGCTTATTTTATTTGATACTTGTGGCCTAGATGCATCCCACATGCCTTCTAAATAACCATCCTCTAGAATGGTTCCAAGGGGGGCTCATTGGGGTTCATCAAGGGCCCAATGATTCATAGATTTCTTAAAATTGCCTCCAAATATTCCAATGGTGATATCTTTTGAAAGGATTTGTTGGGTAAGTGGGCACTTATAAGGAACAAATTCCATTGATGGTCAGAGAGTGATGAGTGGATGCCTAAAAATAATATCTTATGTGATGTTCATTAGATATCATTACATGTTTGTGTCTCTTTCTATAAGTAACCCTAAAACTATATACATGTACTTGTGGCCTTTGAGGCAATAACCATTTTTGTAAAAGAAAATTATGAAAGTTTTTTCTTATCTTATTTGTTCTATATTAACAATATATATAATATGCTATATTATATGGTCCTTGTAATATCTTCAAAAAAATTATATTTGATATTATCAATTACAAAATGTATGTATTCTATGTGACTGGATCCTTAAAAATGTTTTCATAACCAGATTGGTCACTCAACTAGTGGACCTTAAAACTAGAAAGTAGTTGAAACTCGACAAGATCTAGAAAAAAACTGGGAAAAAACTTGGTTGGCCAAAAAAGACATTAATGTTAAAATTTTGATTAAAAATAATGTATTCAATGATATCCTTGTGAATTAAAACCATTATAACCATATGCAAATTTTTCTCACGTATATAGCAATTAGGGGTGCGTATAACTAAACTAAAATCAAGGGTAATAATAGCTGTGACAAGTTTCAAAAAAAATTATTTGTTGGTTGTTGTCATGTTTTGAGTGCAGACTTGTGAAATTCTAAATCGTATGTCTCTTTATGTCAAGGGATATATATATATATATATATATATATATATACATATATATATTTCCCTGTGGTTCCCTGGAGATCCGTGTTACATTTGCACAAAAGTTTAGATCATTCAGATATCTAAAATTTCTAATTTTTAATTTGAATATTTACCTGATAAAGAAAAGACAAAGGTCCCAATTATAAAAAGTCACCCAACCACAACAATGATATTTTTCTTTCATTCAACCTGTAACATATTGCATCTATCTTCATTAATGCTCTTCTTCAATATGTTATCCACTTATGGCATTTCCTTTGCAATATTTGGTGCATCTGAGAGTTATAGTTCATTTTTAGGCTACAAATGTCTTCAGAGTTTCAATTCGAATTGAGTATTCAACTCAACATATTGAGTCTTTTATACGTAAATATTTTTCTCTCCACCCACTTTTCATAACTTCCATAACCATTAGGTAGGGACCTGCAACTTTGATGACGTTTTTATTGTTTAGTAAAATATTTTTGACACTTTAATTTATTCAAAGATGTAGAATTTCCAATCTATAAAGTTTCAAGTTATCATTTTTAAAATTTTAATTATTTAAACGGTACTAGCTCAATGGAAGAGCACCTGCTTTATAAGCAGGAGGTAGGTGGTTCGATTCCATCAAGCCCTAATATTCATATGGATGGTGGCGATTAGCTTTTGGTGACAGATGCTCTTCTGACCATCACCAATGAGCTTATGATGACTTTTTTCGACCCTCACCAAAATATAAAATGGTGATGGTCAAAAAACGCCACCATATATACACATAAATAGTGATGACCATGAAAGTTCCATCACCATAAAATCGTTGTTGTTGATATCAAATGGTGATGGTCACTGTTTGTCATTATAGTCATTATTTGCGACAGATCTTGAATTCACCAATGAGCTTATCATGACATTTTTTGAATCTCACCAAATATGAAATGGTGATGGTCAACGAACGTTGCCATATATATTTTCCAATAGTGACGGCCATAAAAGGACCATCACAATAAATCGTTGTTGTTCATATGAAATGGTGATGGTCACTATCTGTAATTATAATCAATATTCATGACAGACCTTGCATGTCACCACAACACATAATTTTGGTGACACCACATTTGGTGAAGTTCATTTTTTTGGTGACTGAGGCTATTTTCCATCACCGTTACTCATATTAAATGGTGACGGTCACTATCCGTCATTATAAATCATTATTGGTGACAAACATTTAATGTCACCACAACATTTATACTTTCGGCGACACCACCTTTGGTGATGTTCCGTTTTTAGTGACGAAGGAACTTTTAACTGTCACTAATGAGATTATGGTGACATTTTTCACCCCTCACCAAAGTCCTTTTTTCTTATAGTGATGTTAGCAAGAAAATAGACTCTTTAAATTTTTAGCAAAAACATGTAGAATAACAAGAGTCATTGTCTATTTTTTTTCCGAGGTGTAGGAAAACACATCCTTTAAGAGAATTTCCTAATGATGTCAAAGGAACAATTAAATGTGTAATTTTTGTAGAGAATCATTCCATTAAGAAATTCCCCTCCATACCTTGATTAAAAGCAATATTTTAAAGAGGGAATTCTAAACCCGATTCATTGCATGCTATGGGAGCACGTATAAATTGGCCTCAGGTAGGTGCAGTTATTGTTGCTGAACCTCCACCACATTTTTTTGGTTATAATATGCATCCATATTCCTATCCTAACACTAATCACTCTCAACATTGGCAGCATGTGAACCATTTTTAGTACGGACAACCATGCCAATCTTGGCAACAAGGATGGAGAGGGCCAAACCATTAACATCCCTCCTATCCTGCACCTATGCAATCATATCCTCTTAAATATTCACCTTACCCAATACCACAACCATAATTGCCCCAACTAATTCAACCTATGCACCATTACCTTTAACTCCACCTTTTCGACCACCTCAACTGCCTCCTCAACCCATACCAAACCCCAATAATAAAGCAGTAAAAATGATTCATTCCATTAAACTGCTTCTTCCACCCAGTTATCAGTCCATGCCGATTGGGGTGAATCATCTCAAAAAAAGATCGGGGAAGGTAGTAACATCAGAAAAAAGAAAAAGAAACCTATGGTGATTATTGAAGAGAAATGTGAGAAGGAAACTCCTAACCATTCTTCAAGATATGTCACCATTCAGCCTATTCCCGTACCTTCTGAGCTTTTATCATCTTCTTCAAATTAGACTCCCTATCCATGGAGGTTAGCTATGGATAAGAATGAATCCTCTCTTGTGTCAAACCTGGCTTCTAAGCTTAGCAATATTTTTATATAGGTTCCTTTGTTGCACGCTATCAAATATATCCCCATCTGTACAAAAGTAATTAGGGAGATCTGCTTGAAGAAGCCAGGAAGGAAAAGAGTAGAACCTCAAACCATTCAATTTCTTGGAAGAGAAGAAGCGTTAATTATAGGGTGTGTGCAAATGGAAAAATATATCGACCCTTGAAACCCAGATGTCTCTGTTTAGATAGGTGATATACTTGTCTCCAATGCACTTATATACCTAGGGATAGCCATTAATGTTATGACCAAGAGAACCATGGATAAACTTGTGTTGGTCCATATTCTTCGTACTCCTGTTGTGCTTGAATTGGAAGACAGATCTAAAATCAAGCCAAAGGGAGTGTTGGACGATGTGGTTGTTTTTATAGATACTTGGAAATACCCCACAAAACTCATTGTGCTGCATCAAAATAATCCTGTTGGAGGACAACCCTTGATCTTGGGAAGACCGTGGCATGCTACATCTGATGCTTGTATTGAATTTCATTCTGGTGACATACATTTCCCATGGATATTCTAGGAAGAAATTCACCCTGTATCCACCTACCAGATCTATCCACGAGCTTCGAGATACATTATGGCTAGATTACAGTAGTGATGAGGAGACTCAGTTAGTTTCTATGATACATCATCATACTGAGTCAAATCAGGAGGGTGAGATACGAGACTTCCTCAATAATATAGACACCATGCCAAACTTTAAATCACTGTGTCAAATATTTAGTCTAGATTTTCAAGAACTTCATGATTCCCAACCTTCCTTACCACAATCTCTAGCAGCACCTCTTTGTACTCTTGAACCCAAAACCACTCTTGTTGAAATTACTGCAGAAAAATATTTACATATTAGTTTGGACCTGGATTCATCCCAACAAGAGAAGCTTCTGAGTTTCTTGCAAAAACATCTTGATGCCTTTTCATGGGGATACGAGGACATGAAAGGCATCCCTTATGAAACCTGTACTCATCTTATTTATATTTAGGAATTATCTTGACCTGTTTGAAAAATCCAAAGGTGTATGAGCTCAACTCTAAGAGAAGTTGTGAAGGGAGAATTACAAAAAAGGTTAGATGATAAATTTATCTATCCCATATCCAATAGAAAGTGGGTCTTTCCATTGGTTTTAGTTCTGAAGAAAGATGGGCGATGGGAATTTTTTATTTATTACAGAGAATTGAATAAAGCCACTCTCAAGGATTACTTTAACCTTCCTTTCATCGATCAGGTGCTTGATACCCTTTCCGGTAAAAAGTAATTTTCTTTTATAGATGGCTTTAGTGGTTACAAAAAACTATAGATCACACGTGAGGATCAAGATAAGACCACCTTTACATGCCCATGGAGGAAATTTTCATACTAAGTTCTTCCCTTTAGGCTATGCAATGCCCCAAACACCTTTCAAAGGGTTGTTTTGCTTATTTTTGCTGACGTTGTGTGTGTAGAAATCTATATGGATGACTTTTTTGTATTTTGTGATTCATTTCAGGAATCCCTCAAAAATCTGGAAAACGTTCTTCTTTTTTTCCAACAAGCTCACCTTTATTTGAGTGAAAAAAAGTGTATATTGATGTGCAAAGTAGGATTATTTATTCGCTACCTAATTTTTGACAAAGGTATCCAAGTTGACCTAGCTAAGATAGAGGTTATTTTTATTCTTCCTACACCCAAAACATAAATGGAAGTGAGAGGTTTTCTGGGACATGCAAGCTACTAAAAGAGATTCATTAAGAAGTTTTCCAGCCTTAGCTACCCTTTTCTTTCGATTATTATCTAAGGATAGTGATTTTTCTTGGTCTATAACTTGCCAACAGTCTTTTGAGACATTAAAGGAAAAATTAGTACAGGTAGCAGTTTTTAGAGGACCTAACTGGTCCCTTCCCTTCCATATTTCCTTTGATGCCTCTGATACTTCCATTAATGTAGCTCTAGGACATGAAGAAACCAAATAGTCCTATGTTATTTACTTCATCAGTAAAAACTTGTCACCCGAAAAATCAAATTATACAGTGACTAAGAAATAATTTTTAGCGGTGATTTTTTCTTTTAATAAATTCAGATACTACATTACAAGATATGAAGTCTTTGTGGATACTGATAATTTTGCAATAAAATATTGGATGAACCATTGAATAGCGGTAGAGTGACTAGGTGGTTACTTCTGTTACAGGAATTTAATGTTACTATTGTTCATAGACTAAGAAAATATAATGTTGTAGCTGATTATATTTCTAGATTAAATAATCTTGGTGAAGTAATTCGTGTTGATGGTGATTACCCTGATGAACATCTTTATGTTGTGTCAACAAAATCCTTATGGTTTGCTGACATAGCCAAATATTTTGTCATAAAAAAAAACACCACCTCACTTATCTACTTGTGAAAAGAAGAATATCGTACAAAAAAGTGTTTCATATTCTTGGGTCCAAGGAGACCTCTTTTACACTGGACCAGATCTTATTATCCTTAAATGTGCAATAGAGGAATAAGTGTTTTAAATCTTGAAATATTCTCATGATGAACCTTGCGGAGGCCATTTTGCTGATAAGAGGAATGCATACAAGATTCTATGGGCTTGCTATTTTTGGCCTTTCTTGTTTAAGGATGCCAAACAATATGTCAAGTGACATGATAGCTATCTGCGAGTGGGCCAGCCGAGTCAAGCCAATGAAATGCCTTTATGTCCCCAAATTATGATTGAGCCCCTTGATAAATGGGCTATTTATTTTGTAGGACCTATAAATCCAACATATTTAAATAAAAAACATATCTGGGTTTGCACAGATTTTGTTACAAAATGTATAGAAGCTAAAGTTGATTCTTTTGCTACTGAAAAAAGTTATTGTTGATTTTTTTTTTACTAATATCTTTACTAGATTTGGTGTGCCTAGAGAGATTGTTTCTAAAAATGGACCACAATTTATCTCTAATTTGGTATAGGGTGTGACAGATCAATACAAAATTTAGCACAACAAATCCACACCATATCACCCGCAAGAAAATGGCCAGGTGGAATCGACGAACAAGGCGATGAGCCCATCCTTACCAAAAAAATGAACATGCACAGGAAGGATTTGGATAGTAGGTTTCTAGAAGATTTATTGGCATATTGAACCACTTGGAGGAAAAACTAGGGGCACACACCATATGAGCTAGTATATAGGAAGAAATTCAATCTGGCGATAGAGTTTGAGATCAAACATTTCAAACTGCAGTTCAGTTGGGGTTAGACATCTCGAAAGAACAACATCAATGATTATTATAGTTAAATTAGTTAGATGAGTTTTTAAGGGATGTTGTTTAGCAGAATGTGTTATTTCAACAATAATGAAATAAGTGGAATGAGAAGTCTATCAAACAAAAAAAATTCCAACCTAGTGATTGGGTACTCCTTTATGATTCTATATTTAAGAATTTCAATGGTAAGTTCCACACACGCTAGATGGGACCTTATGAAGTGGTTAAATTTTTTGAGAATGGAGCAGTAGAAATCAAAACTGTTGATAGGCGAGATTCGGTATTCCTTGTGAATGGGCATATAATTAAGGCATATTTTTAGCCCCTCAGAAAGGAAGATTTCATGGAGAAAGCACAACAACAAGCATAAATAAATATGGTAGGTGGTTGTGCCAACCTACTCCAGATTTGATTCTTTCTTTTCCAAAAAAAAGAAGGATAAAAGTATATATATATATATACAGAGAGAGAGATATATAAATGATGACAAAAATTAAAAGTAAGAAATAAAAAAAAAAATAGAAAAATATTTTTCCTGTGATTGTCAAAATCAGTTTGCTGACATGATTACAGAGGGATCAGCCAGAAAACCAACATGTTGGCAGGAAGATCAAAGTTTTACTAAAATCGAAATGTTTTTTTATCTTCACATGTGCTAACTGTTACCAAGAAGAAGTAGCTTCAAGTGCTGGAATCGAGTCGTTATCGAAGTTTGGGACAACTGACACAAATATTTTTATACAAGAAACGATTAATTCCGGCTGCATTTATTTTTGACTCAGCACTATTCAGGCATAGTTTTGAGGTCAAATTATGTCCTTATTCTATTCCATTTTTCATAGAGATCCCTCAATTTTTCTTCTTTTTATCCCATGGTTTACCACCCCTTTCTTCAAATGGAAATTGTCCCTATCCAATTTCATTATTCCCTCTTTTCCCTTGAATTTTTTTCCCAATTCCCTTTTTTTGATATATACCTCTTGGTAGTCTAACTCTAGAATTCCCTGTTGTAATATCCTTCCCATTCTAAAAAACTACCCTTTTCCCGATTCTTTTCTCCCCTATGGACCATATTGAAGAATCTAATGTGATCTCATGAATCAGATCGAAAGGCATGTATTGATACCAAGAACTGGCAAAATAAAACCTCTTTTGGAATTCAACAAATATTTTCAGGATCCAACATATAAATTTCATTTTATCAGAAACTTTTTTTTAGACTATGCAACAATGTCACTGGTGCAAGAATGTGTGTTTAGTTCAAGAATATCCAGTGCAGGAATACACATTGTTGAGCGCTCTCGAGTGCAAAAACACATGTTTTGGTGCAGGAACAATGGTGGTCTTTAGTGGAGAAATATGTGTTGTGGTGCAGGAATGTGTAGAAGTCTACTTTCATTTGTTATCAAATTTTGTCGAGTCATATATGACTGCACCACTTCAAATTATGGCATTCGATGGTTTTATTCCTATACTGTGATTAGACATTATTTTCATCATTAATAAAATAGGAACAATTTTTTTTAAATTGCAAGATCATTTAGCATAAAATTTTATAATTTTAGGTATTATGTGTACCTTATATGAAATCCTGATTTGATCGATGAATGTGTGTGAATTTTCACGTAATCCAATGTTTACCTTTAAAAGCCTTGTCACCTATTTATGATGATCTGATCATACACCATACCTAGAATTTATTTTTTCATAAATCACCACCATGACCACCACCCTTCACCAATGATCATGACTGCATGTACGTCAGACAGACCGTGTCATCCTTTCCAAGGCTATGATTTTTCATGATTAATGTGACCATTAGGAGGGTGGCCGATATATTAGTGATTAGTTAGTCAGGAAAGTTAGAAAAATATTTTGGACAGAGCTCCTGAACTCTCTGTTTTGGTAGGAAAATTGAGTGAATTCCAACGAGGGATGGAACCTATTCGAATTGAACCCTGGTCCATCAAGGAAGTTGAAAATTTAGTCGAGTATAGGAATAGTTTGCCTCTATTGAAAGAATCAAGATTACTCTTGTTCCTACTAAAGTTTGATGGTTTTGACTGAGTCGTGTCATTATAATTTTCTTGGTCCTTCGATGAGAGTAGAGAAAAGGTGGGATTTTTGGAGTTTGTAGTCATAGAGCCATCCATCTCACAAGCTACTATACTAGTGGCAACAGGGGGCCAGTGGTTTAAAAAAGAGAAGCTCGTGAATAATTCTTGGTGTAGGTTCATGGTTGATATGCAATAGAAGGTAGACGAGAAGAAGGGATTGCAACACAACGCTATGATTGAGAAATGGAGGAACTTGTTGTATATACTGCAAAAATTCCTTACCTTTGAAGGTCAGTACTCATTGACCTCCCCATACAAAATTTCATGGTTCTTACACTTTGAATTAGGCAAACTAGTAAAATTTCCTTTCTTCCTATTAAGAATTCTAGAAAAATGTAATATCCCAAAATGGGAATAGCTACAGTTATTGGGAATAATTTGAGTTATTACGAACGTGGAGCTTCAGAAAACCATGAGCATGGATCTATTAAATATCTCATTAGATTTAAAAAAAAATCTCACCAGCATATGTAAGAACCTCATCAAGTACATGGCCTATATTCTCCTTCCCAAGTGGGGAAGTGCAGCAATATAGGGATTTTCTACAACTATAAGAATACCCTAAGGTATTATAAAGTTGGAGAGAAGAAATAAATAATATTTAACTGATGCTAGATGACTGATCCTTCATTCTGAGAAACGGAAGAAACTTTAATTCACTTCTTGACTCAAAAGGGTGGGGAAAAGCAGTGATTTATTCCCTAAAATGAGTATTTTCAGAAATATACGTAAAAATAAGGAGGGATGACGGTTGGATCTTCTATATTAGGTAATATGAAACTACCATGCCAAATTGTAGCTCAAAAAAATGATCCTAGCTATATTAAACAGTTCCTCCAATCCTGACTAGGCTTAAAATTGTTGATTTCCCATGACCTAGAGTCTGCAGAATGTGAATGAAGCATATGCAGCGTAATTTCTGAAGGAAATAGATGAAAATAAGTATAGACATAATTATATCATACCTATGATATGATTTGTGAAATATATCAGAGAAAGACAGAACTTTACATGGATCCGAGCTTCAGAATGAGACACTACAACACATGAAAATGCAGAGAGCTTGACATCATGATTTTCATTGCTGAAGCATGTAGTATATTACAGCCCAGATCTACATCATATCTTTACATAAAATTTTAGATCTATATCATATCTGTAAACAAGAAATTCTCCTTTATACACTCCCCTTGGGGATCTCAACAAAACATGAAGGTAAAAGAGTAGATCTCAGATCTAAGTCACAGATTTGCAGAAGTATTTAGAAAAATAAGAAGAATAACATATGTAATAGGTCATATCTGAACTAACCTGGATTTATTGGCCAATCCACGGATCACCATAGTGAAAGGAAGAAACCCTTCACTAGAGATCTTCCTCCTCTAAACTGATGCCAAGATACCCTGCAACTCTGATTTTGCAAATAACACAGTCATCGAAGAGGGACTGCACTTTAGGCCCTGGAAATTATTTGGCCTACTGCCAATGTATGGATCTAAATCTCAAACTATAGATGCACTCTTCTGGGTGGTTAAAAGACACACTCACTGAGAAGATGTTCCGATAGAAGCTAGATCTTTACAGATCTAGAGTTCCACTTGCTGCAGCTCACATGGAAAACCAAATACTAATAATAACTACACTTTAGATGAAATATGAGGCTTGGAAAAATGCCAGATAGTGGTCTAGACAAACAATAATCCTCCAAGCCCGTCAGGGTTTGGTCTAGTGGCAAGCGAGCGTTCTGTTAAGGCGTTCGTGCCGTGGTGCAGGTCACGAGTTCAAATCCCATCTTACCCAAGGGTCTGTTGTGGCAGGCTCAGCAGTTCCTCCTAGGAGTATAGGGGTAGCCAACGGGATTCGACCCCGTGTAACGCGAGTACGATACCGCTGCAGTTGCCAGTTCTCCTAGTCACAAAAAAAAGAAAAAAAAAGAAAAAAAAAAAACAATAATCCTCCAAGAGTTGATCAAGGAAGGAGGTGGGAGTCTTAAACAGGAAAACCCCAAGAGGTGTGTCTCAATAGAAAAAACCTTCTGAAAATTATAACATAAAAAACCTCCTCTTGTTTTCCTCCTCCTTCTTTTATAGGATGAAAGCCCTCTCAAACCCTAAACCACCTCAATGAGTTAACCCTTTTCACATGTGAAGCCTCCATCTAAAACTGCGCTGTGGATCCATGAGGTCCATTGCACCTAGATTGGGCTATTGATTTGGTCAAGGTTGACCCAATCTTGTGCTTTAAGCTCATTCACACTTGCAAGATATTATTTACATGGCCTAGATATGTCTCTGTTTAAATGGGCATTGATTTATTCATGGATATTAGGAGTTTTACATGTCATCCTTCATATTTTATTCAGAAACATGAAATGCAAGATAAAATAAGGAAAAATAAGATATTCCCATTAGCTTGGGCTAACTGGGAATGTTACAGTCCTCCCCTCCAAAATGTTGGTTGTCCTCAAGCAACTGATAAGCTGAGTGCTGCAAGACTTCTCCTCCATTGGTGAAAACATCAAAGAGCAAGCTTTCTGAATAAGCTGAGTCTTCACTAATCCATCCTCCCATGAGATTGAAAATATATAACACACCTTCTTGGAGTCATGGCCTGCAAATATATGGTGTAAGAATGCATGAAGTCAGAATATAAAGTACATGTATTAAGAGCATGCTCTCCACCAACAATTCTCCTCCCATCAATGGAATGGTGCATAGATCTACTCTCTCTTACAAGGGGAAGAAGAGAGGGCTGATTTAATTCTCCCTTAGAGTTATATTACTGTTCCAATGCCACAGAATCCATGCATGTATGGAGATCCTTGGAATATTCCACCAGCTGTTGGAATTCCCAATAGGGATCTAATGTGCCCCATAATGATAACGCTAATAATATGCCAACTGAAGTGGCTGCCATATTGCTGCTCTTCTCCTTGACATCCTTCATGTCCAAGGTGGATGTTGGAAGGCCATAACTCCCACTCTTCTCCTTTTTTTCATTTCCCATGCCAATGGTATGAGATGGAAGGTTGTTATTCCTTCATTGCTGCCCTCATTTTTCATGCACATACTTTAGAGAAGAAGGAAGTTCTTGGGAGTTAGTCTTCCATGGAAGGCTATCATCTATCCAAGGCCTCTCTGGTTTTGCCAAACCATGCATGTGAGACCACCATCTCCCTAACAGCAGAGAAGAGTGTTCTTCGAACAAGTCTGCCTTCTGATCCAAATCTGGCCTCCCATCTTTCATGATGGTGTCATTTTCTCTCCTTGCAACATACCTCCTAAAAGAAATTTGAGAGGTGAGAATGGATAATGATGTCAAAGGAAAAATCCTTTCCTTTCTCTATACTTCCCCCACACTCTCAGCATTGTAGCATGGTCTACTACTGCTCCCTTCTTCCTTGAATATATGAAAGGAGCATCAATGTATGAGACATCTTTCATAAAATATAAAGTTGTCTCCCAGATGGTACACCACAGGATAATGATGTCTCATGGTTCATCCCCATGTAAAAAATAGATGGGAACATATCATGACTTCTTCCACTGTGAAAATCCATCTCTAGTTGCTGTGTGGAAGTACCATGAAACTTGGAGACCCCTCTTAATAGTGTAAGAGTGCCTCTGAATGGAGCCCTGGCCCCATTTTCAGATAGTGGATCAGCTGTGTGACCCCTCCTTTGTTCTGTCTCATTTCCTTTCAGCAAAGACACATGATTCTCATGTACCCCATATGGAAGACTCCCTAGAATCCGTTCCAAAGGTCCAAGAATCCCTCTAGTGGAAGCCATTGCTTCATTTCCATATCCAAATGAAAATAGATTTCCTCCTGCTTGCACAACACTGGAGGATCTTGTTTTCTTTCTTCCCTCCTTCTCCTAATTAGTGGAGAATGATCCATCATCAGGAGGTCCTTTTCCTTGATCTCTTAGTGAGGAATGAATCCTCAAATATTCTCCTTGTGGAAAGAGATCTTGCTGAATTGGGGCCTTTGCTTCTAGTAAGAAGTGTAGTAGAACTTCAACCCCTCCAGCAATGTTCTGAAATGGAGTTACCTTCATGGATATTCTCCCCTCTTTGAGCTGAAAAAACTCATGGAAGCCTAATTTTTCCTTGAATCTTGTAGACTGAGATACATATTCTCGAAGGTAGTCACCAAGGGTCTCCTCCTCTCGTGTCTCTTCCTCTTCTCCTCTTGCAAAGAATGCAGGCATGTTGCAACATTGTAGATGAGATTGTGTGGCTGCATGCTCACAAACATTAGATGAAGTAGTGGGGCTACCCTCTTGTGCAAACCTCATCAAGGTATCTGTTGATCTTCCATCCCTCACTCCCCTGATTTCTCCCTCCAACTCATGCAAAGCTCGAGAAAGAATGTTAAAGAAATCTACTACTTTTATTCTTCCATACAAACGGGTTTCAATCGTGTAATCATTTCTCTTCTGTTTCCTTCCATGATACGTTTGATATCTGTCAATGAAAGGTTCTCCTACCTCTGAAGACATATTGGCTCCAAGAATGCACAGGTTGTGCCTAAGATCTTGCTTTCATACCACTGTAATATCCCAAAATGGGAACAGCTACACTTATTGGGAATAATTTGAGTTATTACTAGTGTGGAGCTTCACAAAACCATGAGCATGGCTCTGTTGAATAGCTCATTATATTTAAAACAACATCTCACCATCATATGTAAGAACCTCAGGAAGTACATTGCCTATACTCTCCTTCCCAAGTGGGGAAATGGAGCAATATAAGAATTTTCTACAACAGTAAGAATAACCTAAGGTATTATAAAGTTGGAGAGCAGAAATAAATCATATTTAATTGATGCTAGATGACTTATCCTTCATTATAAGAAATAACAACAACTTTACTTCACTTCTTGACTCAAAAGGGTGGGGAAAAGCAGTGATTTATGCCTTAAAACGAGTATTTTCAGAAATTTGCGTAAAAAAAAGGAGGGATGATGGTTTTATATTCTATATTAGGTAATATGCAACACCCATGCCAAATTTTAGCTCAAAAAAATGATCCTAGCTATATTAAACAATTCCTCCAATCCCGACCAGGCTTAAAATTGCTGATTTCCCATGACCTAGAGTATGTAGAATGTGACTGAAGCATATGCAGCATAATTTCTAAAGGAATTAGATGAAAATAAGTAAAAAATCAATATATCAGAGCTATGATATGATTTATGCAATATGTCAGAGAAAGACAAAAGTGTACATGGATCCAGGCTTCAGAATGAGACCCTACAACACAAGAAAATGCAGAAGGAGCTTGAAAATTGGATTCTCATTGCTGAAGAATGTTGTGGATTACAAATAATATCTAAAACATATTTTTACAAAAAAATTTATTTCTATATCAGATCTGTAAACAAGAAATGCTCCTTTATACACTCCCCTTGGGGATCTCAGCAAAACATAAAGGTACAAGAGTAGATCTGAGATCTAAGTCATAGATATACAGAAGTATTCAAAAAATTATGAAGAATAAAATATAAAACAGATCATATCTTAACTAACATGGATTGGTTGGCCATTCCACTGAAAGGAAGAAACCCTTCACTAGAGATCTTCCTCCTCTAAACTGATGCCAAGATACCCTGCAACCCTGGTTTTGCAAATAACACAGTCATGGAAGAGTGACTGCACTGTAGGCATTGGAAATTATTTGGCCTACTGCCAATGTATGGATCTGAAGCTCAAACTATCGATGCACTCTTCTAGGAGGTAAAAAGACACACTCACTAAGAAGAGGTTCCAATCGAAGCTAGATCTTTGCAGATCTAGACTTCCACTTGCTGGAACTCACATGGATAGCCAAATCCTAAGCAGAACTTCACTGTAGATGGAAGATGAGGCTTGTCCAAATGCTGGATAGTGGAATAGACAAACAAGACTCCTCCAAGAGCTGCTCAAGGAAGGAGGTGGGGGTCTTAAACAGGAAAACACCAAGAGGTGTGTCTCAATAGACAAAACCTTCAGAAAATAATAACATCGACAATCTTCTCTTATTGTCCTCCTTCTTCTTTTATAGGGTGGACGTTGTCTCAAACCCTAAACCACCTCAATGAGTTAACCCTTTTCACATGTGGAGTCTCCATCTAAAACTGCATTGTGGATCCGTGAGGTTCATTGCACCTATATTGCGCTATTGATTTGGTCAGGGTTGACCCAGTCTTGTGCTTTAAGCTCATTCACACCTGCAAGAGATTATTTACATGCCCCAAATATGTCTCTGTTTGTAGGTTTTAACCCTGAAAAAAATTTATCTACACATGAATCTTATAACAGAAAATAAACAATAGCGAGAGCATAAAACATAAAACAGATAAACACAGAGATTTTCCCCTGGATCCCAAATCGGGACGACCAGCTTGATTTTTCATTATATTCCTTTTAGTGTTACAACACATATATATACATGCGGAAGCATACATAAACCCCAATCCATTAACCCTGGATTAGAACATAATCGTAGTTCCCTTGACTGGATCTACAAAATACCAGAGGCCGAAAACCATCGTACCCCAAAACCATGTGCAAAACCATGCACAAAACCATGGACGCGGACTACCCACCAGAAATTAAGGACCAAAAATTTTCGCCAGAGCGCTGCCCCAAACCCCAACAGGGGGGGCTACCGCCCCCCCTGTGACCCCTCCGTTGCACCCAGCGCAAACGGGGGGCTATCGCCCCCCCTCTTACCCACCCCATGCGTGCTTAGTCATGGAAAGAATATAACACATACCCAACACTGTTTACATGGGTATTGATTTATTCATGGATTTTAGGAGTTTTACATGTCCTCCTTCATATTTTATTCATAAACATGAAATGCAAGATAAAATAAAGCAAAATAAGATATTCCCATTAGCTTGGGCTAACTGGGAATATTACAAAAAATGTCTAATGGCCTTCAGAAGAGTAAGGATAGCGAAGTTGCATTTAAATTATATCATTATGGGTTGATTTTGATTCTGGATAGAAATGATTTTGAAGAAAGAAACATGACCTTGCAAGGGTTCTTCAATTAATTTCATGGAAGAACCACAGCGGAGTCATTGGGGAAGAAGAGTGCAAGAAGAAAATAAAATTCTGAAACACTAACCCTACAAACTAGTCAAACTAAAAAGAGAGGAACCATATCTAAAAACTCGGTGTATGTAGAAGAGAAAAGGAAAATTAATAAAACCCTGACCCTTTCAAAGAGAAGAACCCAATGCTCAGTTAAGAGTACTACCTCCTTAATGGAAGGCCATATTCAATCGACCTCTCCAATAAAATTGGATGACTTCCAGCCTAATTCACCAATTGTAGACAACCATTCGCTCCTTGCGGATGTTGTGGCTCATACAGTGGTTAGTGAAGATTATATAGAAGAGGAGGATTTTAACCTCCTGTTAGTATTACTTAAGAATATGAAGAAAATAAAAATTATGGAGACACCTAGTGTGAATGCAGGAAAGGACCTAGTGGAAAGTCATCAGGATGATGGAACGTAGGGTTTCGAGGCCCTTCATGATGAGGAAATGCAAGATGTTGATGGCCAGGGTGATAATGACCTTGATGACACAAGCACTTGCTTTGATTCAACTACTAAGGAGACTCCGAGAGAGGAGGAATTGAATAAACAAAACCCTACTCTCTACTTGAACCGCCAAGTCGAGGAACTCAAGCAATATATTTATGAACTGGAGGTAATGAATCAAGCTATGAAAGAACAGGTTGTAGTGCTGCAATAGAAGAACACTGAGCTGATAGTGAAAGTTAAAGAACATAAATGGAAAGTGAGAGTATTCAAATTCAAAGCATCAAAATTCTATGGGCGCCTTAGAAAAGTAGTCAAAAGATTTAAAAAAGCTTGAGGGAAAAGCTGAAGACATTGAAGGCAAGGATCAGTATCTAGATTAAGGACTGAATATAGGTCTCCATGTTTGTTTTTTTTTGCTGAAGGTAAGGTTTTGTGAGGAAATACAACAATATAGGGATGGGAGGATGTTGGTTGGAAAAATTTCTCTATCTGTTGATCCCTGTCCTACTTTGAACTCAGCACCTGAACCTCTGTTTTAACCTTGGAACCCATTTAATCGCGCATTTATGCTCATTCCTACATTTTTTTTATGTTTTTCATATTAAAGGTTATACATAAAATTAATTATTAATTTAATAGATTTTGTGTTCTTAATAGCGTTTGTAACTCATATATTCTCTTTCCTAAAGTAATTTGATGAGACAACGTCTTAAACTACATGGAAGATGAATTAGTGCAAGAATGATTCCTGTACTTGCTCATGATTTCTACACTTTCGGAGCAGCTGTCAATGACAATTTAAGAGTTTCCATACGTTGTCGAGACAACTTAACAACCATGTGGATCTCTCATCAAGAGAATCAGTTCATTATTTTCTGGGCTCAAAACGTAGAGAAGGGACCAGATATGAAGACCACGAACTAGGTCGTGTGTCTTAATGTGTATTTTTGATAACAACTGAAAGGCTTAAGTTAAACTGCTACTATTTTTTTTGTTACAGTTGTAGGCCAGAGGTTATGTATTTAATGTAGCTTTATGATAGAGGATATATAGAGATGTTGTAGCAAATTTTTTTGAGGACTGTAATCATTTTGGTATCGCGTTCTTCTGGGCTAGATCCCAAATCCATGATGTACATTTGATTTTGAAACTTAATATAAAGGAATGCACTGGTATGCAATTTCATGTTTCTATTTCATTGTGATGTGTCATTGATTGACTGAGGTACCAAATCTCGTAGCAGGGAAATGAGCTGGTTGGCTAGGGCCCATTCAACCCAAGTTGTTCTCCCCTTATTTGTTAGGTGTGTTTAACTTAGTTAATTTATGAAAGTGTGAAGCAGATAATATTTATTTCTCTTATAAGTAACAAGTTTAATTCTTTTGTAAATCGTGTGTCCCATATGTGAGGTGTCCGGGTTTTAGTATGCATGATTCCTATTTTATATATTTTTATTTTGATTCTTGTTTTATTTCTGTAAGAAGAAATGCATGTACGTTGTTTGCACCAGTACAATTTTATTTTTTTTCAAGTCACAATTCCTTGGTTTATTTCTGAAAGTTATTTTCTTTCTCTTTCCTTCTGTAAGATCTTCATTTGTTTCCTGCAAATAGTGTTTATTCCTGAACATAAGAATTCTTAATATTTCCAGTTTTGTTAAAATTTAATTTTCATTGATAAAGAGGAAATGAACATTGTCGTGATATGAAGGTTTGTGCTTGCATTTGAAATTTCTATGGAAATAACTTAACTTAATATTAAATCCTTAAATGAACTATTGAGTTAAAACATTTTTAAGTGAAGATATAATACATATGGTAAATTGTCATCTCCAGGAAAGCCTGTTGTCACATGGATCAGATAATTTCTTTATTTTCATAAAGGAATTTTCTACAACATAGCTTCAAAGTATTTTCTACGAACATGGTAAATTATCCAAGGGTGAAAGGTATTCAAATAACCATTTTGATCATCACATAATTCCATTCTTTTGATTTAGTTTATTGACCATCACTTCTTCCTCTGTAGGAAGAAATATCTCTTTGTGAAGTGTTTTCAATTCCAGAATTTAATGAAGAGAATCTAGATTGTTAGTTAAGGGTGTTCATAAGAATTTGATGGATAATATGACGTGTCATGACCAATAATTTATCTTAAGAGTAAGAGTCTTAGAATTGAATGAGAATGAAATTGGTAATAAGGTAATGGATGCCAAGAAATCCTTCTTTTCATAAGGAGAAGTTCCATAGGAATAATAAGAAGACAAACCAAAAGAAAGGTTTTTACCTCACAAATAGAAACCATTACAATTGAAAAATATTAACAAGAAGAGAAGCGGGAGGAGAAACATATGGATGAAAAAATATAGAATGACTAGGCCAACATACATGAAGAAATACAGGCCAAGGATGATGAATATGTTGCTAAGAGGATGAACAACAATTTCCGTAGGGGGTATGATGGGTCTCTAAATTAGACATTAATTATAGCCCATATAACCTTTGTTAGGCACATAAATTTTGTACTAAGTCTCTCCTTATACACTTAATAATAATTTTTAAGCTTTAATATGTTCATTAGGAAGTTTTATATATAATTTCATATTAGTACCTAATATTATTTAATGTTGAAGGATACTATGAGAATATTGGGAAGATTATGAAGATTTGGAGAACAAGATAATTTAGGGACTTGATCCCTAGCACTGGAGGATCAATTTTGGATAATAAATGAACAAAATATTAGGATATTTTTGAGAAATCTTGGAGTAATTCTGGAGCTCCAATGATTGAGAAAATATAGGAATGTGTTCCCTATCATTTAATGCATATTCCTAGTGTTGGGAACCAGATCCACTATTTGAGGGATTTTGGAGGAGCAAGCTTCCTCATCATTTTGTATAAGCACCAATTCCAATTTTCCTCTATGGGTAGATATTGTTTTCTATTATTGTGGAGAAAACTTTTTTATTTGGAGCTCCACTATCTTTTCTTACAGGGATGTACTTGGACTGATTGAATAATGAGATTTGGTGTCATTTTTAGTTTCTAAGGATTGGTTTATTCCATACCAATATGATTCGTCATTGGGCTTGGCCATCCTAGGAGCCTCAGATTCCTCTTACAGAATTTCTTTATGTTCTTTTCAATTCTTATTCACATGCATCTCTCATTTATGTTTTCCATATTTACGTATTTAGTATGGTTTATTTTTTTGATGTAGGATTGAGTTAGATTATTGAAGTGAGTTATTTTGTAGTAATTTTACAATTCTAAATCATTATTCATCCTTACAATAACTTTGGAAGGTCATCTTAATCATTAATCTACATGGATTTGGTTATTAGTACACAAATATAAGATTTATGGAAATGCCTTGGAGCGGAATAGAACTAAATTTCTACTATTTTTTAAATGGGTTAATGAGATTCATTCAACTTGATTCTACTTGGATTAGGTTATAATAATTTTAAGGTTAATAAAAAAATTCACCCCATTTCATTTTCACTTGATTAGGTTAGGCATTTGATAGATTAACTAGCTCACTATTTCTTGAATTTCCATATTTTAGAGTAGTAAATTTCTGTTATTTTTTAGAATATGTGAACAAAGGTATATTGGAGTGATTAAACTTGGAATGGATACCTAAGACATATTGACTACTAATGAAATTTTTCCCATCCCATTTTAATTTGATTGAGTTAGTCATTCGATGGGTTATCTCCAAAACTTCACTTGGTGTAGCGAAAACAGAATTACTTGTAACACTCTTGTAGCATGTGTAAACTCAACCATATTTTCTCCCAAATCTTGGTTTTTACATCTCAGGATTGAATCATGACCCATCGGATCTAAATACATTATTGAGGAAGAATAAACACCACTTAGGACATGCATTATTACAAAGTAGATTAGGCCTATTTATTTGAATTCATGCTCTTAGGATTTCAATCACCAATTGGTGTTATTGCCTACGATTAATTTATTTTCAAAGAAAAACTTCCATTTCTACAATCAATTTAGGCATTTATTTCATGAGATTCACTCCATTACATCAGATCAAGAAAATGATACATTCTATGTTGCACATATAGTGTCGATACCTCTTAAGTTTGTGCAAATCTTGGGTTGCTAATTAAATTTGGTAGCCTTGGGAGTTGTAATGTTCTTGTTGCAATATTGAGGCTCATCAGATGCCACAGTGGGATGGAGCGGCTACTATTGCACAGTCGGAAGAGTGTCAGAAGAGGACTATTTCGAGGATTTAAAAGCACAATATAGGAATTATCAGACACTATTCGACTATATCAATTATCACCCACAACGTTGAATGGTTTTAATAATATGCTTATTCAGAGAACTCATTATGAGGTGACGAAGGAATTAGCATTGCCTAAAAATTTGGAGTTCATGTGGCGGAACAGTTGGGACAGTGATGAAAGTATTGATATATTTTTTTCATATGATTCCCTTCTATTCATATGATGTGCCACATAAATGTGGACTAGAGGATGTTATACGCTACCAATTTGACTTTGGTAGGTATCAGGGTCCTATAATAATAGGGTTCATAAATTTTGAATTGACCTTGATAGTCTTGTAAATATGCACATACCTTGCTTTCTGCAAGTTGTTTTCACATATTTTGAAATGATAAAAATTACTTTTTAGAATGACAGTCAAAACAAATTTTATGTACAACAGTAAATAGTTTTGACTAAAGGTTAAAAGGATATTAGTTAATGAGTATCAGTGAGCAAGGAGTATCTGAGAAAGAGTATCAGCCAAGGAAATTAAGATTTTAGAAAATATATAAAGGCCAGCAAGGAGGACACCAAGGCAGCCACCTACTTTATCTTCAAAACTGTTTCTATTTCTTATGGATAAAACAGGATATATTACTGATTTGTTAAGAAACTATCCCTATTTTTACTGTAAATATATCTTATTTTCCTAAGTTAATTCCTAGAAGTCATCTAGGATATTTTGTAAACATTATGTATAAATACTTCATCTTTAGAAGTATTTGGTGTGGAATAAAATTTCTAGGATTGTTATAGTCATTTCGTCTTAGAATTTAAAGCGTTTGTGTGTCAAAAATTCGAGTAGTAGGCTGGATCAAACAAAATCAGCATCATACTTCAAGATCCCTATGATGAGCTATTTGGAGTGAAGTATTTTCTTCACTTGCCATTGTTTAGTTTCTCTACTACATGCATCCATTTATCTTTATGCTAAATATGAATCTATAAATAAGAGTATTACTACAAGATATGTTAATAACACCTTGTTTTTAACTAGTTATCATTTATATTTTTTCCTCTTATTTCCAGTGTAGGGAATTCTAAATTACTCCCTCATCCGTTTGAGCTCTCCTACTACTTCCCTTTTTTGGATTTAAGGATTTTTAAGTGCCCTTTATCTCTATCATACCACTTTACAAACACAACTTTCCCAGATTTCCGAGGGTTATCTATCTTGCCCTGAAGACATTTGACCTTTTTGCCCTTGATCCTAGTCCTGTTAGCTTGATTTTGACTCCATAGCTCAATGGAGAAATAGATTTCCCACTATCAATCCTTTCAAGTGAGTTTTCCCACCAAATCAAAAAAAAAAAAACCAGATCTGCACTTTCATAGCTAGCCTAATATTCACAAATTAAAACAAAGTTAAACTTTAAAGGGAGAGCCCTCTCTGAACCCTAGGAAGGCTAGATCCTAGAGTTTGAAGTAGTTTTGTGGTTACCTCTTGAATTCTTGGAAGAAAAAAAAAAATACACAACTTGAGAAATACTAGAGTGATAAAATTATTGGCGACCATACTAGGGAACTAACCAATCCTCAGTCTTAAAACTAGTCTCGAAGGAAACCTTTTTATACATCCTTTTAATTTAAGATTTCTTTTATAAGTTGTATTTATTGAAAACAGTAATTCTGGCTTCTAGGAAAGTTTATTATACCAATTCTAACCCAAATACTAAGGCTGTTGTTATAGTAGACAACCCAAACCCAATTGGTAAAAAGAAAAAACAATAAGAAAATTTAGAAGCCGAAGTACAATTAAAAAGATTCAATTCATTACTAGAAGAGTTAGTAAGTCTACAAGATATTCATTTTCATCTGAAATTTGAGAATTCTTTATTTAGAAGAAAATATGAAAGTGATTTTAAAAATACTGTTTTAGACCTTGTTTTCACTTCATTTTTTAATTATATATATATATATATATATATATATATATATATATATATATATATATATATATATATATATATATATATATATATATATATATATATATATATATATATTACAAGTTAGAACATAGAAAGTTCAAGATCAGGCTAAAATTGAACAACTTAATCTTAATATTCTTAAATATATTGATGAAGCTATTCAATTAGCTCAATTTTTGACCTATGCAAACAAACCTCCAGTTTCTCAATTGCATACCACAATAATACCAGCTAGAGATTCATCTCTTTATGATGTTACTTCATTTACAGATTCCACTACCAGCTCATCTACAGATCCATTTATCCCTAGATTGCCTTTACAACCTAGAGTATTATTTCCACCACTCACTTCATCCACTATATCCATCAGTTCATCTTTTGATTCCCTAAACACATCGTACTCATTCCCTAGTAGTTCCATATACATTCAAGTTTCATTTCCTAGCACTTCAACTACAACTTTCATTTCATCAGTTATCATTTCTAGCATATCTCCAAACAATTCTACTTTACCTCCTAGCCAAGCTAAGATTCAAGCTATGGTTGCTAGATATGCTCCCCTTGTCTTACCAAAACAACTTCATGATGTGCCTCAAGACTATCAAAATAAAATACCATTGTTTGATGGCACTACCCAATATACTGCTCAGCAAAACATTACTAAGATGACAGACTTATTTTAAATTTATGAGATTGATGACTCAGATGTTAAAATGAGGTTGTTTGCACAAACTTTGACTGGAGAAGTTAAGAAGTGGTTTAAATATTTAGCTGTTGGTAGTGTAACTGCTTTAGATGTGTTTCATAGATTGTTTTTAAATATATGGGAAAAGAAAAACAACCCCTTCCAAATATTTTCTTAATTTGATTCGATAAAAAGAGATCCAAATGAGTCAGTCCAAAATTATTGCACCAAATATAATAGTGTCTATAATTCTATCCCTTCAATATTAAAACTATTCCTTATTCTGTTCTGATCAAATTCCTTGATGGATTTGATACAGATATGGCTTACCAATTAAGGGAAAGAGATGCAGACACCTTAGAAAAAATACAAACAGATGTAGTTAGTCTAGAAGTAAACATTTTAGACAGAAAAGCTAGACTCGAAAATGAAAGAAGAGTGACCATTAAAGAAGAAACTGCCAATTCAGACACCAAAATAGATGTTATAGTTAAAAACTTAGAAATGGTGATGGATAGACTAGATAATATAGAGAGAAGACCTCAGTGGGATACCCAGCAACAAACCAGAAATCCTAATTTTAGAAAAAACATAAATCCTAAAGAAGAAAAAGAAACAGTCCCAGACCAAACAATAAGGCCCCCATTCCAAGATAACTATGCTGAAAGTTCTCAGAATAATGATGATGATGAGGATGCAATAAATATAATGGGAATATATGATAATAATATTATTTTCCTCACTCAGGAAGATCAGGAATTGTTTGAACTTCAACAACTCAAATTAGATTCTAGTGAATCCCCTTATTATAAACAGGGTTATGATTATACAATAAATGAAATACACAGTCAATATAACCTTAGAAACAAGAAAAACCATGAGTCTTCTACCAATAAAACTTCACAAACCCAGAATCAGAAAAAATTAGAAGCTCCCAAAACAAAGGTTCTGCAAATTCTCCCAAGGGAAAATAAGCAAAACTCAGGTTCTTCCCAAAACATTTCTAGTTCTAAAAAATCATCAAGTCCTAAAATTGTTGATATTACTGATGAAATTGCTCAAGATGCAAAAAATTCAAAAAAATCTACTGCTGCTAAAGCTTCTAATTCTATCAAAACAGAAAATTTATATCCTAAAAAACCTTCTACTGATCCTAAAATAGTAGATCCAGAAACTGTTACTTAAAAAACATTTGTTGATAATTCTAAGTCTGAAAGAACATTTACTGCTTCACAAACAATTCCTGATAATAAATTTAGAAGTATTAGAACACAAGAAACACAATTAGATAATGTCAAAACACTTGAAAATGAAAAAACAACTTTAGAAAAACAAAACAAACCAACAAAAACTACAGTTACCAAAGAAGAATTGATTCAAATTAGTAAAACTCAACCTACATTCAACATACAATCAGAAATTGCAAAGCTTAAAATACCAATTTGTTTGACTGAATTGGTAAAAAATGACTTGTATAAATCAACCATAACTAAAACATTAAATATGAATGATTGAGAAGATTCCATAAATCTAAATGATGACGAACCAGAGTTGATTTTTGGCCCAGATGTAAATGGAAAAAATGCAGATGGAGTAGTTCCTCCATTTTATATCAGTCTTACCATTCATGATAAAATTTTACAGAATGTCATGCTAGATTCAGGAGCTTCCCATAATCTAATGCCTAAATCCATAATGGAAACCCTCAATCTATAAATTACAAGGCCATACAAAGATTTGTTTTCTTTTGATTCAAGTAAAGTTAAATGCCTAGGTTTAATCAAAGATTTGTGTGTAACACTAGCTCAATATCCTGGTAAGAGAATATTAATGTACATTGTAGTAGCTGATATCCCACCTAAATATGGAATGTTACTTTCTCACTCATGGGGAGAAAGGTTACAGGGATCTCTACAATTGGACATGTCTTATGCTACTATATCAGTTTTTGGCCAGCCTAAAAATTTATATAGGGAAACATTGATGAATTACATGGTCAGTAGTACTGAAAGGTCCATAAACTACCCAATTTACTCTACACCAACCGACCTTGATTCTTTTATCGTATGTAACTCTGAAACTAATGAAATCCAAACTGAACTAGCAGAGAAAAAGAAAACACCAAATAATGATAATTTTTTTCATGAATCTCTATGGCATTTAGAATTTGACGGTTCAGTAAATAAGTTAGGAGTAGGAGTAGGAGTTTGGATCACAAATATGGAGACTAATCACTCAGAAGGCCATTCTTTCAGGCTCAATTTCAAATGTACAAATAATATGGCTGAGTATGAAGCTCTCATCCCATGACTCCAAATCATTAGAAACTCAGGAGGTAAAAGAATTTTAACCATGGGAGATTCAGATTTGATCATAAAATAGGTAAATGGAATTTATTCTATTTACAATACTAGACTAATAAGATACAGAGATACTGTGATAGATTTAATTGATGATTTATTGGAATGTAAATTTGTTGCGATACCTAGAAAACAAAATATACAAGCTCACTATCTTGCAACTTGTGCTAGTACATGAAATTTAACATTCCAACGTAATCACAGATATACTACTCAAGTCAAGCATAGGCCAATAATTCTAGAAAATCTCAAGTATTAGCAAATTTTTTCTCAGCATGAACAAATTTACAAGTTTATGAACAATGAAGGAGAATTTCAGAATTGTAATATAGATACAGATTGTAATATAAGTCATGATTTGGTTTGTGAAATTTATTTTAATAACTTAGATGTAAATAGAATAAAGTTTGATAAACCAACTAGATTTAGTCAAGCTGATATAGATAACTTAGAGAAAGTAGAGATTTAATAAATTATTGAGGATGAATCAGACATATTGAGTCTTAAGGATAATCTCTTACCTAAAGTTTTAACTCCCTTAGAAGATCTGTTTGACTCAAATGATGTAGCTACAAACCCAAAAATGGAGCCAGTTAGATCTGATATAGAAGAATGCAAAATTGGAACAGAGTTAAAACCCAAAACAATCAAACTTTCCAAAATTTTACCTCAACAAGAGAAGGAAAAATATATTACTCTTTTAAAGGAATATCAAGATGTCTTTTCCTGGAGTTATGAGGATCTCAAATCCTATGATACCAACATAATCTAACATAAAATTCCAATAAAATAATATCAGAAGCCATTTAAACAAAATTTAAGAATTAACCTTATTTTATTACCTTTGATAGAAAAATAAGTGAAAAGAATGTATGATGCACAGATCACTGCACCAATCCAATATTTTGATTGGGTTTCCAGCCTAGTTCCAACAAGAAATAAAACAAGAGAGATAAGATTATGTGTTGGCCCAAGGAATATAAACAAGGTGTCCTTGAAGGATAATTACCCTTTACATAAAATGGATCATATATTACAAAGGGTAGTTGGCTCCTCTAGGATGTCTATTTTATATGGTTTTTCAGGATATAACCAGATCTTAATCGAAAATAAGATCAAGCTAAAACAACATTTATTACTCCTTGGGGCACTTTTATGTATGTAAAAATTCCTTTTGGTCTAATGAATGCAGGGGAAACCTTTGAAAGGGCTATAGACATAGCTTTTGCAAAGGAAATACATGAGTTCTTAGTAATTTACTTAGATGACATTACTATATTTTCCAAAATAGATAATGAACACTTGGATCATTTGAGACAAGTTTTTATTAAGTGCAGGAAATATGGCATCTCTTTAAATCCTAAGAAAAGTCTATTTGCATTAGAAGAAGGTAATTTAATTGGACACATAATTTTAAAATAAGGAATTGGGATAGATCATACTAGGATAGAAGAAATTATGAACATCAGTCCACCAAGAAACATCAAAGAATTACAAGCCTTTCTAGGTAAGATTAATATTTTAAGAAGATTCATATCTAATTTGGTTGAGATAATTAGAGAACTAAATAACATGCTCAAAAAATATTATGTTCTTAAATGGATTTTTGATTCTAAACAATCATTTGAATCTATCAAACAATCCTTAACCAAAAATCCAGTCCTAATAAGTCCCGACTTTAAGAAAGATTTTATAATATTTTCATTTGATTCAGAAGACACCATTGCTGCAGTTTTACTGCAGAAAAATGATCGAGGATTTCAAAAACCCATATATTTTTCAGTAAAGCCCTTAGAGATTCCCCTTTGAGGTACAAAATTATGGTAAAACAAGCCCTAACTTTGGTTAAGGCCATTAAAGTCTTCAGGGTTTATATTCTCTACTTTCATATCATTGCCTATGTCCCAAATTATGTAGTAAAAGACATTCTTACTCAGGATGGTCCTGATGGAAGAAGAGGTAAGTAGATTTCCACTATCTTAGAATATGACATAGAGATAAAATCCACAAAACTCATCAAAGTTCAAGGACTAGCTAGACTTATGGTTGAATCCAACTGCAATGTCCTAGACATAAATTTTATTTCTCAAGTAGATGATCAGGAAGAGATGGTGACTCAATCGATCAGTGAAGCCTTCTCAGATGAACCTTTGTATTAAAATATCATATTTGTACTCCAAAACTTATAATATCCTCCTGGATTGTGAAGAACCAAAGCTATATTCTTAAAACTTAAAGCAGTAAGATTTTGCATCTTAGATAATGTTCTTTTTTGGAGAGGTCATAGTGGGATTTTATTAAATTGTTTATTAAAGGAAGAAGCTAACAAAATACTTGAATAATTTCATGTAGGTGACTGTGGAGGACACTTATATTGGAAATCTATAGAAAATAAGATCCCAAGAGTTGGTTTTTATTGGCCTACCTTGTTTGTTGATGTCAAAAAGTATGTAACTTCATTTCATAACTGCCAAATGTTTTAGGGTGAGAAGAAATTATTATCCCTCCCTTTAAATCGTATTTCAACTGAAATTCCATTTAAACAATGGCGTTTGGACTTCATTGGTGAAATTCATCCTCCTTATTTAGGCCAACATAAGTGGATTTTGACAACCACTGATTATTTTACTAAGTGGATTGAAGCCATACCCTCCAGACAAGAAATAGATACTGTCATTATTTCCCTAGAAAACAACATTCTTTCAAGATTTGGATGCCCCAAAAATATAATTACTGAGAATGCAGCAACATTCAAATCGAAGAAAATGGTTGATTTTTACCACAAATACCATATTACCTTAGGCCATTCCACTGCATATTATCCCCAAGGTAATGAACTAGCTCAATCCTAAAACAAAAGCCTTGTAAATATCATCAAAAAGTTACTTGAAGACAATAAAAAGACTTGGAATAAGAAGATAGTGAATGCCTTATGGGCAGATAGGCTTACTACCAAAAAATCCATTGTTAATTCCCCTTACCAACTTGTCTTTGGAATGGATGTTGTTTTTCCATCCTCCCTAGGTGTACCAGTGATGAAAATTATACAAGAGTTACAAGTGGAAACAAATGACATTCAAGGAAGGATCAATAAAACTATTCACTTGAAACAAACAAGGGAAGAACTTTATATCAAATCTCAAGTCATTCAGGATTAAAAAAAAAAATTGATAAAAAGACTCAAGAGGATGATTTCTACATAGGAGATAAAGTTTTAAAGTGGGATTCCAGACAAGAAGACAAAGGTAAACACGGAAAAATTGATTTTTTGTGGAAAGGAACTTATGTGATTTATGGATATAGAGGTAATAATGCTTTCTTTCTTAAAGAAATGAATGTAATGGATCTGCAAGAAGGATGAGTAAATGGAAGGATGATGAAGCACTACCACTATCCTGAGTTAACAAATAGTTAGCTTTTATTCACTTTGATCATTGTACATATAAATTGTAAAGTTTAGATTGGATTGGATGCTTCCCTAGCAAAGTTGAAGCCCAAAGAGAAGGCCCTAAGCTTTGAGAGGTAAAAATCATAACTATGAACAAGTTGCAGATATCACAAGACATTTACAGGGTCATCACAGTCAATTCCAAAGGCTACTAATCTCAAAGTTCTTGATATTTCACCAGGAAATGTCATCCCCATGTGGAGCCACTGTTAGGGTCCTATAATAATAGTGTTCATAAATTTTGAGTTGACCTTGATAGTCTTGTAAATATGTACATACCTTGCTTTCTGCAAGTTGTTTTCCCATATTTTGAAAAGATAAAAAATAATTTTAAGAATGGCAGTCAAAATGGATTTATTTACAAAAATAAACAGTTTTGAATAAAGGTTAAAAGGATATTAGTTAAATTGTATTAGTGAATAAAGAGTATCAGTCAAGGCAAGTCAGATTTCAGAAAATATCTAAAGGCTAGCAAGGAGGACACCAAGGCATCCACCTGGTTTATCCTCAAAACTGTTTCTATTTAGTATGGATAAAATAGGATAGCTTACTGATTTTTTAAGCAGTTGTCTCTATTTTTATTTTAAATATATTTTATTTTCCTAAGTTAATTCCTAGAAGTCATCTAGGATATTTTGTAAAACCTTATGTATAAATACTTCATCTTAAGAAGTATTTGGTGTGGAATAAAATTGTTGGGATTGTTATAGTCATTTCTTCTTGGACTTTAAATCTTTTGTGTGTCAAATCTTCAAGTAGTAGGCTCGATCAAAGCAAATCGACATCATACGTTAGCGTCCCTGTGATGAGCTATTTGGAGTGAAGTATTTTCTTCATTTTTCATTGTTTCTTTTCTCTGTTACATGCATCCATTTATGTTTATGCTAAATATGAATGTATAACTAGGAGTATTACTACAAGATATGTTAATAACTCCATGTTTTTAACTAGTTATCATCTATATGTTTTCCTTTGATTTCTAGTCTAGGGAATTCTTAATTTCTCCCTCATTCGTTTGACCTCTCCTACTACTTCCCTTTTCCGGATTTAAGGATTCTTAAGTGCCCTTTATCCCGATTATACCACTTCACAAAAACAACTTTCCAAGATATCTAAGGGTTATCTATCTTTCCCTAAAGGCATTTTACCTTTTTTCCCTTGATCCTAGTCCCGTTAGCTTGATATTGACTCCATAGCCAAATGGACAAATAGATTTCCCACTATCCATCCTTTCAAGTGATTTTCCCCCCAAATCAGACAAAACCAAACCAAATCTGACCTTTCATAACTAGCCTAATATTCATAAATTAAAACAAAGTTAATCTTTAAAGAGAAAGACCTCTATGAACCCTAGGAAGGCTAGATCCTAGATTTTGAAGTAGGTTTGTGGTTACCTCTAGAATTATTGGACTAAAAACCAAAATTACACAACTTAAGAATTACTAGAGTGATAACAGTAAGATTCCTGGTTTTGGCTATGGAGCTTGCTCATGGGGTTACAGTCCAGTTGAGACTACCTCTGTGAATGTGCAACATATTCACCACTCATATACACAAAAAAAATATGGTATTCAATATTCTATTTTAAAAAATCAATTCAATCATTCAACCTTCACTAAGAAGGAGCTTTATGACACTCCAATCCATTGCTTCGACAAAATTTGTCTCACAACAAGTCATGGTTCAAAATTGTTCAACGATTAGACAGAATGAAGGGATTAGAATAAAAAAATTCCAACATGAAAGTAGGATCATTGTTAGCCTTAGCACTCTAGCAAGCTCAAATACATGGATTCTCTCCCCCAGGGTTTAATTGTCCTTCGAAGGTCAATGAGAAATTTTACGAACAACTGATAAATACACTAGAAACTTAACTCTGGATCCACGAACATTTTGGTCTTGTTCAGGTACTTGAGATTCATTCGAAAGCATTGCTTGGACTTGAGGAAAAATCTCAGCCATAACTTTTGAGGAGGAATTTTCTCAGCTCAACGAAAAAAAAAGTTATGGTACAGGTGAGAGTATAAAAAAACACACTTGAGTAGAAGTAGGTCAGGGCAGACTCACTCATGAACATAGATGTTAGGGAAGTGTATGGAAGGGAGAGGAAGGTAGGGTTGCTACTACATGACCTGAAAAATGTGCTAGAAAACGGAAGAGAAACAGAGATATAAAATTAGGCTGGTCGAAAAACCATTGACTCACAATAAATAGGCCAGGTAGGAATAGGAATATGCCTGCTGCTCTGATACCATGTCAAACACACACATGGTATGCATTGGATGAAGCATAAACATGAGATTTCATTTATATTGACGATATATGTACATTTACAATAATTTTTTTGGTGACCGTTGGATTCATATTCCAACGTCTCTTGGACTCCCCTTGACCGTTCGGCTTCCACACTAATCCTAGAAGGATTATGTTTACAACAAGGAATAGCCCATGCAAGCCCAAAACAATAGTAATGCCAAAAAAATTAATTATTTATCCCAATACCCAAGGCTTCACGGAGTGCATGAAAACATATGAAACCATATTTAAGTTCATGGGTCTTTAACCCACGCAGAAAACATTATGTGATTGGATTGAGCACCAATAAAAACCTCGTTGTGAGATCGTGCTGCATTTAGGGACCAAAGGTTTTTTTACTATGGTATTGATGAAGTTGTAGGATAGGGGTAGATTCTTTCAAGGAGGTACCTATTTAATTGCTTATGTGGGCCTATACATGTGGCTATGGAAGGAGAAATTCACCCCAGAGAAAGATTCCTTTACTAATGGCCTGATCTGGGTCATGTTGTAATCCCTCCCTTTATATTATTGGCTTCCCTCAAACCTAAAGTTTACGGAGACACATTACTGAATTTTTTAAAGATTACTGATGTGACAATGCAAGGAATATATACCTCATATGATAAGATCTATGTGGATATGGATTTTTTAGGTGTGCTACCAAAAGCAATCAAATTGAAATTTTGGGATGAATTCTAGCAACAACCGATAGATTATGAACAAAATCCATTTAAGTGTAGACACTTCCATGAGCATGGGCACTTGATCAGGGAATTCCCCCCTAAATAAAGCTAAGGAATAGGGTAAATAACATTATCAAAAGGACGCAGACAACTTTGTAAATCCAAATACAAGGGGATGAGCCAACATAACACACCAACAACAAAATAGAGGGATAATGACATCACATAAAAATTTTGGGATATTATTGGAGAATAATATAGAAGATAACTATAATTAGGAAGATAAAATGGAGAATCAAGATGATGATATAGAGGAGGGAAGGATGGAATCCCCAAAGGATTTGGGGAAAAATGTGGAAATACGATATCTAAGAAATATTTTGAAGGTCATTTTGAAATGGCCCCAAGTGAAGTAGGAACATAGGAACTATATCTATAGGAAATAATGGAATTTGGAGGGATAAACCTACTGAAAATGGTGGAAAAAGGGAGAAAAAATGGCTTAGAGGCCATCTAAGTGGATCATATGGATCAGATCTAGTACCTCTAACTGATGCGAAAGGAGGAAAATATTAATGGACAGAAACAACCACATGATGAATTTTGAATAATGGGAGTCAAGGCACCGGAAGCCCAAACTCTGTCAACACATAACAATACCCCGAGGAAAAGTGGAAGGAAATTGAATCATGTATCCATCTAGGAATTGGCAGAAATGCTAATAAACTGATGTAAGATGAGATATCTAAGCTTACAACTTGATCTCCATAGTTAAAATAAAAAATTTAACGTGGAATGCAAGAGGCATAAAAAACCTAAGAAAAAAAATATTTTTAAAGAAAAAGATGAAAACGAAACATCCAAATATTGTGTTCCTACAAGAAAGGAAATGTTTAATAGAAAAGATAAAGAAAATTAGTAATAAATTAAGAAGGGGATTTACATAATTGGAGGTGGAAGCTCAAAATACTACAGGAGGTTTGGTGACCTAGTGGAAACCTCAAGTTTAGAATCTAATAGATGAAAAAGCATCTAGATATTTCCTATTGTGAGAGATGCAGATAATAGTTATCCAAGGGTTTATTAATTTTACAAATATTTAGGACCCTTAGAGAATATATGAAAAAATAAGTTTTATCCAAGCCCTTATGGACCTTAGAGATAGAAAAATCCATCTCCCCTGGAATATAGGGGGGTCTTTTAATATGATGACCTCCTTAGTAGAAAATAAGGGCATCAAAGGAAGATTTATAGATATTTTGAGACCTTTAAAAGGTTCATTGAAGACGAAAATATAATTGATACGGATAAAGGAAATGGAACATTTACTTGGATAAACAAGCATAGAGTGGAGCATGAAGTGGGTTGAAGGATGGAAAGATTCCCATTATTAGAGGATTTGTTTATCTGATGGCTGGATATGGAAGAAAATATCCTCCCATGTAGGGGTTGAGATCATTGGCCGATGGTGTTAACAATTGCAATGTTGGGGACACCTAAAAATATTCATTCGTATTTTAGGCATTCTGGATAGATCATCCCTCATTTATAGGGAGTATCAAAAAAATGGTGGGAGAATATGCTCCCAATCAGGGGCTTTAAGATGTATAAAGTGCAGGTAAGGTTAACATATATTAAAACCTAATTAATATCGTGGAACAAGACATAGTTTGGTGACATATTTTAGGAGAGGAGATATTTCGAACTAAAGATTAAGGCATTACAAAAAAACACTGATTAAGAAGGATATACAGAGGAAAGGAATAATGAGGAAACATAGATTTTGAAACTATGGGAGGAAAGATGCTGGTAGGAAGAGATCTTAGGTAAACAAAATCATTGAGTCTTGTGGCCTAGGAAGGAGAAAAATAATACCAAATTATTTTTCCCATCAACAATTGAACATTGAAACTCTAATCAAATCCTTCAGATTAAGGACTAGAAAGGATAGTCTTATGAAGCATAACATGGAATTCAGGAGGTTTTGGTTCAACATTTATAGAATATTTTGTAGGAGCCTCAACTCAATAGGTTAAAATTTATCCATAAGGTAGTAAAGCATATTAAAAAACTAATAACAAAGGAAAATAATAAGAATTTAAATAATCCCATCTCCATGGAAGAACTGGCCCAGGAAGTAAATGAGATTCCTCATGGTAAAGTGCAAGTCCAGATGGATTTTCCATAGACTTCTTCAAAGCCTACTAGGAAATAGTTAAGACAAATGTGTTTGAGGTGGTTGCTAACTCCCGAGACTCAGCTACAATTCTTAGGGTTCTCATTGGAGGAAATTTCAGCCTAAAAGTGGCCTCCTAAGGGAAAATAATAAAATAATAGTTGAAATAGTAAAATAAGAGATGAATTGTGGAGGGAAAAGAAGAAATTTATTTTTTTAATTGTATTTTTTAGCTTGTTTCCTTATAGGTGTCTCAAATTTCAAGCATAGTCAGTAATTAGATGTAAAATTAAATTCCGTATCCAATGAGTACAATTATGCATACTTTTGAGAGGACCGAGATTGATAAAAAAATAGATACATTAAAAAAACACACTGAACACACTTTTTTAATGTATATTCAATATTTATTAATCTAGATCTTCTAAAAAGTATGCATAATGGGTACTCTTTGGATCTGGAATTTAATTGCGCATACAATGAGTGCCTAGAGTTGAAATTTGATTCAACCTATAAGCCCAAAATGTAATTAAAAAATAGTTTTCTATTTTTTACATCCAAAATACTTACATGTACCTCTTTTTAAATTTAAAGGATTTTCATTGGTTTAGATATTATGACATGGAAATTAAAAGAAAATTTCATTGGAACTTTTAGGATAAAATTTCCTGTAATGAAACTCTACGTTTATCACCCTTATTCCGAAGGAGGAAAAGGTAAGTACCCCTAATAAATTTCAACCAATATCTCTCTACAATGTGACTTATAATATTATATCAAAAGTGGAATCCAGTAGGATCAAAACGATACATCCTATTTTGATATCAAAAGAATAGTCAGGTTATATGGCGAGTATATAGATTCTAGATAATGTGATTCATGCCCATTAGATTTCCCATTCTCTATAGAGGGTGGGGAAGGAAATAATGATAATACAACTATATCTTTGGAAGGCATATGAAAATATCAGTTGGGAGTGTATCGAGGTTGTACTAATGACTTTTTGGTTTGATGATAGATGGAAAAATTGGATAATGGCTTGGGTCACCTCCCACATATTTTCAATGCTGCTAAATGGTGCTCTGGAAAAACCATTTTTCCCTTCCCAGGGAATTTTCAAAGGTGACCGCATGTCACTGTTCCTATTTTTCATAATGCTGGAAGGACTGGGTAGAGAAATTTCAGCAACTACTAGGGAATGGCATATTATAGGCCTCCCATTACACGAAGTATGTTAGGTTACCACACACCAATAGTTTTTGACCATGCCATGATGCATGGTATCCCCATGGTGAAAGAAGTTCGTTCTTTCAAGCCAATCCTAAGAACCTTTAAGAAAACCTCAAATATGGAGATAAACCACTCCAAGTATATGATTTTTTTATTCAACACACATATTTATATTCCGAGAAGCTTTACTTCTATCCTAGGGTTCGAAGGAAAATGTATCCCTTTAAAGTATCTAGGAATACCTCTAACTAATCAAAAATGGAAGAAATATAATTGGAAAAAGGTTTTATTGATATTAGAGGATAGGGTCAAAGAATTTAGTGTTAGAGCTCTCAACTTGTCAGGTAGGTTAGTTTTTACTAAAGAAATTTTACAATAAATTACTGGGATTATGTTATCCACACTCCTAGCTCCAAAGCGGGTTTTGCAGAAAATATGAGAAATAATGTTTTTTATGGAATGGAGGCAAGGATAAAATAAAATGGGTGTTGGTATCCTAAAAAACTATATGTAAACCAAAATATGCAATATTCTTAGGCCTATAAGACCTGAAAATGGTCAATAAAATGAATGGAGCTAAACTATGGAGATGGTGGCTAAAATGAAGGTTGATGCCATGGGAACAACTCTGTAGAGGAAAATATGCCCCCAACCTTTCTATGAAATACATTGTTCATATGTCATGGCCAATTCAAGGGTCAAAGATATGGAATATGGCATGGGGAAATGGAGAAAAAATAGAACACAATTTCTTTTGGGATATCAAAAATGTAAGTTCAACTATGTTTTTGGATGATGCTTGGAAAAAACAACCCAATTTAAGCAAGGAGGAGTGATGCCCCATCCAATTATCCACTGAGAGTCACCACCGCAAAAACTGCACCAATTCTGGGAATGGGGGGTGAACGGAAATAAATGGTGAAAGTGGAACCTTAACCTATTTCGAGATCTTATCCATAAAAAGGAATTGGACCAAGGATTAATAGATTAATTAAGAAGGAGAATAATCCTACATACTGAGGACTAGGATCAAATAATATGGGGGAAAAAGAATGAGGAGAATTCAATCTCAAAGAAGTGAAAGTATATATTAACGATGGACAATGTGAGTTATATTATCCAATGTGGATGATATTGTGGTCATTGGCCCATTGGAAAAAAATTGAAACCTACATGTGGCTGGTGATGTACCATTGTAGAAATATGAAAACAAAATTACAACTTTAGAAGAAATTTAATCTAAATTAAGAGACAAAATTCTACTCTATTTTTTTGCAAAAATTAATCCACAATTTAGAACAACATTCACAAACATGCATCAATCGCATACACAAGTACACATATTTATCTAGGGGAAACGATCTGGTAAAATCACCTTAAGCTTTATTTCATTAATCAGATGAATAGATAATGTAATGCAATTTCTTTATCACTCCAAGCTCCACCTGCAAGTGAATAACCGTTGTCTCTACACAATCTAACCCAGTCTTGGTCAATTCTTGCATTTTCTTGAGATCATATTTCCTTGCACAAATAATGAGGAAATTTACCCCTATTCCTTATGAATTTACTCCAAATTGATTGTGAAATTCCCAAGGATTTATCACTAATTGCATGCAACACATGTACACTCAAAACTAATCTATGATTGATTTTACACTTCCTCTGAATTTGCACCACAACTGAGAAATTAGAATTACTTGCATGAATGAGATATTTTTTTTGATTGATTAGTTTACTAAATGATCGGTGAGTTAGACTACTATCCCACTACACAACTAACCTCCAACTAGTTCTATCAATAGCTAGAACTAGTTTAACTGGATACAACTGGAAAGAACTGAAATTGATTGCTACAAATTAGCAATCAACACATGAAAACTAAACTCCAAGCCTTTAACTCAAATATACTAATCTAAGAAAGTGACAAGAGCCATTTCACCTCAGTGAACTACCTCCAAGTTGGTTTTCTATGTAAAAGTTCAAATTTTCTCAAATTGACCAAGGAAAAGTGAAAATGAAACTTTCCTGCTGCACTTTGCAACACTCCCTCTTAGCAAGAAAGAAATTATCAACCACCCCTATCCTACACCTGTATAATTCAAACTTACCTCTTCACAAATCCTTTTTAAATATGTCACCATATTGTTCCTCTATCAGAATGTACTATAGCAACATTATCCTCCTATGCACACAATCTCATAAATGATGATACCATATATCTATATGCTTGGATCTATTGTGAAATACCATATTATCATAGAGCTTAATGAAACTATTATTATCACATTAGATCATAGTTGTATCCATCTCCTAACCAAAAAATTCCACAATTATCTTTCTCATCCAAATTTCCTCACATGCTACTTGAATTCCATCCATGTATTCAGCTTTTTCTGAGTTGAGTGCCATAGACCTCCACTTGTTGCTGTACCGAGAGATTTTTGGAGACTCAACACTAAAATCTCCACTTGATGTACTTTTTCGGTTGGATGGAATCCCTCCCCAATATGCATCTATTAAGCCACACCACTTTACTCCCTCTATCCCTTTGTGCCATAATCCCTATTCAGTAGTGCCTCTGAGGTACCATAAAACATGCTTTGCTCCAATACAATTGTATCATCCTAATGATAGCTTGACTCAGGTGGTTTACTAAATATCATATATATAATTGTGTGTTATAAATATATATTAGTGAACCCGCTAGGTGTTGGTAGATGGTAACATCAACCTTGTTCACCTGAACTGGCATTATCCTTCCTCTAGTTGGTCACTAGTGGTGTCTCTATGGGCCTATGACTCTCCATGTGAAATATCTCTAGTATATTATTGGCATACTTTTCTTGATACACATAGAATTCCACATCGCCTTTCCATACTTCATCCCAAGAAAGTATTACATGAGACCCATGTCTTTCATATCAAATTCTCTTGTAAGGTCCTCCTTCCAAGAGATGATTAGCTTCTCATAACCTATGAATATTAAATCATCAAATATAGAACAATGATAATAAATTTATCTTCTACCAAAATATGATAGATTTTCACATCCGCTTCAGTTTTGATGAAGCTCAAACCAGTGAGATAACTATCAATCCGAATGTACCAAGCTTGGGGTGCCTATTTGAGACCGTCAAATTCTCGCCTAAGTTTGTGCACATGAGACTCCTAATAAAATGTCTCAAATCCTTTTGGTTCCTCGATGTACACTTCCTCCTCAATAACACCATTGATAAATGTTGTTTTTACATCCATCTGGTGGATTTTCCACTCCATATGCGTAGCAAGTGCAAGAATTTATCTAATTGATGAATTCCTTCTTATGGGAGAAAAGGTTTCCTCATATTGAATTCCCTCAACTTGTGAGAATTATTTAGACACAAATCTGTCCTTAGACTTCTCTATGATTTCATCTCCTGAATTCTTAACTTTGAAGATACACCTCAAACACACAACTAATTTATCCACTAGTCTTTGGACCACTTTCCAAACACTGTTATTCATTATTAATTTGTATTCTTCCACCATGGTATTAACCCAAAATAGTTTCCCAACTACTTCCTCAAAAGAGGATGGCTCAATCTCTACAATATTCGGCATTAGAGCCATGTAGCGAATGTACCCATCAAGTAATTTCCTTTCTTGAAGGAGCTCCCACATTATCTTATCCAGGTGGATATTGGTGGCCACTTGCCTATTCCACTTGGACCCCCACCATTGTTTCTTTCAATTATTCAATTCTCTTAATCGTAGCACAGTTTACTATTTTTGGTTTTTTTCTGGTTCCTGAATTACTGGAGCCATTTTCAGGCCCTAAAAAACATTTTTTAGAAAACTAGGGCCAACACGAGTCCATGCCCAATTTTGTCCACTCAAAATTTGTATTCATCAGATATATCTTTCTAATGAGATATTTTTCTTGTCAAACAAAGACCATATGCCAACGTTATGACCCGCAGAGGTTGATGTACCAATTTACCCAAACGAGGCCCATAGTTTTGGTGCTTCATCTCCTAGGGTAAGTTTTTTGGATGTTTAGGGGTTTCCTTTCTTTCTTAATATTAAATAGCCCTTCAATCCTCATCGTAACATAGTTCAAGTGGATGTAGTTGCCACATCTCTTCTCAGAGATAAGCTACCATCACCCAAGCTAGTTTATTTCCATTATGTATGTAAGCATATTCCATTATATGATATTAATGAAATGAAGATATATTTTTCCTGCATATTTGTGTCCATTTTTATATTTGTATTATGTTGCATTCCTGTATAAATTAGTATCAGTGGCACCAGAGCGCTATGCTCTTTCACTATTTTTCTTTACATGTCCCCAACAAGGTAAGGAAATGAGTTAGGGCTCAATCTAGTTAAACCCTTGCAAGGTCAGCCTCGCAAAACCCAACGACCCGCCATGGTGGATGAAAAGAAAGAAGAGGGAGAGGAGATCCTGTCAAAATATTTCTCAAGGAGGCCCTCGAGAAAAAAAAAGAATGCGATGACACCCTTTAAGGTAAAACTCAACTTTACATTCTTGTATTTCAAGTTGAGATAGATGCATATGTTGTAGATGAAATGGTTAAATATGTTGGATGGATATTTTTATGTTCATTATTTTTCCAATAAGGAAAATATTAAATTTTCACTCTTGAAAGTTGTCAGCCACGTCAACAACTCGTGGGAAACCTACTGTGAGTAGAAGGTCGAGGGGGAATATTCACTATTCTTGGTCACACCCACTTGGAATTATTTCCATGACACCATTAAGGAATAGTACCACCCTATCGAGAGCTATGAAGACAATTACATAAAATGGAATACATTGTGGAAACAAAGGGATCAAGATATGCATGCCCTGACAAATATTTTCCATACCCTATGCACAAAGCTGGGTATAAAAGAATCTGAGAAGAATATGGTTCTCAAGTACCATAGTTGTTTGAAAAAATACATTCAAAGGAAATGAGTTCCTAAACATATCCTCATTTGGTGCACGATACCGATATGCTACCAAAATTGAGAAGAAATTGAAGCAGAAGAAGTGAGACTTTCGATGTTCAAACCCAAAGAAGTAAAAATATGCCCCCAAGCCACGAAGAAAAAGGAAAAACTGGACCAGGACCCCTAAGTGAAACTCCTCAAAGCAGAAATCCAAGTGTGAAGGGAAGGAAAGGAAGGACACCGGAAAGTGGTGTGACATCCATAAAATCCCCACGCATAACAAGAATGAATGTCGTGTAAAGGAGGCATTGGTGGCTTAGCTGAGAGACTGAGAGGCAGATGCCTATTTTGATTAAGATTTGGAACCTAGAAAGGGAAATGATAAGGGTAAGTTAGTCATTGACACATAACACAATATGGCAGTGGCTACCACCAAGCTTCAAAAGCAAGAACCCCAAGATCGAGAGGAGGGGGAGCACCTCTTTCACTCACATATGTGGGTGAAGGGGACGCCTCTAAAATTCATTCTTGACAGCAAGATCCAAAATAACCTCATTTCAGAAGATTTTGTGAAGCGATTGGGCCTACCGACCACACCACACTCGCACTTGTACATAATCAGGTGGATTCCCAAAGGACGAGATCTCTGCATCAATCATTAGTGCCTCCCTCCCTATAGCATCAAGCTCTTCATGGATGAGATATTGTGTGATATAGCTCCTCTTGATGTTTATAATTTTAATTAGGCCAACCATACTTTTGGAAGCGTCATGCTGTATATGAGTCTAGGCCTCACACTACTATTATTTATATGGGTAATAAGTTATACAGGATACCAAAAGCAGCCTCGCCTACCTGCATCTGTTTGATCTCTGCTAAGAAATGCAGTAAGATCATATCCTAGACCAATAAATTTTATTTTCTTTCTGATTCGCTCTCAAATTAAGGGGAAGATTGTAGCCACATAAATTTCTCTCGGGAAGGGTTCATCCACACAAAAGAAGCAAGTGATATGGTCGTGGAAGGATACATGGACATCTTCTCCTCAGCTGCAGGGGCACCCTTGCATTTTCAAGTGAGAATTAGATCAGTCTAACTACTCGATGACCTCTACCCTAAGGGCTGATATATCACCATTACACTCTAGAAAATTAAGAGATCATGTGGAAAATTCAGTAATTGATGCAAAAAGGGCACATCTGACCAAGTTCTTGACCTTGTGGGAGACTGATTGTACTTGTACAGGAGAAGGATGGGACCAAGATGCTCTGCATTGGTTACTGGGCACTAAAAAAAATCATCGTTAGGAATAGGTATCTAATCCCACAGATTGATTAGCTTTTATACCATCTCAAGCGGGCGAAGTATTTCATTAAGATCGATCTCAAGTCTAGCTATCACCAGGTTCCAATAGAGCCCACAGATGTATGGAAGACCATCTTCAAATCTAAGGAATCGATTTTTGAATGGTTGGTTATGCCAATCGAGTTGAAAAATTCCCATACTAATTTTATGAGGATAATGGATGACATCTTATGGAGCTTCACCAACTCATTCGTGGTTTTTTATCTAGATGACATCCTCATCTTCAGTAAGAGGTTGGAAGAATAATTGCAACATATTCGACAGGTGTTGGGGCCCTTGTTTTGAAAAACCTTGTTTTGAACATTTTGAATTGAAACAATGACTAGATTTTGGGGTTGCGGAACGAGGGCACATGGCAGCCACAACCAAGTCGTAACCACATCAAACGGAGGAGCTACCAAGGTTGCGAAGGAATAGGCACATAGCAGAGGAAACTAGATGCATAAGTACAGATAAGGAGAATATACAGCAGAAGAACGCAAGAGGAACACACAGATAATCAGAGAAAAGCTAGAAGCAGCTGAAGAAGGACATAAGAAGAACTAACAGTCGCTACAGCGGGTGGATAAATAGCTATCACCCGGAAGAAAGCAGAAAGAAGAGAGCAATTGAAGGAGAAGAAACGCATGCTGCAGCAGGAACCCAGATTATGGAGGAGGTCTTTGTAGTTCCTAAGGTTCTATTGATGTACATCTCTGTTCTGCAAGGCATATTTATCATATTTGTAAGCCCATTGCAAAGCTATGTAACTGTGGATTCGGCCAAGAGCTTAATATAATTGCAGGTTGATGTCTATTTGTGTGATTTACATGCATGTGTGTTGGTTGAGATGCTTTAAAAATTTCATTTGCTTAATATCTATATGCTCTCTGAATGTTATTGTGTATGTGACTCTATCTATGCAATCTAATCACTGATGAGAATGAGTTGCGGATCTGTTCCTTGCCACTGGTCTATTCCCCTTTTGCATGTGGTCATGACACGCCTCGGGTGAGACTCTCTACTCTCTAGAGTAGGGTGATAATGCCGGCGTGATCCTAGACTATAGCAGATTCCTTTGTTGGCCACAACTCCTGAACCTGGGTCTTGCCCGTGCAACCTGATCACTCGCCAACAAATGGTTCCGTTGCCGGGACCCACATGATATGAGGGGATCTAGACCATGGTATCACAGATCTTCAAAGGAGAGATACGGCGATGGTGGGATAATCATTTAGACCATTTCATTGCTCAGCAAGTGGAGTTGACTAAGAAAGGGGAGGCAGCGATCAAGGAACTCGTCCTTTTCTCAGATTTAGCCGGTGATACGTACGAAATTTTCTGGGGAAAGTTCCCTACCGACCTTTACAATTGGTTGCGGAGGTTACAGATGAAGGTGCCTCAAGATGGCTCGGGGAAGATAAACCACAGGTGGGCGCACGGAGATCTAGTGGCTCTGCATCGGTTGGACACCGAGTTGACCCACGCAGTGGATTTTTGGGTGGAGACCACGTTGGAGGGATACATTATGAATTTTGCCGCTGAGTGCTATCAATCCTTCTCAAAGGCCGAGGCTATCTTCCGCTCCGGGCTAAGAGGGAAGCTGCTTAAAGATATTCCGCTGTGGATTAAAGCTCTGATGGTGGATGAAGGGTTGATAGAATTCCACAAGACGAGTATTGAAGCATAAACCATCGGTGCTGGGGAAAGGTTTGAAGGGATCGATGCTACTTAGAGTGTGACGTGGGGAGTGGGGAATGGATGTTGAGGCCGCAAGGATGTTGAGGGAGCGACGTGCACATCGACGGGCACAGATTGCTGATAGGTGGCGAAGAAGGGTGATGCGAGATTTGAAAAGACGAGAGATCAAGAGGAAGAATCATAAGGAGGCGCCTCAGAGGGTAGGAATTATGGACGCGGATACACAGGGATGAGAAGGGACCGCTGTGTGAGTGCGATGGGTGCATGGGAACCAAGCCCAGCGAGCAAGGGAGACGGTGACTGACGAAGATGATGAAGGTATGTAGCCCGAGGAAAGTTCCGATGGTGAGTGGTACATTGTGATGCAGCGGTTGTTTCAAGAGTGGACGACATTCAGTCCTCCAAGCTGCCATACTCCCCCCAATCTGCATGGCCAGGATCCCTACCTTCCCCTGGTACTTTATCAACCTTTGAGTAATATTTTCGTTAAATTCTAAGCATTGAGTCAATTGCAGAGTAGTTCAGTGTCGACGGTGACACCTGTTAGTAGCAGAGAGGGCTCTGCGATGGTTCATCAAGTGGTCCGAGGCCCACCCAAACCTCGTCATTGTGGACGTGAAGTGGGATTTTGTCCAGGAATTTAAGCTTCCCCAGACGAACCAACAGGGTTTGTCTGAGCTCTGGGAAATTAAACAGAAGGAAGGAGAAACCGCATGGGAGCTAATGCGATGATTCAAGGACGCAATCGGGAAACTTAGTTACTCGATCGATCCGAACCATCAGAGGGACTGGTTCATCAAGGCTTTTCTTCCCTTGACGCGAACCTCCCTCACCCAATAGAAGATTGACAATCTGCAGGACGCCTTGGAGCAGGCCATGAAGATTGAGGCCAGGGCGGGCTACCCTCAGGAATATCGGGGAGGGCCAGGCTTACAGGATCCCTCCTTGGTGGGATTGCAGCATCAAATAGCTAGCTTGACCGAAAAGCTCAAGGAGATACAGCCAGTCAGACCAGCCAGGCCGAACGTTTGGTGCACTCACTGCCTGGTCGAAGGCCATGTCACAACTGAGTGTCCTCGGTTGCGTGGCGCAGGGGTGGGACCCTCGGTCGCGGAAATTCAAGGGGGGCCAACCATAGGTGGTGGCACAGCACAAAATCCGTAGGGGGTATACCAGCCGCAACAGCCTTATGCGGGGTTCCCCTCCCAACTCAACCCAGCCGCCATGGAGTAATGTGAGATTTGCCGGACGGTGGGACATCCACCTCAGATGTGCCCGATCCTATAGAAGTATTCCAACGTGCCAAAAAACGTATATTGTGAGTTCTGCGCTTCCATGACTCACAACACTGAGCAATTCCGGGCTCTCGACGCACTCGCGGACCGGCTGGACCGACCCTCCTACAGGGTGAATGAGGCTCTTAGAGGAATAGGGGGCGGGGCGCACGGAGGCCGCGCTGGGGGGCGCGGGCAGGTTAAATGCTATAACTATGACTAGGAGGGCCATGTGGCTCGCAAATGTCCCCTCCCTCACCGTCCGTGGTGTTCCCAGTGTCACGTAAACGCCCATGCGACAGAAGACTGTCCTGAGCTCATCAAAAAGTGGGAAGAACGTGCACGACAGAGGGGCACGAGTTTGGTAAACGCTGAGCCGTGCATGGTTGCGACTCCGGCCATGCAGAACATCGCTATTGTGATGAGGGGCGGTAAGAAAATGGGGGAGGACGCTTGCAGAAAGGATCCGGCACTATTTTTTAGGCCAGAATACCCGCATCGGGTAATCAGACCTGAGGCACAGAAGAAGTATTTTTAGGAGGCGGTTGAGGCATTTTCTCAGCTGCGCGAAGCGGGAGGCCTGGAGGCACCACTGCCGACAGATCCTGGGCCACAGCATGCCCCAGGAACCCTGATTGAAGAGTGGCTCCAGTTATTCCTCAAGATTGTTGACAGTGCTGCTCTGCGACAACAGCTCAAGTGTACTTTGGAAGGGGCACTGCAGGGGAGGACAGGATTGGGGGAACCGGTGGACACAGCCCCCCAATCGGTGCAGAGCATCAAGCAAAATAAGCGACGAATGGGTAAAGAGTTCCGACTCAATACGCAGGTTGGGGGATTCCAAATCAGTGACACCATGTTTGATTTAGGGTCTGACGTCAACATCCTGCCGCGCAAGACGTGGGAGGCTCTTGGAAAGCCATGACTGGCCTACTCACCCATCAAACTCAGAATGGCGAACCAGTACTACATTCTGCTGATTGGCTGACTCGAAGGTGTCTAGGTCGACATTGTGGGGGTAAAGACTTACACCAATTTTGAGGTTATTGATATTATGGGAGACAAGGATCCTTACCCGACCCTGTTAGGCATTGATTGGGCTTTTGAGAATTATGCTATCATCAACCTCAAAAAGGAGCTGATGATCTTTGAAGATGGGGAGGTTCGGGTCACTCAGCCTCTCGACCCATATTAAGGCCCGAGGTATACCGAGATGGTGGATAACCGGGAGGATGCTCAGATGATGGACCACCTCTACCAGATGACTGCAGGGAAGCGGGAAGACTATATTAACTCGACCGCGACTGGCTCTGTCAGTTGGCGGAGTCTCCAGAGCTCGGAGCTGGGATCTGACCTTGTGTGGGAAGACTGGCAGCAGGGGGGTATGAGACCAGCACGCGGAGATGTGCTCATGTTGTCCGCATCAGTTGGATTGGGGTTGAGTTCAGAGAATACCCCACCCTGTTAGACATGCAAGCTGTCAATACCTTTATTGCTAAGGTTGAGGACATGGTGCCGGAAGGGAGCAGACTACCACTTTTGGATGTCGCACTACAGTCTACAATAGCCTGGTGGTGGAAAAATCACCGCAATACCTTGTCGCGGTGGAGTATTGTGGTAGATGCATTGCGGGCGCAGTTTAAGAAAGATGAAGGCCCTCGAAGAAGGGAGCGGTACTCTGGGACTTCCAATCCGCAGGACCACTTGTGGACTTGTGAGGACTAGTGGCGAGGTATAGGATACCCGGAAGAGCTGTGGGTTCATCGGTTTGTCCACTCTTTAGACACCATTCCCCACGCATGGTACTTGGAGGAGGAACAGAAATGAGGGACTAGTTCTTGGATGGAAGTCGCGAGCAAATTTGCGTTGTGCTTGTCTTTCGCGGGAGACACAGATTTGGAATCTCAGGCATTGCATGCTATCAGGGTGGTACTATTTTTCCACGATCCGCAGACCGACGGCTGCACGCTACCCGCCCGTCCTGATGCCGTGCGAGAGTTGGTCTGCCAAAGGATTGACGGCGACCCGGAGGACGATGGTCTAGAGGACCTGAGACACCTATATTTCGAAGAGAAGGAAGGCGAGCGGAATGTTAACGAAGAGCCAGCCACCGAAGGGGTCCATTTATGGCCGCTGAAGACAAAGAAGCTAAACATCGGTATGGAGGAGAAGCCTAAGTTGGCTACAGTGGGTGATTACTGGGATGAAGAGACGACCAAGGAGATTTTCAGCCTCCTCCAGGAATATGAGGACTTGTTCCCTTCATCGGTATCAGATCAGAAGGGCATCAAAGGCGACCTTGGCGAAATGCGGATCGTGCTGAAACTGGGTGCTAGGCCTGTGAAGCACCGACCCTACCAGTTGAACCCGTGGGTTAAAGAGAAGGTTAAGATGGAAATCGATAAGATGCTGGCTGCGGGTCTAATCTTTCCCGTGGAGGAAGCAGAGTGGGTGAGCGCTATCGTCATCCAAAATAAGAAGGACAAGCTGGAGCTACGGGTTTGTGTCGATTATCACAGTCTGAACAATGCCTGCATTCATGATCCGTTTCCCACCCCTTTCAGTGACGAAGTGTTGGATCATGTTGCGGGGAACGAAGCCTACTCTTTCACTGATGGCTTTTCGGGCTACCATCAGGTGCGTATTGAGGAAGAAGATAAGTCAAAGACAACATTCACCACTGAATGGGGGTCGTTTGCATACCACGTCATGTCGTTTGGCTTGGAGAACGCTCCGGTCGTGTTTTCCCGAATTGTCATCGCCGCCTTCCGGGAGTACATTCACAAGTTCCTGGAAGTCTACATGGACGACTAGACTGTCTACATTTTATTAAAGAAACACGCCACCCTGTTGTGGGTCATGTTTGATCGGTGTCGCCAGCTGTAGATTTCCTTGAACTTAAAGAAATGTATTTTTGTCATTCCATTAGGCACGTTGTTGGGACATGTGGTATGCAAGCAAGGGGTCTACGTCGACCCTACCAAGGTTGTAGTGATCATACACATGGAAGCCCCCAAGATGGTGAAATAGTTGCGGACATTGCTCGGGCAGACAGGATACTACAGGAGGTTTATCCACAACTATGCCAAGATCACTGCTCCGTTAGAACAACTTTTGCGGAAGTCTGCAGTCTTTCAGTGGACGGAGGAGTGTCGGGTAGCCCTGGACACCGTGAAGGAAAAGCTGGCATCGGTGCCTATTCTAGTTCATCTAGACTGGGATAAGCAGTTCCATGTGCATATCGACGCTTCCAGTATTGCACTTGGGGCTGTCTTGGCACAACCCAACGATACAACAGTTCACCACCCAGTTTACTTCGCCAGCCGCAAACTGTCCAATGCGGAGAAGAATTACAGCATGACCGAGAGGGAGGCATTGGCGATGGTGTACTCTCTTCAGAAGTTCTGCCACTATCTTCTATGGGGCAAGTTCAAGTTCTTCACGGACCACTCTGCCTTGAAGTACCTGGTCAATAAGCTTGTTCTGGAAGGACGGATTTGCCGTTGGCTTCTGCTATTTCAGGAATTCACGTTCAAAGTAATCGTCAAGCCCGGGAGGTTGAATGTTGGGCCCGATCACCTATCCAGGTTGGAGACGGGGGAGAATGACAGTTCCCTCGATGATCAGCTTCCAGATGCTGACCTCTTCCGAGTTGAAGTCGTGCCAGATTACTTGGCTGACATTTCCGCCTATCTGACAATGGGGCAATTCCCTTAGGATTATACCCTGCTCTAGAAATGGCATTTGTTCATTCGTACGACCGACTACCAATTGATCGCAGGGCAGCTATACAAACTGGGCCTCGATGAGGTTTTGCGCAGATGCGTCCTTGACCACGAACGGGAAGCGGTAATGTGGGAATGTCACAGCGGTGTTGCGGAAGGGCATGTGGGTGCGAAAGCCACCGCAAGAAAGGTGCTCCAAGCTGGCCTGTGGTGGCGGACAGTACATACCAATTGTAAGGCCTACGTGAAGCGATGCGATGTCTGCCAGCGGACGGGAAGGCCCTCTCACCGGGACGAGCTTCCGTTACACCCAGTGCATGTGTTGCGGCCGTTCGAGAAGTGGGATGTCGATTTCGTAGGTCCCATAGCCCCGGTTGCTAGACACTCCAAGGCCTGGTACATCATTACCATGACTGATTACCTTACCAGGTGGGCTGAGGTAGCGGCGGTACGCAATTGCACAACAGATACAACCGCCTGATTAATTTTTGAGCACATTATTTGTCGATTTGGATGCCCACGAAATTTAACCAGTGATCAAGGTACGCACTTTATTAATGCCACGGTCAAGTCACTGATGGACACCTTCATGGTTCAGCATCACAAAAGTAGCCCGTACCATCCATAGGCTAATGGTACTGTGGAAGCATTCAACAAGATTCTTGAGAAAGGCTTGACTAAGATCTATAATTCCCAGCGCGATGATTAGGACAAGCGCCTACCAGCAGCATTGTGGGCCTATCGGACTACGGTGAAGCGCTTGACCAATCAAACATCGTTCCAGCTCGTGTACGGCTGGGAGGCTATGATCCCCGCCAAGTTTATTGTACCAAGCCTGTTGATCGCCACATCTCTGAAGTTTTCGGAAGATGCCTCCCTCTAGGAGTGCCTCCATGAATTATAGGAACTGGATGAGGCCCGCTTCCTGGACGAATTCCACCAGAAGATTTAGAAGGACCGGCAGAAAGTGTTGCACGACCGCCACATTAAGAACAAAACCTTCCAGGTTGGCAGCAAAGTTCTTTTATATGACAGCAGGTTCCAGAAGTTCCCAGGAAAGCTCCAGATGCACTGGTTGGGACCCTACTTTTTCATCGAGATTCGCGACTCCGGAGCCGTTCGGTTGGCACAAATGGATGGTACGGTTCTTCCTGGGTGGGTGAATGGCACACGCCTGAAACCCTACCAGGAGTAAGTACCTTTCATTTCTCATCAATAACTCTCGCACCCGAGAGCACCCATAGCGTAGCATAGTTGAATAACTCTCCCGCAACCGGGATGAGTGTAGGAGGTATTCTCTGTTCATAGGTAGTGTGTCAATAACCACTCAGTTGCGGGGTCCGCACCGCAACCGACTGTGGTGAGGGTGGTGCCTGTCCAACGTGTCATCCCTGTAGGCTCCGTACCAGTCTCCACGTCAGTCCAGCTCAGTCCACCCACGTACTTGTGTCAGTCCGTAGGATCGCCTAGATCTGCATCATTAATTAACATACTTGGCAGTAACCGCGTCGTCATCATTTGGCCATCACCCGCAGTAACCTCAGCCGTCGCGTCCGACCATTTCCCCATGCCACCGTCAGCAACTGTCACAACACTCATTGGCATGCGATTGATCACACGATTATCGCAGAAAGAATACCAACAAGAATTAACTTGTTAGGGGGTCTCATCAACTCCACCCGTGCCAGGTGCTAACATAACTTGCATGGACACCAAAAACACGAGAATGTTGGACCCGTTAGAATTAGAAATTGTAGCTGCACCAGAGCCATTGAATTCTCATAACGCATTGCACCAGGAAAGGCGACCAAGGCAGATTCTACAGGTCTATCAGCACCGGGCCAAAATGCCGAAGGCCGTCCCAGCCGTCATTGAACTAGAGCTTGACACTCGGATTCACAAGACCGAGTCCCTTGTGGGAAAATATGATAATGCAGCCTTGATTGATGCCAACCTCTCAAATGCTGCCGAATTTCCGTCCCTCTAGCGGCAGGCATATATGGAGCACTACTGCACTGCAGCCGGCAACCCCACCAGCTGCCTGTTACCAAAGTTCAGGGGCCTTCAGAGCTCGTCCTTGATGAACTTGAGAAATATTCCAGTCTTTGGCACCACAGGACTAGTTCTGCAGTGTACATGATTCCTCCTCAGCCGAATTCAGAATGGGTCCTTGTGGCTGACACAGGAAATTCCCATTCACGCCGAAGACATTCATCATCTCACAGGGCTTTCGCAGGCGGGCACAGACGTCTCAACAGCCTGCCAGACCTCCTCCAAGCGCGCACGAAAGTCGGGCGATGCAGACCTCTAAGAAAAATATGGCACTCGCAGGGGGGGGGAAGGAGCCAAGATTGACCTCATTAACAAGCCCAAGATTCGATTTTCCTGTTACATCATTGCCAGCAAGACAATGAGGCATTACACCAAGGGCGAATGCACTCTTGATACTATTTCTATTGCTGAACATTGTGTCCAAGGCACCAAACTGAATTGGTGTTCCTTCCTGTTAAAAGAGTTGTTCGATGCGTGTGAGGAGAATTATAAGCGCGCAACTACTTTTATTTATGGCTATTTGATTATTGCTTTTGCCATGTGGAAATGGCACACTCCACACATCTGGTTCCCAGCAGAGATCCCCGAGGGCCAACCCCTCACGATGAAATTCACCCCATGGCAGGTCTCAAATGACCCCAGTACCAAACTGGTGAATGCAGATGCGTTTCGGTCGTGGTACCGGCTAATGACGGATGTGGTGGCATGCCAGCAACGGGTGCCCAGGAACCTGTTGGATGAATATAGTGAGCAAGTGTGGCTCAGGGTAAGCCACAAGCATACTTACCTCCGACCCGCTTGCATTCCGGCAGACACCTTCCGAATGACGCTGCTGAAATTTCAGTTGGATGATGCTACCTTCCATCGTGAAGTCTGTTCATGGCCGGGGGTCACGAAGCAGATGCGGGACGGGCTCCCCAGATACAATTTTGATAGGATGGCACCAATGCAACAGCCTGCTGAGATGGAGGTGGCAGCGCCATAACAAGAACTCCCTGAACCGCTCATCCCCGTCATCCGCCACTTCAATAACTAGGTACGAAATTTCAATGTGGCGGCCTAGGTTATTTCTAGCGGTGCTACCCCATTTCCTTTATTTTCTGAATTTCAGCTCACTCGCTCCAGTTCGCACCCCCATACCACTCTGCTCACCTCCCCCATCCCCACTATCCTGTTTGCCTCTGCTAATCCACTCACGACCCCGATGGGCGAGACGAGCGGGCCTAGGGATCCACCCGAGGCCCCTCAAGCTAAGAGGGCCCGCACCACCGAGGCAAGTCCGGTGGTGGACCTCACTGCTGATGATCCACCACCGCCCCCAAGCACCAGGGTACTGATTCAAGAGGAACCCCTCATCGACCTTTCTGAATTCATCAGCATTCGCTTGCCACATACCCCCACCACACTGTCCATCGCTCCATCCATCGTTCATCCGCCTGCCACTTCATCTGCCCCGTCTAATTCCTCAGATACGGTGTCCGACCCCATTATCTGGGAACTCATGGGTGGGGACCGCAGGGCTGAGGTTGGCTCTGGTGCTGCCACAGTCATACCACCGATCGACCCAGTGGTCGAACCCCACCCTCCTTTCACTGATATATTCACACAGTAGTTGCTCACCGGGTCTGATTCTGCCGAGGTTCCACCTGAGGCCACAGTCCCTCCACAACCGGCCCACATTGATCAGAAAGAACTGTTGGATCTGAATATGGTTGACTCTGCACATCCAGAGGCCACGCCCTTCTCACCTCCTGAGCATGTCACTCGAATAGTTGCTGGTGGGCAACCGTTGCCAGAGCGAATGCCAGCACAGAGTGCTTCCGGGACCACTACCTTCCAGCCTGACAATCTAGCTCAAATGTACGTATTGATTCAAAGGGCGGCCCAGCAGGCCGAAAGATTAAATTTGGGACTCCAGCAGTAGTATACCGAGCAGCAACACCAAATTTCCGTGCCTACTGAACAGCGCGACCAACTCCGAACAGCACTGGAGCAGATGGAAGCAATGATCACCAATGTCACTCGAATGTTCTCCAAGTTCTGGCCCTCCCTGGAGCCTCATTACCCCCTGCTGCCTCCCGAAATCGCTGCGGCCAGCCTCTCCGAGAGAGATATCCACCTTCGCATCACCATTTAGGACTTATACTGGGAGAATCACGAGCTTCGTGTGGCGTTAGCAACCCGTCCTGTGCCGCCCAAGCCCGAGGTCGACTATTCAGCCCAGGTGGCCATCAAGCAGGGCCAGGCAGCTCAGATGCATGAACCACTTCATTCCACGGCATGAGAGGCTCATGACCTCCTGAAGGGCCTTCAGGAATGCTCCCTGGCCCTCACCATCAAGACCCAGCCGATTTCAGCCCAAATCCAGCAAGTTTCAAGGGAAATTCAAGAGGCTACTGACCCCGCAAGGCTGGATCAATTATACGCCCAGGCTGATGAACTTGAGGCATAGCTCCAACACACAGAGGCTTGCTCGGCGGAGGCCAAACGCGTCATTCATGAGCTTCGACCGCCCCTTCAATCTAGCACCCGGAACATCCAAGAGCTCGCAGTGGCAGCCGATACCCAGATCAACACAATGTTTGGAGTTGTCCCAACGCCCATCGAGGAGGCTGCTGTCACCAAGCTCGCTGAGGAAACAGAATCGCTCATCCATGGGTGGAAGCAAGCTGTGTCGGATTTTACTGAGCTTCGAGCTACAACATTCCAAAGGGTCCCGGAGTTGGGGCCCTTGTTTGCACAGCTGCCTGAAGACGCACAGCAAGGACATGAACAAGCTGAAGGTGCACAGCAGGAACGAGCACAGGATGAAGGCACATAGGGCGAACAGGACACGGGGTCAAGCAGGGCAATGGAGGTAGAAACTGTAATTTGTGATTGACTTGGGGACGAGTCAAGGAACTGTGGTCAGGGCTTGTTTGGGCCCTTGTTTTGAAAAACCTTGTTTTGAACGTTTTGAATTGAAACAGCGGCCAGATTTTGGGGTTGCGGAACGAGGGCACATGGCAGCCACAACCAAGTCGTAACCACATCAAACGGCGGAGCTACCAAGGTTTAAAAGGAACATGCACATAGCGGAGGAAACTAGATGCATAAGTGCAGATAAGGAGAAGATACATCAGAAGAACACAAGCGGAACACACAGATAATCAGAGAAAAGCTAGAAGCAGTTGAAGAAGGACATAAGAAGAACTAACAGTCGCGACATCGGGTGGATAAATAGCCATCACCCGGAAGAAAGCAGAAAGAAGAGAGCGATTGAAGGAGAAGAAACACATGCTGCAGCAAGAACCCAGATTATGGAGGAGGTCTCTATAGTTCCTAAGGTTCTATTGATGTACATCTCTGTTCCGCAAGGCATATGTATCAGATTTGTAAGCCCATTGCAAAGCTATGTAACTGTGGATTCGGCCAAGAGCTTAATATAATTGCAGGTTGCTGTCTATTTGTGTGATTTACGTGCATGTGTGTTGGTTGAGATGCTTTAAAAATTTCATTTGCTTAATATATGTATGCTCTCTGAATGCTATTGTGTATGTGACTCTATCTATGCAATCTAATCACTGATGAGAATGAGTTGCAGATCTATTCCTTGCCACTGGTCTATTCCCCTTCTACATGTGGTCGCGGCACACCTCGGGTGAGACTCTCTACTCTCCAGAGTAGGGTGATAATGCCAGCGTGATCCTAGACTACAGCGGATTCCTTTGTTGGCCACAACTCCTGAACCTGGGTCTTGCCCACGAGACCTTATCACTCGCGAAAAACAGGTCCTTCAAACCCTTCGACAGCACAAATTGTGTGCCAACTTGGAGAAATTCAAATTTGGCAAGAGTGAGGTCAAATATTTGTGTTACATTATAGACAAGCATGGTGTGCATGTGGATCTAAAAAGGATACAAGTCATTCGGGATTGGCCAGCCAGGAACACTCTAACATAGATTCATAGCTTTATGGGCCTTGAAAACTTTTATCAAAGGTTCTTGTTGGGATTATCCCATATCACATGGCCTTTGAGTCAAGTTACTAAGGGAAGGGTGAAAGCAAAGTTTTCCTAGTCTGAATCCCAACATAAGGTGTTCACTCAGTTGAAGCACCACCTCTTCTTGATGCTGGTACTCACACTACCAGACTTGCAACAACCATTTGAAATTGAGACAAACACCTCCAACTATGCTATTGGTCCATTCCTCACCAGGATGAGCATCCAATGGCCTATCATAGTGAGACACTTTCCAATATGATTTAGAAGTACCCCACCTATGGTAAATAAATTCATTCCATCATGCAGGCTTGATGGTAATGGAAGCATTACATTCCGAAGAAGGAGATGATCATCCACATCAACCACCGACCTCTTCAATTTATACATACACAAGGGAAGTTGCTGAATGATAACCATTAGAAGTCGTCAACATATATAAAACGATTCCACTTGATCATTAAATTAAAAAAAAAATGTAGCATCAATCATGTTGCAGTCTACCTCAGTCTTCCCCCAGTTGCAACACTGAATATTGTTCTCAGCTCTTGTGGCCACGAGACCTCTTCATGGCAGAAACAATAAAAAAATGATCCAGAGTTCTCCTCCACATACCATATGCTAGTAGATGGAAAGAATGTTCCTGATTTCCACCTCGATGACGCAATATTATGCTACCTGGGCCACCTTTTTGTTCCTTCAAGCGAGCACACCAAGCTGATTTGGGAGGCGCACTATAGTTGGGTCATAGGAAAAAATTTTGTGGAGAAAACTGTGGTTGTACTACAAAAGTAATTTTATTAGCCAAAAATCCATCAGGATGTTGGGAAATATATGAGATCCTGCACTTCCTATGTTATCTCCAAGACAACCATCAAGAAACAACGCATGTACACTCCTCTTCCTACTCCTAGCCAGCATTGGGAATTCACTTCCATAGACTATTTGTCTCGCCTCCCATATACCAAGCATGGTAATGACTATGCATTTGTGGTCATGGATATATTTTCTAAGATGGCTATATTAGTGGCCCGCAAGAAAGGAATCACAGCAGATGGCACTACAAAACTCTTATTTGACTGAGTATGGGTGCATTTTCGAATCATGCAGACCATTATATCAAATCAGGATAGCAGGCTCCTGAGCACATTCTTCTCAAGCCTCTGGACACTAATGGACACCAAGCTCAAAAATTTGACTGCATTCCTTCCCCGGACTAATGGACACATAGAGGTCATCAATAGGACAATATTCCACATACTCTGCATGTACAACTCCAAGAATCCACAAAGTTAGGATGAGATCCTCCCCTATGTGTAACATGTTTATAACATAGCTCTCCATATATCAAGTAGTCACAGTCCCTTTCAAGTTGGTATAGGATTTCAACCATTGTGTCTTATTGATGTTTCCATACCTCATGCGACTACATAGACATAATCCACACATGTGCTATTTGAGGATGATAAATAAGCCAAATTTATTGAATGTATGTAGCACATCCACCAGCAGGTTCACGCCATCCTAGAGAACTCCAATGGAAAGTACAAGCAGTGACATGATCAACATCGGGTGCCACATAAGCTACATGTGGGTGACAAAGTTTGATTGCATTTGCAGATAGAATCCCTAACCATAACCCATTAGAAGATTAAACCACTCCAATATGGGCCTTACACCATTATCAAGGTTGTGAGAGACAATGATTTTGAGCTCAAAAATTCCCCCATTCCTTGGCATGCACTTAGTGTTCAATGTGGACCTCCTTCGGCCATACTTTCCACCAATAATGGATACATCAGACATTCAAAACAACTCACACCAACAGATATAAACCCCGATTGGATGGAATAGGCCAAAAATGATTAGATCATGGACACACAGATCAAGAACAATCGCTAGAAGAATATTTGGCTGTATCCGATTATCAAAGCTGGCCAACTCATGTAGGAATGAAATTGGCTCACCAGGGACCAATTCAACAGAAGTTTCCTCATCTCATGGACGAACTCAATGCAATGCAGACCACTACTTCCTAAGGGTGCAGGACTAATCTAGGTGGATATTTGTGGCCACCTGCCTATTCCATTTGGAAACCCACCATTATTTCTTTTAGTTTTTCAGTTTCATTAATTGTAGCACAATTTAATATTTTTGGAAGTTTTTTCGGTCATGAACTTTCGAGGCTGTTTTCAGGTCCTAAAAGAACTTTTTTTGGGAAAATCATCTTAGAATAATATTGGCCACTCAAAATGTGTATTCCTTAGACAAATATTTCAAACCAGGTACTGTGTGCACCAAATGGAGATCGTATTCTAAAGTTATGTCCCCGGGAAGTTGACATACCAATTTACCCAAATGGGGCCCACAGTTTTGGTGATTTATCCCCTAATGTTAGGTTTTTCGACATTTAGGGTTTCCCATTGTTTCTCAATAATATTTAGGCCTTCAAGCCTCAGTGTAAGATAGTTCAAAGGCATGTAGCTGCCACATCTCTTCTCGGAGATAAGCTACCATTGCCTGAGCTAGTTTATTCCATTATGTATGCTAGCATATTTCAATCATTAATGTTAATAAAATGAAGTTGTATTTATGTGTCATATATTTTTCCATGTTTATATTTTATTGTGATGCATTCCCGCATAAATTTGGATCATTCTCCCTCACATCCTGCACCAATATATCATCTTCCTTGTCTCTTTTCCTACCTTCTCTAGATGGTTCTACTTTAGTGGATATATCCACTCTTCCTCCTCTCTGACACTCCATTTGTGGTTTCTCCAAAACCTCCCGAGGCTCCTCCTTTGGAGAGAAAACCCCCTCTTGTGGTGGGATCTGAAGCTCCCTTAAGAGAGCACCACATCACTTTCTGCTCATCAAACTTTACATCCCTTAATAAAATTGTCATTATGAGGGATGTTAAGTACACTTGGTAATTGTGTGGAGTTTTGGTGTAACCCAAAAAATCTCCCAACTCTATTATTACCTCAATTTTCTCCCCCAAATATTTGGAGACATGGAAGTAAATAGAGGCTCTAAAAAGTCTAAAGTGAAACACATCCTACTTTCTCCCCGATAATTCCTCCTATGGTGTAATCATACCAATAATATAATGAGGACTCTAGTTCTACAAGTAGACTATTGTGTTACATGCCTCCACCAACAAATTTCGCGGTTGTACTTTGTCATGTAGCATATCTCTCACAACTCCCACAATTATTCAATTCTTTCTGTCAGCTACCCCCTTCTGTTATGTTTTGTGGGGTGTTTTCATCTATCTTCTGTTGGAGACCTGTGATTTGCAATATTTCCAAAAAAAAATCCATAGGGAACCACATCAGACTAATTTCGAGTCCAAGGACCTAGCCTTCCTTGACTCAGAGAGGTCTCTCTCTATATTTATGTTTAACTGATTTATCTTTATGCTTATGTTTTCTGATTTTAGGCTAGTTATGAAGTTATGGGACTGTTTTTTTTGTTAGATTGACTATTTTATTAATTGGTTGATTGTTTCAATTGAATAGATAGAATGTGGGAAAAATTAATCCATTGTGCTATGGATTCACAAAAGATTTTAATTGTACATAAACTCTGCAAGGTTTTTTATAGGGCAACCTAACTATATCAAGTGGATGTTTTAGATTAGATGAAATATGAAATGACATCAAGTTGTGAATTCAGTAAAACTAAATGGAAATTAAGAATCCTTTTACTATACTTCAACAATAAAAGCCTTTAAGATATCTGTTTAAGAGAAATTAAAGGGAAGGACACCCATGAGTCCTTTAGCCAAAACTTTAATAATAAAACCTTTAAGAAAATAATCCAAAAATCCTAAAGAGAAGGACACCCGTGAGTTCTCTAGCTATTATTTTAATACATAGAAAACATTCAAGATAATAGTTTAGTGAAACTAAAGAGAAGGATGCCCGTGAATTCTTTTATCAAACTTCAAAGAAGGCCTTTAAAATAAGAGTTTAAGAAAAATGAATAGCAGGGCAAACCATAAATTCTTTAGCTAGGTGGAAATAAGGAGCATGACACCCCTGAATTCTCTAATTAGACCTTGCAAAAGAAAACATAAAGGTAATAAAAGGAGACAGAGTTAAGCTGTCCAAATAGCATATCTCAATCTAAAATTTCTGTTCTGTTCTCAGAAAAATTGATGAACAATATGGAAAACAGAGGAGAAAAAATCAGAAAGAAGGATTACATCACTATTAATATAGCTCAAGAATCCTGTGAACGTGATTGTATTACTGGTGTCCAAAAAGGTTACAATACTCCAGTGCAACAATCTCTGCAACTTAGAGTCTGATTAAAATCCAGCCTACCAACTCAGCCAACTAACCAATCAAGAATCCAACAATAATAATGAACAATATATGCAGTATTTATCTATAGATGAGGAGGTGATCCTAATCTAGTGTTTCAGTCTATAGTTATTAAAGAGTAAATGTAATCTTGACCTTTGAGACCATGCAGGACCCAAGGAAAAATATCACTGAATAACTTGTTGTAATAATAACTTTTAACTTAACTGCTGAGCTAACTTTAGGATACTTTTTACCTTTTGGCTTTTCATTAACTTTTACCATAACTTATGAGCTGCTAAAAATATCTCCGACTGCTTTATTAACTGTGGTAGGTGTTCAAACCTAAATTCAGTTGTAGGTGGCCAATCTAATTGTGAAGAATTAAATGGTGATTTGCTTTGTCATTCAGATCTGTCTTCCTTTGTTTATTTTCTTTTTATTTTTCCTTTAACCTTGATTTGTCTCTTCCTTAACTCTGATTTCTTTGTTTAATTTTTTTAATCTACTTTTACCCCTGATCTCTCGTTTGACTGTCTTTCATCTGTGCTTTGTCTTTAACTCTCTCTTCTAATCCTACTTTTACCTTTTAACCCCTTTCACTGTTCTTCTGATTGTGTTTCTTCATTTTCCTTGCATCTCTACCCTCCTTTTTAATAAAAATTTGTGGCTTTTGAGGAGCCGAATGATCCTTATTTGATCATGATCTCCTGCTGATTTCGATCTTTCTTGTGTTCCTAGCTCTTGGAGGAACAAATTTGCTAGATTTTCACCCAGAAAAATTATTTTAAATAATTTTTTGGACTCAGAAATGAAAATTATGCATTTCCTGAAAAGTCAATCACCTCACATAAAAAAAATAATTTAATTAAAAACCTACACTGTTGAGACAGTCTGGATATGGAGTCTTTTTGGTTTTCTATGTGTGCTTTATGACGTTTCGGGCCTTTTCAACACGTTATAGGTGTTTTATGGTGGCTCAGGGCTTTGAAACATTCGAAAAGAGGTAGATGGTTTTGCCGTGGGTGAGAAGTTGGTTTCGAGGTTTTTGCATGGGTCGTAGGTGGTGAGGCGGTTTTGGTCTAAGGGATGCAATACCACATAGGGAGCGACGAGTGGCATGATGGGATAGTGATAAAACTTCAGATTTCGCAAGGTTTGGTGGTGCTAAGTGCAGGGTTTTGGATGTGTGATGAAGAGCAACGACCGTTGGATGGGGAAGCATAGATCGGAAAATTGTTGAGCAATCTGATCACGAGTGTAAATCATGATGTGAGGTCTAGGGGTATGCAGAGCGTTGGGTTTATTGTATGCGAGGTTTTGGGTGAGAATTAAGCAGAAGCGCTTAATACAAAGTAGGGCCAGGGTTGTATGGAAACGAGGAAATGAAGGTTTTTAGAGCGGGGGTTTAGTAAGGTAGGAGCCCACGTATATTTTAACAGAAGGGGTTCTTTAAAGGGTGAGGGTGAGGGTTGTATGAGAGTGGGGAGAAAAGGTTAAGGAGGGGGTGGGGGGGGTGCTAGAAAATGGAAGGGGTACGATATTTTTATATTAAACAGAGTTTATTAAAAAGAGAGTGGGTCCTGAATGGGTTTTTACATTGTTTTAATGGAAGAAGTAAAATTAATGAAGGGGAGGGGTTTTTAGAAAATGGAGTGGGGTTCTAGGTAGGGGCAAGCATAAAAATGGGGAAAAGGAAAAATAAGGGGTTTTGAGGTTAAACCTAGGCTTTTTCAAAGTATGAGAGTGCTTGGAAGAGGCAAAATGATAGATAGTGAATTAGGTTAAATGAAGATAATGAAGGCACTGAGAGTTCTGAAAATAAATGATATCTAGGAATGTTATTTTCAGCTGACTGTAGAAAATCCATAATCACCTAGTGATATTGTAGAATACAGGAGAATAACGGTGGCTCTAGCTAGGGAGGGAAGATCCTTTAGGAGGTGTCAAGAACCTTAGATCTTAGATCTTCGGATTTTGTAGATCAATGACTTATGTACTTGGATTTCGCTAATTTTCCATTTTGTAATGCTGATCTGCTGTAACTTTTGTAACAGTGACTCTCAAAATTCTAACACCATGCATCCTACAAACCAATTTTGCCTACCCATCATCTATTCTAACATTTTTTCTTCATTCTTTGGGTGCATTTAGACTTGCAAACCCTTGAAATCATTTTTATTTTTAAAGAAAACTATCTATTTCTACACTTATAACCTCCAAAGGCTCATATTAGACTGGTTAGTTCTTATATTCTATACCTAACTACTTGTCCATCAATATTAATCAGTTTGACATATTTTTATTCACTAACTATCAACATGAAATTTAAAACATGAATGACTCAAGATTAAACAGTTTCGTCAACATGAATTGTGGCATTTTGGACAAGCTGCACATAACACTTATTTGCAAAAGTAAAACTAAACTAAGGGCTTTGATTTTGAATATTTCATTTATCACTTATCCCTTATCTTTCCTTCTCTGGTTAAGATTTAGAATTTGGAACTAATGTCCTTTTCCATCTTCCTATTGATAAGCCAAGTTTAAACAGTTTGGAAAATCTTCATTTTCTAACTTATGAGAAAAAATTCAAAATTTGTTCAAACATGATTAGGTTGTATGACTGAACAATACTATTTCAAAAGTAGTGGGATTTGGACTTGCACACTTTTATAAATATTATTTTTTGTATGGGGCTTACCTTTTTCTTTTTTATCTTCCCCGTTTTATTCTTTTATTTCTTTTTTGTATCAATTTTTCTAAGATTTTTGTTTAATAAATGTTATGTAAAATGAAGGAAAACTTTAAACTGAGATTCCTCAACAAAAATAATTATTGAGCATCCTGCCATTGACAGGACTTCCAAATAATTCCGTTCCATCCATTTCTTGTAGGAAAAATTTATTGTTACCTCTTACAGAATGAATGGTATATGGACCTTTCCATAGATTGTCAAATTTTCCATGCTTTTCGTTGTCCTCTCTTCTCGAATCCAACTACAACGCTTTGTCTCCAATACTGAAATAATTTTCCTTGGTCCTTTTGTCACAAAAATTCTTCATATTTTCTTGTACTACCTGTGTTCTGTTCTATACTCTTTCTCTGGGTTCCTGCAGCTGAACAATTTGATTTATCCTTCTTTGTATGTCATTTTCATTAGATTTCACTTCTTGAATGAGATTATTGCTGGCACTCCCAATATTTTTGGGAAGACATCATCTGTTCCATAGACTAGAAGATAGGGAGACATATCAATTGATTTCTTATTTGTTAGCCTTTCTTCCCATAGTTCATGAACCAATTTTTTGTGCCATGATTTCTTGTTTTCTTCCAACAAATTTTTAATGATGTTCACCAAACTCTTGTTTGAGGATTCAACCAACCCATTACCTTGACGGTAGTAAGATGTAGAATTCCACAAAGAAATGCTATATCTGTGGCGAAAATCCACCGTTTTCTTAGATTTAAAAGCGCCAACATTTTCAGTAATGATTTTTCTCGGACAGCCAAATCTAGACATAATATTATTTTCAAGAAATATGATAATTACTGAGTCAGTGGTAGTCCTGGAAGGAATGGCTTCTATCCACTTTGTAAAATAGTCAGTTACGATAACGATCGATTTATGCTGGGCAAAAGAGGCAGAATGGATTTCTCCAATGAAATCAAGATTCCATTGTTGAAAAGGAGCTTCAATAGAGATATATTGTAATGGAAAAGGCAACAATTTTCTTTTACCCTCAAATATTTGGCATTTATGACAGGCAATTACCATATCTGGATGTCTTGGAACAGGGTAGGCCAATAGAATATAGCCCTAAGAATTTTATTAATTTTGGTTTTCCAATATAGATGACCTCCACATTATTTTTCATGAAACTCATGCTTAATCTTATTATCATATTTTTCATGAAAAAATTTGAGCAATACAACAACAGAGTTTTTCCAATACAATACTTTATCCAAAATGCAGAAATTTACAACCTTAATTTTCAAGAATATGGCCTTTGTTTTGGAAAAAGTAGGAGGAACATTCGGATTAATAAACACATATATTATATTAGCATACCAGGGTGAGTTTTTAAATGCTTCCCCAATAGGTGGAGTCGCCAACTCCTCTTGTTAATCCAATGCATCAATCACATTTATGTCTAATGCTCAAAATTGTTTTTCAGCCATTAGTTTAGATAGTCCTTGTCCTTTGATTAGCTTGGTGGGCTTGATTTATAGATCATATTCTAAGATGACAACAATCCACTTACCTCTTTTTCCATGAAGATCTTGTGTCAAGATGTATTTAACAACTGTGTGAGGTACAAATGCAATGATGTGAGAATGTACAATGTAAAATCTGAAATCTTCTAGTGCCTTCACTAAAGCTAAAGCCTACTTTTCCATGATATTGTATTTCAGAGGTTCATCTCTTAATTATTGGTTGAAGAAGGCTATGGGCTACTCTTTTCCTCCTATATTTTTTTTTAAAATACACCAACAACTGTGTGTTTTGATGCAAAGGAGAAAATGAATAAGTCTTTTGTGAACTCAGGACTAATTAGAATAGGTGTTTGGGTAAGAGATTGCTTCACCAAATCAAAATATTGCTTTTCTTCTATGGTCCATTTGACTCATGTTTCTCTTTTGAATATGTTAGTAATGTTTCTTAGGATTTCTACAAGGTTTTGTATGAACCTTCTTAAGAAATTTATCTTTTGAATGAAAGATCGCAACACTTTGATGTTCCTTGGGTGACTGATTTGCAATATTTTCTCAATACACTTTGGGTCAATCTTGATCCCTTCTTCAGATATGGTATGGCCTAAAAGCTTCCCTTCTTGAAGGCCAATTTTTTTTTCTTGGGATTCAAAGAGAGACCATACTTTCTGCATTTCTAAAAGATGTTTCTTAAGTGAGCTAGGTGTTCTTCATCAGTTTTGGAATAGACTGTGATGTCACCAATGTATATCACAATGAAGTAACCTATTTCTTCAGAGAAAGCAATGTCCATTTCTCTTTGTAAAGTAGCTCCAACATTCATTAACCCAAAAGGAATTTTAACATACATGAAGGTGCCCCAAGGTGTGGTGAAAGTTGTCTTGTGTTGACCATTTGGATGTACCGGCACATGATTGTACCCCGAAAAGCCATCAAGCAGAGATATTCTTTTGGAACTAGCTACCATTTGTAGTATGTGATCCATTTTTGGTAAAGGGTAGCTGTCTTTCAGGGATCCTTTGTTTAAATTTATGAAGACTATGCAGAGTCTAATTTCTCTTGTCTTCTTCCTCAGATATACAAGATTTGAAACCCATTGTGAGTACCTCAGTGGGAATATTATTCTAACATCATACATTTTCTTTGTTCCTTTCTCAACCATTGGCAGTTGGTCAAGATTTACTCTGCGTAGTTTATGTTTAAAGAGCTTATGCTTTTCTTTCAAAGGAATCTTGTGTTGAATGATATCAATATCATATGACTTCAAGTCTTCATATCTCCAAGAAAACACATCACTGAATTCTTTGGATAGCTCAATATATTTCTGTTTTATATGTGCTGGTAGTGACTTTGACAATTTTATCATTTTGGACATTTACTCACTACCTATATTTCATTATTCTACATTTTCTTTAGTGGATTCCATCTTAGGCTTCATAGAAACATCATTAAAATCAAAAAATTATTCAAGAGGAACAAGTCCTTTTCGCAAGGTATTATCATTGAACTACAGCACTTCAAAGTCTTCTTTTTCTCGATCTGCACATAGTTCTGTCTCATGTGGGTGTCCTTACTCTTACAGATTTATATCAGCGTCATAAGGAGGCTCTTCTTTGTATGTTTGTTCCTCAGCAGAGTAGTCTTCTTCATGATCTGACTCTCAATTTGGCATTTCAAACTCATTTCTGGACTACAGGAAATCTTTAATCTCTTTGTCACCTTCAAAAAATTGCCAATATTTTATATTATCAGGGACTGCTAGTCGATATTTGACTTTTACTATGTCTTGTTTGTTATGATGAAGTTTCTGACAAGTATTGGCTACAAAAATTAGTCTATTGGCAAGGATATTCTGATTCCTTGGGACAAAGGAAAGATCATATTCTTTGAATGTTTTTAGGAGGTCAAGTGCATCATTCCTATATGCTTTTAATATAGGATTCTTAGTTGAATATTCTCCCTTTATCTACCTAATGAATATCTCAGAATCCCCATGGACATAAATCCTTTTGGCTCCTAATTTCTTGAGTAATTGAAGCCCTAGAAGGATTGCCTCACATTCTTCTATGTTTTTTGTACATTGGAAGTTCATTTTATATGAGTGGCCCTTTGCATGTTTGTTCTTAGTGTTGTGTACCCAAACACCTGCTCCTAAACCAGTTTTACCACAAGAACCATCATAGATCCTGCTCCAAAGAGGTTCAATTTCAGGTTTACCATTATGTTGATCATTGTGGTTGTCACCATGTTGGTTATTATGTTGTTCATTTTTTATTTGGTCTGCCTGGTCTGACTGTTCTGATTGTTTTACCTCTTTTTCAGCTGTTTGGTCATTTACTGCTACTTGTTCATTAATTTTCTCAAAATTATAAGGAATAAATGAATCAAGGCCTATGTGGAAATAATAGAGAGGGGAGTTATTAGGCTTTTCTTGACTACTAACCATGTATTTCATATGATTCTCTCTATATAGTCTTCTTGGTTGACTAAATATAGGTATAGTAGCATAGGTCATGTCCATTTGGAGGGTGCCTTGAAGTTTAGCTCCCCATGAGCGTGATAGGAGAATGCCATATTTAGGGGGAATGTCAACTGCTACAATATCCATTACTAAGCTCTTGGCTGGTATTTGTGCTAGATTATCACAAAGATCTTTGATAAGGTCTAAACATTTAACTCTACTAGAATCAAAAGATTATAAATCTTTGTATGGTCTAGTTATCTCAAGGCCTAGTCTTTCCATTACTACATTTGGCATGAACTTATGCGAAGCTCCTGAATATAACATGGTATTGTGGAGGATTTTATCGTGAATGTTTAGACTGACATAAAATGGAGGTACACCTCCCTCTTAGAATTTTCCTTCTACTTTAGGTCCAAACAAAATTTTAGGTTTGTCATCATTTAAATTCACAGAATCAACATTTTCTCATATGTTTAAATATTTCAAAACTTGGGATATATAGGCATCTTGGTGAACTAATTCAGTAAGAGGTATGGAGATTTTTATCTTGGAATTTTCATTCTCAATACTGAATGGTGTCTGTGTTTTTGGTAGATTTAAATCAGTTTTATCAGACACTATTTTTATAGCAATTTTAGCTTGCTATTTTGCACTAGAAATATTAGTTAGATCAATTTTTTTAGGGATGATATTTGATCTACTAGTGCTTCTTTGGTCACCACTATGATGGTTGTTTTTGTCTTTATTTTTATCAGAACTTTTAACCAAATTATTTGAAGTTTCTGTTGTCTTTTTAGGATTAGTTTCAGGGGTCTTCCTAGCAGAAATTTCTGGGTTGTCTCTCTTGGGATTTTCTTGGGTTTTCTTAATTCTGAGGTCATACTATCTATGTACTTCGATGATGGCATTTTCAAAGCTTTTTTTGTAATCTTCAGATTGTAGGAATTCTTCTTCCTTTCGGGAAAATATGCCTTATTCTACCTCAATGAGGAAAACAATATCTTCATTGTTAACTCCCATTAGATTGATATGACTTTCCTTTGGTTCTTCAACCACTCCCTCATCCTCATCAGCATAGTTTTCTTAGAAAAGAAGCCTAATTTTTTGATCAAGAGCTATATGTATTATATGAGGGGGATTTCTCCTAAATCTTTGGTTCTGGTTCTGATTTTGATTTATGTTTTGAGGAAAGTTTTGGTTTTCTCTGGAGTAATCTATCTCATTCATGTTTATTCTCTCCATCATCCTTTCCATATTTCTAACTAGATTATCAATTTTAGTATCAGATGTGGAGGCTATAGCTCTTCGCTATATGTGACCCTTTTTTCATTTTTCGTTCTAGCTCTTTTGGCAATCAGATTTTCCTCCACACTTATTGCACCCCTCTACATATCTTCTAATGTGAGAGCGTTTCTTTCTCTTAGTTGGTAATTCATTTCTATTTCAAATCCATCTAGAAATTTCATTAAGGCTAGACCTTCTGGACGTTTCATGTGGGTAGGGAGGGCATTGTATAAACTATTAAACCTAGTGTAGTACTCTTGGACACCTTCTCTAATGTTTCTTCTTGGCTTCCCATTTATTTAAGAACAACTGATGAAAAGCAGGGAGGTCATGTATACTATTAGGGGTTAGGAATTTAAGCCATTTTCTTGATTCTCCCCCTAATATTTGAGTAAAAATTATTAGTTTAATAGTTTGAATGTCTATTTCTTGTTTGTCAAAATAGTCATTTATTCTGTCCACATGTTATTGACTAGTTTTAGAACTACTTGCATCATATAAGGGAATCTTGGACTAATATTCATGTGGTAGAACAAATAAATGCAATGGTAGAACAAATGGGGCATACAAGGTTGCCTTCGCTGGGAGTTGGGGAAACAAAGGAGGGTTAACAAGTGGAGAGTTTACAAAAGGAGGTGGAGGGTTAAATGGAGGAAGGTGAACAATGGGTGTATGAATGGGGGTTGAATTTAGTACAATGGGATTATGTTGTAAGGTGGATGGGTCTAAAGTTATCTAGGTTATCGAACTTTGGGATCTAGTCCTGGACAAGCTTTGTTCCAGGGGTGAGCCAGATAGGATATTTTGCAAGTCTTTAAGGTTTTCACGTAGGGAACTTGCCTTCTGAGTAGGTATGCCAACAGTTGGATTTTTAGATCTAGGAGATTTCCTTAGGATTTGCTCTGGATTTTCAGCTATTACAGGATGGTTTGGTTCAGGATGGGATCTGGTACCAACTCTTCTAGAATCAAGAATTTGGACCCAAGTTTCAAAAAGGTTGAGAGTTTTATAACAGTTTGAAAACAAACCAATCTATGGGAGAAATAATTTATTCACAAATTATTTTGACTAGGTTCTATTTGAGGTTTTATGATATCAAGGTTTCTCAATAATTTTCCTAGTGTAGTCTATAGAAAACCAGTGGAGTTAGCAGGCCTACTGAAAACTAGTGGAGCACCAAGTGGATGATTTTAACTATTTTTAAGCTAGATATTGTCCAAGACTAGAAACCAGATACCAGTCTTGGCTAACACTTGATTCATCTAAATTTTAATGGCGTTTTTGAGTCCTTGATGGAATATTAGGTTGTTTTAATAACTTAGTTCCCCAGTATGGTCGCCACTATGTTGGTTGCCTCGTGATTTGCAAGATTGGGAAAAAAAATCTACGGGGAACCAAATCAGACTGCTTTAGAGTCCAAGGACCTAGCCTTCCTCCACTCAGAGAGGGCTCTCTCTATATTTATGTTTAATTGATTTATATTTATGCTTATTTTTTCTAATTTTAGGCTAGTTATGAGTTTTGGGGATTGTTTGTTTTGTTTGATTAATTAATTTGTTGTTTTAGTTAAATAGATATATTATGGGAGACATTAATCCATTAGGCTATTTAGTCATAAAAGGTTTTAATTGTACATCAAATCTGCAAGGGTTTTCATAGGGCAAGATAGCTATATTAAGTGGATCTTTTAGATTAGATGAAATATTAAATGATAGCAATTTGTGAATTTAGTAAAAATAAAGGGAAATTAAGTATCCTTTAACTATAATTCAACAAGAAAATCCTTTAAGATAACTATTTAAGAGAAACAAAAGCGCATGACACCCCTGAGTTCTTTAGCCAAAAATTTACTAAGAAAACCTTTAAGTCAACAATCCAACAATCCTAAAGAGCACGACACCCCTGAGTTATATACCTATTATTTCCAGACAAAGAAAACATTCAAGATAATAGTTCAGTGAAACTAAAGAGAAGAACGCCCCTGAATTCTTTAATCAAACTTCAAAGAAGGCCTTTAAGATAACAGTTTAAGAAAAAATAGAGCAGGGCAAACCATAAATTCTTTAGCTAGACTCTACTAAGTAAATTTAAAGGAAACAAGCTAGGTGGAACTAAAGTGCAGGAAAACCCTGAATTCTCTAATCAGACCTTGTAGAAGAAAACATAAAGATAATAGAAACAGACATAGTTAAGGTTCCAAAACAACATATCTCAATCTAAAATTTCTATTATGTTATGAGAGAAATTGATGAAAAATATGGTAAACAGAGGAGAAACAATGACAAAGAGGGATAACATCACCATTAATATAGCTCAAGAATCTTGTGAACATGCTTGTATTACTGATGTCCAAAATAGTTATGATACTCCAGTGCAACAATCTCTGCAACTCTGAATCTGATCCAATTCCAGCCTAGCAGCTTAGCCAACTAACCAATCAACCAACCAATAAGAATAATGAGCAATCTGTGCAGTATTTATTTTATATGAGGAGGTGATCCTAATCTAGGGTTTCAGGCTATATTTATTACAGAGTAAATGTAATCTTGACCTTTGAGACCATGCAAGGCCCAAGGAAAAATATAACTGACTAACATGTTGTAATAATAAATTTTAACTTAACTGCTGTGCTAACTTTAGGAAATTTGTTGACTTTTTGGCTTTTCATTAAATTTTGAAATAAATTTTGAGTTGCTAAAAATATCTCTGACTGCTTTACTAAATATGGTAGGTGTTGAAACCAAAATTTGGTTCTAGGTGGGCAATTTGGTTGTGAAGAAGTAAATGGTGATTTTATTTGTCATTCAGATCTCCCTCCATTTGTTTATTTGCTTTTTATTTGTCCTTTAACCTTGATTTGTCTCTTCCTTAACTCTTCTTTCTCTATTTAATTATTTTAATCTATTTTTATCTCTGATCTCTCCTTTGACCTTCTTTCATCTGTGCTTTGTCTTTAACTCTCTCTTATAATCCTTCTTTTGCCTTTAACCTTTGATTAATCTTTTAACCCCTTTCATTGTTCTTATGACTGTGTTTCTTCATTTTCCTTTCATGTCTACCCTTTATTTTAATAAAAATTTGTGGATTTTCAGGAACTAAATGATCCTTATTTGATCATGATCTCCTGCTGCTTTCGATCGTTCTTGCACTCATAGCCCTTGGATGTACAAAGCTCTTGGATTTTCACCTAGAGAACTTACTTTAAACATTTTTTTGGACTCAGAAATTAAAATTATGCATTTCCTGATACGTCAATCACCTCCACATTAAAAAAAATTGTTAACTAACAACCTATGTTGTGGACAGAGTCCATATATGGAGGCTTTTTGGTTTTCTGCGTGTGGTTTATGACCTTTCAGGCCTTTTGGACCTATTACAGGGGTTTTATGGTGGCTTGGGGCTTTGAAACATTCAAAAGGGGGTGGATGGTTTTTACTTGGGCAGGAAGGCGGCTTCAAGGTTTTCGTATGGGTCGTATGTGGTGAGGTGGCTTTGGTTGCAGGGATTCGATACCAGAGAGGGAGCGACGCGTGGCATGAAGGGACTGTGATAAAGCTGCCGATTTTTCAATGTTTGGTGGTGCTAAATGATGGGATTTTGGATATGCAATGAGGAGAGAAATTTGTTGGATGGGGAGGCATAGATTAGATGGATATCGAGTGATCGGATCACAGGTGTGAATCATGATGTGGGGCCCGGGGTATACGGAACAGTGGGTTTATTGCATGAAGGGTTTGTGGTGATAATTAAGCAGAAGCGCTTAATATAAAGTAGGGCCAGGGCTATATGGAAATAGGGAAACGAAGGTTTTTTAGAGCCGGGGCTTAGTATGGTAGCGGACGAGGTATATTCTAAGAGCAGAGGCACTTTAAAGGGTGAGGGACAGGGTTTTATGAGAGTGGGGAAAAAGGGTTAAGAAGGAAGACGCTAAAAAATATAAAGGGTCGGGTATTTTTATAATAAACAGAGTATATTAAAAGGAGAGTGTGTCTCGAATGATATAAATCTTAGTTTTAAACAATGTGAAAATGGGTTTTTACATTTTCTTAATGGAAGAAGGGAAATGAATGAAGGGGAGGCTTTTTTAGCAAATGCAGTGGGGTTTTAGGTAGGGGAAGGGGTAAAAATGGGGAAAAATCCAAATGAGGGGTTTTGAGGTTAAACATGGGTTTTTTCAGAGTATGAAAGTTCTTTGAAGAGGCAAAATGAAAGGTAGTGAATTAGGTTAAATGAAGATAATGAAGGAATTGATATTTCTGAAAATAAATGATAGTCAGGGAATGTTATTTTCAGCTGACTATAGAAAATCCATAGTCACCAAGTGATACTGTAGAATACAGGAGGATAACAAATTTGAATTCCTTCTTTTACAAAAAAATTCTTGAATTCATTTGAAACATAATCACCTCAATTTTTTCTCCTGATATCCTTCACCTTCTTGTCATTCTCTTTCTCAACTAGTGCCTTGAATTCTACAAAATTTTAGAATGTCTCATCCTTCTTCCACATGAAGAATATTCAAAACATGTGAAATTATCAATAAAAATAACATAGTACTTATGGATGAAAGTGAAGTTTTTCGATAAGGTTCCACGTACATCAATGTGGACTCTCTCCAAGAATGCATGTGCTTTGTTGTCTCGATCATGGAATGTGGATTTCACATACTTCCACAAGGTACAACCCTTGAAAAAATGCTACTGCTCAAGTGATTCATTAGGGAGGTCATGTAGGAATTTGCAATTTAAGTTCCTTAGATCATACACTAAAGTTCACCCCTCACAAATAGATCACATATCAATACACAAGTATCTGACGTGGTTAAAACCCTCAAAGAGGGAAACAGTTCACGGCCTAAGCCAACATGACCAATTCAGGAAATTTATTAAAGTAAAGAAATAAAATTTACATAATATTCTCATAAATGGTCACCAGAAAAATGACTGTCCATGCTCTTTAAATAGAGATCATGGACCAATCGGGTGTTAAGCCATGGATCAAGTGTCGGTAATACCGAGGAGAGAATGAACCATTAGATCTCTACATATCGTGACTTTCGGATGATAAGTTACAGAAGTACATACTAAATAAGAAAACTTCAGCTACCTTTACGCCAGACCAATTTATACTTAAATATTTCCTGTGTCGGAATATCCTAAAATCCCCCATTAAGTACAAGTTGGGATAGGATTGAAGGATTTACAAAGGTGAAAAAATAGGCGAATAAAGGAGGTATTACAGCCTATCCCCCTCTAATGATAACTTTCCTCAAATTCAAGCATAGATCTAAGTTTGGTAAACTTCGCTTCTGTGAGAGCCTTTGTAAGCATATCAACAACGTGATCATTGGTTGAAAAATAGTGCACTTCAAGAACACGATCATTAATGAGATTTTCAATGAAGTGTATGTGTAGGTGAATATTTTTGTTGCACTGATGCTAAACTAGATCTTTGAATAGCTAAATTGCACTCTGATTATCACACGAAAGTGTATTTTGATGATGCTGATGAAGACCAAATTCACACAAGATCTGACAAAACCACAAGGTTTCCTTGTTGGCTTCAACAACACCACGATACTCTGCTTCCACCGATGAAAGAGAGATGCCACTTTTTTTCTTATAATACCATGTAATAGGTCTTGAACCATGAGTGAATACATAACCTGCAGTAGAGTTTCAATCATTAGGGTCACCAACCCCATTGGAATCAGTGAAACCAACCAACAATGGAAACACTCCTGAAATGTAATGAATCCCAAACTGAACTGTACCTCGAACATATAGATGTATTCTTTTATATTCCTTCCATGGAATTTCATGAAGTTTGTGAATAAATCAAGCAACAAGACAAACAACAAAGGAAAGGTCAAGATGGATATGGGTTAGATACAAAATTTTACCAACAAGTTAATGGTATAAGGTAGCATCAACTTTAGAGGAAGTACAGGTGACTAAAAGCTTGACTCCATATGGTAAGGGAGAAGGGGTTGGCTTACAGTCTTCCATGTGAAAGTGGCATAGAGTATCATAGGCATACTTGGAATGATAAAGGGTAATACCTTCTTTGCATTGCAAGACTTGAAGACCAAAGAAATAATGCAAGTGTCCTAAGTATGTCATTTCAAACTTCTTTTTGAGGCTAGAATTCACATGGTTTATATGGTTGGGATCACTACCAGCAAGGATAAGATCACCAACATAAATAGCAAGGATGATTAAGGACTTACCCACTTTCTTAGTGTATACACTGTTTTCATATTGACATTTAGAAAATCCATTATCTAAGAGAAAGATAAACATTTTGGCATACCAAGCCCGAGGGGCTTGTTTGAGACCACAGAGAAAATTCTTAAGGAAAAAAACAAGGCTGGAATATTTTTGGATAAAGCCAGGTGTTTTTCCATGTATATTTATTCATGAAATTCCCTAGTAAGAAAGCGGATTTAACATCCATCTGATGGAATTCCCATTTAAAAGAGGTAGTAAGGGAAAGAAAAAGGTGGATAGGATTCATTTTTGCAACAAGGGAGAAGGTTTGAGTATAACAAATGCCTTTAGCTTGTGAAAACCCTTTAGCAACAAAATAAGCTTTATGTTTATCCACTTCTCCATATGGTCCAAACTTTGTTATGTAAACTGATGTTCGTCTGACAAGTTTTATTCCCTTTGGAAGAGGACCAAGATCCCAAGTATCATTTCCCAATAAGGAAAACTATTCTTCATTCATAGTTTCATCCTAATCTGGATGAATTGAAGCTTCTTCAAAGGTATCTAGTTCATAATTTTATGAAAATTGAGCCAACAAAGAAGAGGCTCTGTCAAACTGATAACATGTACGATGTTGATCTGCAGGGTCACCTACAAGAGAACCTGTTGCATCCTGAGTAGAGCAAACCCATTTTGGAAGCTATGGAGCTGAAGGAAGATCATGAGGAGGTTGAGGAGGATTATCATCCTTTTTGTCATCATCCGAAGTAGAAGGAATGTTGTCATAAGTAGAAGAGATAGAGAGAGGTGGCAGATATGTTGAATCAGGCTCGTAGGGCAAAGGTGGCACACCCATTGAGCTAGGCTCATAGGCCAATATATTTTCATCAAATTTTACATATCTTCTAATGATTAATTTTTTTATCTGGGTTGAAGAAATCTATATCCTTTGGCATCTTCAGAATATCCAACAAAAGTACATTTTTCACCCTTAGGTTCTAAGGCTTTATGTTTCTTTTCTGGAATACGGGCCCAAGCTTCACTTTAAAAAACATGAAAGTGACTTACATCTGGTTTAATTGATCTTCAGGCTTCTTCTGGAGTGATATTCCCTAGAATCTTACTAGGAGTGTGATTTACTATGAAATTTTCACAGTTAATTGCTTCTTCCCAAAAATTAAGAGTAAGTCCTTTAGATTGAAGCATACAATTAGCCATTTCGTTTAGAGTGTGATTCTTCCTTTCAGCGACACCATTTTTTCATGGAGTACACAAAAAAATATGTTATAATTGAATGCCATGCTTAGTGAAAAAGTTGATAAATTTGTTGTTAACATATTCTCCATTGTCAGATCTTAACTTAAGAATTTGATATCCAGATTATTTCTCAACAAAGGCCTTAAAGGCCAAGAATATCTTAAAAAATTCAATCTTTAGTTTTAAGAAGTATACCCAAGTGCATCTGGAAAGATCATTAATGAAAGTTAAGAAGTACTTGTAGCCAGAGAAATAAATAACTCTAAGTGGACCACATAAATCATTGTGCACAAGCTGCAAATGGGTTGAAGCATGTCAAGAGGCATGGTTGTCAAAAATATCGCTATGATGTTTTCCGAGTACACAACCAGAACAAACGCCATCTCGGTAAGATACCATAGCAAGACCTATCACCATATTTTCTTTTCATATAGTTTGAATAGAGAGATAGTTTAAGTTACCAAATCACTCATGCCAATGTTTGCTCAATTCATCATTATGAGCAACAAAAATGGAGGGAAAACTTGATGACCCAAACTAGTAAAACTTATACAAAATTATGGAATCATCAAAAATTCAAGTAGTTATAATATGTCTAGGATCTCTTACGTCCTCAATTACAACATCATGAGGTGATAATTTTACGGTTTTTCCTTCACTTGAATGAACTATCTAATAAATAGGTAGAAGGTTGCAGGAAAAGGTAAGAACACATAATACATCATTAAAATTACTATTATCTATATTGATGGTTCCATACCCTATAAAAGTAAGAGATCTCTCATCACCGACATAAATATTTTTGGTGTTACAATCATTTAAACAAGAAAACATGGCTTTATTTTTGTCCATGTGGTAAGAGGATCCGGAACCAATGGAACACTCATGAAAATGAGAAGAAGAAGATAAATTAAAAGAATAACCATATCTTGATGCTTGAAAACCACTTGCAGAAAGTTCCATTCCCGGAGATGAAGTTGAAGACTTCTCCAAATGGATGTTGTGCTTCTTCTTTGATTCTTCCAAGGCTTCCATATTCTTAAAATATTTTTACTCTATTTGGCCATCATGATTACAAAATTTTCAATGTGCATATGTATTGTTCCTTTTTTTTAAAAAAAATTTATCAGTTTGTTGAGTTTCTTTTTCAGTTTGTGTTTGAGATTACTTAAAACCCTTTTTGTGCTTAGGACCATTATTTTTAGGATGTTTCTTCTTAGGATTATTTGGATTTGGATGTTGTTGGGTTGTTAAGGATTTTTTATAATAGTTTCTAGAATTAATAAGACCAAGGTTTAAGATTTTTTGTTGTTCTCTTATCCAAGAATCACAAAAGGCATCAAAAGTGGGGGACTTGTAGGGTGTTCCTTGAAAAAAGAGGGCTTCTCTAGTGGAATGGAAGGTGGAAACAATACAGATTATCTAGGGCCTAACTTAGCAAAAATGGTATAGATAAGACTACCATCTTCCTTTTGGACGTTAAAACCCTCTAAGATAAGTCTAATTGTCGTCAATTTGGACAAAAAAACTTCATTAGAGGAGAGATTATTGGGGTATAGATTAAACAACTAATTTTCAGCTTGGTGGGATCTGATTTCATTTTGAATGCAAAAAATAGTATTTATCTTTTTCATAGCTTCACTAGGGGAGTCAATTCCTTGGATATGAAATCTAATATCTTGAGAAATGAAAATTCCTATCAACCCTTGTGTTTTATCTTGTTTATTTTCCAATTTAGCCTTTAACCAACATCGGTGGGTTTAAATTCTAGTTAAGAGGATATTATACAAAGGCCTTTACTTCTAAGTAAGTATACCATGTAGGATAGCCATTGGAAATAATTGGTGTTGTTAAGAATAACTAGTCATGTAGTTTCTATTTTTTAAAAATTGAATTTGTAAAGGTTGAAACTAACTACTCCAATGAAAATATCTGAAAAAATTAGGCTGGTTCAAAAGAATCGGCTGTAAAAATGGCTTCTGAATGAAGAATTTATGTATTTTTTAAGAAACTTTGTAGTATATGCCAAATAGTCACATGATAGGTTGAAATTTGATGATGAAGTTATACTTAAAATAAAATAAAAACCCCGTCCCCTCACCCTCCCCTCGCCCCTTCCAAACTGAATATAATAATTTCACCTTTTTTTAACTACTTCATGTGACACACTTTTATAAATATGTGAGAGTTACTTTTTACAATGTTATTCCATGAAGTAATGACCAAGTATATTGTAACTTAAATAAAAGATAAAGTAACTTTAGACTGTAAGTGACTCATTTTTTATAATGGGTGAGAAACACTATTACATAAAGTAACTTTAAAACATAAGTTAAATGTGATTTAAAAAAAAATAAAGTTGACAAAGAGCCTTTTTTTTAAGGTAACTTGAAAAAAATACTTCAACTCAAGACCTCTGTTCTCATAAAGTAACTTTATACGAAGTGAGGTAGTTAAAATATTTAGTAATTGCTGGAAAGGATGAAGGGGGGTTTTTCTCTTTGGGGTGCGTGTTCCTTTTCATAGAGAAAAAAACCACAAAAAAAACAAAAATATGAAAAATTTGCGGCTTGATGTTAGATTTCTGATTACTCTGCCGAGAAACTAAATATTTTTCTTGCTATTTTTGATTTCTCGGGTTCACACAAAGTCACAGGGAAATAACATACGTAGGGAAAAATCATGTCTTTCTATTTCTAGTTTTCCAGATCGCACAGAGCGCATAGAAAATAACATACACAGAGAAGAGGATATAGATCCAGTAATAAATAAAAAAGACAATAAACTGAAATACACATAGGGATAAATAAATATAGCAACAAAAAAATACTTTGTACCTCCATATTTAAAATGACATAGCTAGGGAAACCAGAAACATTTTTGCATGAAAAGAAAGGGGTTACTCACTAGAATAGAGGCTTCAGACACACCAAATTAGTTCTCCTTGGTTGAAAGTGGTTAGAAAGAATAGGTCCAAAAAAATTAGTCTCATGCAATCAAACCCAACTTCGGATTTGGATCAGCAATGGATTTGACCCTGAAACAACTCTGCTACCATGTAGGAACTTACAAGGTAGGTTCCTTAGATTAAACACCAAAGGTCACTGCCCAAAAACAGATCATAGACTAGTACACCATTATTTGAAGTGGTTAAAACCCTCAAAGAGGGAAATAGTTCACGGCGTGAGCCAACGCAACCACTCTAGGAAATTTATTAATGTAAAGAAAGAGAATTGACATAATCTTCTCTCATAAATAGACACCATAAAAATGACCCTCCATTCTCTTTAAATAGAGATCATGGACCAGTAAGGTGTTAAGCCATGGTTCAAGTGTCAATAATACCGAGAAGAGAATGATCCATCAAATCACTATATATCGTGACCGTCAGATTATTTACAAAATTACATACTACAGAAATACAATATACTGAAGCTTACGCTAGACCAAGTTATACTTAACTATTTCCTATGTGTCGGAATATCCTGATAGGCCAGTGGTTATTTGTTCCATAATATTTAAGGTTCCATGATGCAAGTGGACCAATGTCATGTTCCATATCTCACCAACATCACAACTCTCCAATATCTCTTCCTTATTGCTTAATGCAACACAATCATCACATCAAGTTTATACAGGTTTTTACACAAATCGTGATCTGCATCACCTTCCCAGTAGCTATGTATCTCATAAACTCATTAACTTTACTAAAGATCACAACATAGCCATGATATTTGAAAATTGCTACAGAGATGAGGTTCTTCTTTAGGTCTGGGACAAACATGGCATCATTGAGAAAAATAGGTGATCACAAGTCCCTCTTAAAGGTTACTATACGAATCCCAGTAACATTGTACCTTCTGTCATCCCCAAGCTCAATATGGATCTAGAGATATTCTCCTCTAGGTCACTAAACAAATTTTTACATCTTGTCATGTGGAATGAAGCAGCTGATTCCAAATATTACACACTCCCCATAATAGTGTTGGCCATGCATGCGATAAGGGAAAATTCTAGCTCGAACTGTGAAGCCAATGCTTCATTTTTTGCTCCTCTTGATTTCTTCCTTTTAGAAAATTTGTGTGGACACCTTATAGAATAATTCCCAAATTTATGACACCTGAAGCATTTTATTTTTTTCAAGTATTTCTTCTTCCCCCCTGCCTGGATTTTGGTTTGGTTTGTGACTTCTTCTCTTTTCCTTATTTCCCTTTCGAACCAATGAAAAAATTCTTCATCCTCTCCCTTGGATGAAGTTCCATCTCTAATATTTCACCTGATCCATTCTTGTACCAAATCACACCATAATAATTACCAATTTGGTAATTTATTGTTGAAAAATACAACAATAAATTCTCAATTTTATTTTTCCTTGATTAAATTTAGAAAATTCAAATTTCCATATTAATAGACAACTTAGATGATATTAACTTGAATGGCATGGATTGCGTAACCTAGTTTACTCAATAAATTCTTGATGTATGAGTTAGAGTTTAGTTAAGCATGTGTGATTGCAAATGTTTAGCAATAAATTTCAATTTTCTAAGGTTTTTTTTAGTTAAAATAGTTCCAACTGTTCAAAGAACTAGTGGAGGGTCAAGTTACAGAATGGGACTTTAGTCAAACTGAGCGATCATATAGTTAATTGATCAATCAACCCAAAATAGTTAGTGCATCAAGAGAATCTGAGTCACCTAGTTGAGATGGAGATTCCAAGGTCGTGTAACATAGGTTGTAGACTAGCTTTGAGTGTATATGTGTTACATGTTGTTATATTATCAATGTAAAGTAAATGTGAAATCAATTTGAGGAATTTCCAAAATAATAGGGGCCTGATTCCTCAAATAACAATGCAAGTAAATAGGAGCTCAAGCCGAGAAAAAGAAAATGATTAAGCCCATGTCAGAGCCTTTTAGTGAGAAGAGAGAAAGGTTATTCACTAGCAGGTTATGCTCAGTTGAGAAAATTCATATTAATAAATATCTATTCATCATATTAATGAAATCATGCGTTGGGGTTTTTACCATATTATTTTCCCTAGATAAAAATTCTTGTTGCATGTGTGTTATTTATTATTTCATGTTTGATTTTTTTTTTATAGATTGGGAAATAATGTCTGTGGAGAAGTAGAGTAGGTTTTTTTCTTATGATTTTGATTAAAAATTCATTAGTTGTAAATATAAAACATGATATCTACATGGTATCAAAGTTGGATTAACATTAGAACATAATTTCAAAATTTTTTCTCATAGGTTTCAATTTGGAGATCAATGTTGTAGGTGTTTTTTCAAAATTGAGAAGATGGTCATCAATGGAATAATTATAGAGTATTCTTTGGAATGATCCTACCACTTTTTTGCATGGAGGGGGTATTGTATGCCAATGGATTGCTAGAATACATAAAATCATATGTTGCAAAACCACAAGTGTATGATTCCTAGAACCTTGCTTAGTGGAATAAATATGTAGCCAAGGCGAGGAGAATCATATTGAAAGGATTACGAGACCATATTGTCTCAAATATCCATTAAAAATAAACTTCATTCGCGATGTCGAAAGCACTGAAAAAATTGTTCAGGAATACTATTGACCACAGGAAGCTCATGCTCAAGGATAAAATTTGAAGTATCTAGATGCAGAAGAATGACATAATTCCATAGTATCTGAGTAGGTTCACATAGTGCCATGATAAACTTGGCGGCTTTGGTGTTAATGTCCCTAGAGAAAATTTTGTAACCCTGGCGCTTCTAGGCCTTCCTAAGGGATGAAAAAATAATCAAGATTCATTGAATGAGAGTGAGAAACTACCGAATTAGGAGTTTTTATGGTATGATTTGTTACAAGAGGAAATAAGGTGGAATACTACATATGAGACTTCATTTAAGGGAAATAATAAAGAAAAAAATTCATTGGATGGGAAGGAAAAGAAGGAAAAGGGAATAAATCCCAATCCAACCCAAAATCCAATGAAGGGGGCAAGAATAAAGGTTTTTCGAAAATAAAATTCTTTCAGTTTTATGAATTAAAGCACTATGCCATGAATTTTTCACATAATAAGGCAAGAAATAAGACCTCACGAGGAGCAAGAGGTGAAGCTTTGGATTCACAATTCAAGCTTGACTTTACCCTCACTGCATGCATGACCATCACAGTGCTGGGAAGCATGTGGTACTCTGATTCAGGTGAATCGTTCCACATAACAGGGAATATGTAATTTTTTAGTGACCTAAAGGAGAAAATCTTGAAGAAGTATATTGAGATGGGGGATGATGGAAGGTATAACGCAACCGGGGTGTGTAGAGTCAATTTTCAAAGAGAGTTAGGCTACCCCTTGAGGCTCAAGGATCTTGTTTTTGTTTCGGGCCTAAATAAAAAACTTATCTCTCTTTCAGTTTTGGAATACAATGGATATGATGTGATATTCAATAAAGGAAATGAATTCATGAGACACATAGCCACAGGATAGGTGAAGTAGGTTGAGTTTCTTGTGAAGAAATTTTACAAGGTATATGTGGAGGATCGTGCTGCATTGAGTACAAAGATTGAGAAGGTGCAGAGACACAAGCCTTCCCAAGGAGCACTTGAGCAGAAGGATGTAAGAAAAGGATGTACCTTGGGGAAGTACACAAAATATACCTTCCATGATGGGGAAAACAAAGAACATGTTGTCCTAGAAAGGAATTACTCTGATGTTTGTGGAACTTTCTCAACATCCTCCACTGTCCGGCACAAATATTTGTCATTTTTATTGATGAATTCTGATGAAAGTGTTGGATTCTATTCATGCATAATAAGTATGATATATTCTCCAAGTTCGTTGAATTCAAGGCACTGGTTGTGAAAGAAAAGAGCAAGAAGGTGAAGGCTCTCAAGCGCGATAATGGAGGAGAGTACGTTTACAATGCGTTAAAAAATTATTTACAAAATAAGGAATTCGACGAGAGTTGATAGCACCCTAGAACCCACAGCAGAACAAGATGGCTGCGAGAAGTAATTGTAACATTGTGGGAGCAACGAGGGAAATGTTGGATGACCAAGGCCTACCTATGCACTTGTAGGTCGAAGCATGCATCACAAGAGTCTATTTGTAGAACATAAGTCCTCATTGAATTTTGGTTATGATTACAATTGAGGAGGTTTTATTTGGAAGGAAGTTGGATGTGTCACACTTTAGGATTTTTGGAGCCTTTGTCTAGTTCCATGTCTCCAAAGATGACAGGAAGAACCTAGATCCAACAACAAATTTTGGGGTATTTTTGGGTTACAGAGAAACTCCCCACCACTACCATGTGTACTTTCCATCCCTCATAATGACATTTGTGTTATGGGATGTGAAATTTTATGAAGAGAAAGTGATGTAGTGATCTCTTGAGAGGGAGATTCAGATCCCACCAGAAGAGGAGATTTTAGCTTCAAATGGGGAACCTGAATAAATTTTCGAGCAACCAAAAATTAAGGAGAAGAGAGCGGAGACAACCACTTAAGAAGAAACATCTATAGAAGGTTGGAAGAGAACCATCGAACCTAATATAATTGTGCATGATGCGAGGGATAATATGGGTGCTCCTTCAAACCATGGTAGGTAGAGAAGGTCGCCAGATAGGTACACTGAAAACATGGGCGTAATGATAGAGCCCGTAGGGACTCAGCCATCCCCTTTTAAGGAAGTAGTAGAGAAACCTGTATGGGTTGATGCAATGGTGGAGGATTATGAATCCATTGCGAAGAAAAATTATTGGGGAGTGGTCCCAAGTCCAACAGATACATTAGTTGTGCATTGAAGATGGATCTTGAAGGCAAAGAAGGCAACATACAAAACCATAGAAAACTACAAGGCCAAATTTGCAGGGAATGGATACTCTCAGGTTAAAGGGATAACTATGATGACACATTTTCTTCTATAGGAAGGTACTCATTCATCATGTCAATTCTTACTCTGGCTGGATATATGGGGTGGAAGGTCAACCAAATGGACGTGAAAAAAACATTCCTGAAAGGAGTTATTGGGGAGGAGGTGTATATCAATAAACCATAAGGATTTTATACTTTTGATCAAGATTCTCATGTGTGTAGACTCAAGCAAGCATTGTATAGTCTCAAGCAAGAACCATGTACTTGGTACATGAGGATTGATAACTATCTCACTAGTTTGGGCCTCACCAAAATTTAAGCCGACGTAAACCTCTATCATATTTTGGTAGAAGGTACATTGTTGATTATTTTCTTATATGTTGATGACTTGATTTTAACTGGTGATGAAAAATTGATCACATCTTTCAAAGAGGACCTTACAAGAGAGTTCGATATAAAGGAAATGGGTCTCACGAACTACTTACTTAGATTGGAAGCGTGGAAAACATATGGGGAATTGTTTGTCTCTTAGGGTAAGTATTACAATAAGATACTTCAAAGGTTCCACATGGAGAGTTGCCAACCCATGGAGACTCCTCTAGCGACCAACTAGAGGAAAGAGGATGCCACTTCACTTGATGAAGTGGACGCTACTATTTACCAATAGTTAGTGGGTTCACTAATGTATGTTGTGAACCCACAAATAGATATGTGCTATGCAATCAACCAACTGATCCAAGCCATGGTTCGACCAAAGAATTTAGTTTGGAGGGAAGCTAAGCATGTTCTACGGTACTTGAGAGGCACTACCTAGTTTGGACTATGGTGTAGACAAACACCGGCAGTGAAGCTGCATGGATTCACATATGTATATTGGGTGGGGATTGCATAATAATGAAAGATTACATTAGGTGGAATTTTCATTTTTTGGTCCATAACAGTTTCTTGGTATAGTAGGAAGAAAATATTTTTGGCTCTCATCTTGGTAGAAGTAGAATACATGGCTTCCAACCAAGCAACTTGAGAGGTTATCTAGATGAGAAAGATATTTGTTGGATTTTTTAGTGAGATGATGGATCTAACTATGATCTACAGTGATAATCATATTTTCATCAAGCTCTCTGAGACTTTATTTTTTACGATCAATCCAAGCATATAGATATATGGTATCACCATTTACAGGACTGTGTGCGAAAGAATGCAATGTTGTTATAGTACATTCTGATAGAGGAAGAAGTTGTTGGTATTTTTAAAAATTCCTTGTCAGGAGGGAAGTTAGAGTTCCACAAGTGCAGGATAAGGGTGGTTGACAATCCCTTTCTTGCTAAGAGGGAGTGTTCACAAATGCAACATGAAATTCTCAATTTCATTTTGCCTTGATTAAATTGACAAAATTTGAATTTCCATGTCAGCGAACAACTTGGATGATGTTAAATTGAGTGGCATGGCTTGTGTCACCCATTTTAATAAATAAATTCAAGTTGGAGGAGTTATATTTCCATTAAGCATGTGTGATTGCTAATTTGTAGCAATGAAGGTCAGTTATCTAAGGTTGTTTTCAGTTAAACTAGTTCTAGCTTTTGGAAGAACTAGTGGAGGGCCAACTTGTTCATTGGGACTTCAATGAAACTCATGATCATCCAGTTAACTGATAAATTAACCCAAAGTAACTAGTGCATGCATATAATTCGAGTTACCCAGTTGATATGAAGATTCCAAGGAACGGTAACAACGGTTGTAGACTAGTTTTGAGTGTATAGGTGTTACATGCAGTTAGATGATCAACCTAAATTAATTATGCAATAAATTTGGGGAATTTCAAAAATAAAGGAGGGTTTATTCCTAAAGGAACAACACAAGTAATTAAGAGCTCAAGCAGAAGCGGAAATTGACTAAGTTTGGGTTACAGACTTTCAATGAGAAGAGAGATCAGTTATTCACTTACAGTTTATGTAAAGTTGAGAAAATAAATTGTAATACATCTATATTTGTCAGATTTTAATGCAAGCATTAATTGGGATTTTTAGCAGGTGGCTTTCCCCAGATAAAAACACTTGTTGCTATTTCCTCTTACACGTCTGAAGATTTTTCTCCAAATTATGAAATAATGTCTACAGAGCAGTAGAGTAGTTTAGTGTCTTGTGAGTTTCACTAAAGAATCATGAGAAATTGCAAATCTACAACATAATATATAAATTTAACCCTCCCTTTTACCGATTCCTCGTAGCCATGCCAACTTTGGGCAAGGCCTAGAAGAGCTATGCTCACCAATTCATCTTCTGTAACATTCACACCAACCCCTCCAAGCTCAGTCGAACTTGTGTAAATTTGGTGAGATACTGCGGAATAGTATCGTTCTTCTACATCTTGTTGTTTCAAATTTTGTCTTTGAGGGACATTTTTCTATGTTCATATCTATTCTTGAATATATTTCTCAGTTCCTTCCATGTTGAGAAAGGAGTTTCTTTCCCATGGAGATTTGAGACAATGTGGTCTCGCACTGCCTCAAATATTATTCTCCCCCGCTTGGCTACATATTTATTCCATTGGGCTAGGTTCTAGGCATTAGTTGATCCTAGTTTTTGAATTTGTGTCTTGACGTATTCTAGGAATCCATTTTCATTAAGAACTACCTCCATGTCATCCTTCCCCGTAATGAAATTCAAGCTGTCTTCCAAGCCATACTCTAATCTCATTCCATTGAAGGTAATTCTATCATGCTACATTGACGCTACAAATTTGAAACTCTTAAGGAAAAAATTCAAAATTATTTTTCTAATGTGAATCCTATTCTAATACCATTTAAAAATATGGTGATACAATTGCAGCTTATCAAGAAATTTAATCTAAATCAAGTGACAAAATTCTACTTTTCTGTTTAGTGGAAACTAATTCAGAATTTAGAGCAACATTCATAAACATGCATCGAGCACATACACAAGTACACACATTTATCTAGGGGACACCAAATAGTAAAAACCCTTAAGCATTTTTTCGTTAATTAGATTAATATAGAATGTATTACAATTTTTTGCTTGCTCTAAGATCAACCAGCAAGTGAATAACCTTTCTCTATACTCAATGAGAAGCTCTGACACTTACTTGGGCAATTTATGTCTCTTCCTAAGCTTCTATTTCATTGCACAAATATTGAAGAAATTGGGCCATATTCCTTAGGAATTTCCTCCAAATTTATTTCACAATTCCCAATGATTCATCACTGATTTCATGCAAAACATGTACATTGAAAACTAGTCCATAAATGATGTTAGATTGCCTTGGAATCTCCACCACAACTGACAAGTTCAAATTCCATGCATTCATGAGCCATTTTTGGTCAGTTGATCAGTTAAATAGATGATCATTGAGTTGGAATACTATCCCACTACACAACTAATCTCCAACTAGTTCTATCAAAGATTAGAATTAATTTAATTGAATACAATGGGAAATAACTCAACTTGATTGATACAAATTAACAATAAACACATGAAAACAAAACTCCAAGCCCTTAAATCAAATTTATTGAGCTAGATGAGTGAGGATATCCATGTAATCTTTGTTAAATACCTCTAAGTTGTCTGCGGATGTGGAGTTTTGATTTTTTTTCAATTTGACAAGGAAAAGAAAAATTCATGCTTTCTTACTACACTTCTCAACAACTGAAAATTCCTCACTTGGGATAATCTAGTTAAGAGAGGCTATATTGGAGCCTCATTGTGTTGTCTCTATGAAATCAGAGATGTAAACCTAAATCATATGTTAAATACTTGTAGGTATACGTCTGAAATATGGGATAGGCTTCCTATACCTTCACGAAAACAAATATAGTCAAGGACAATATACAGGAAAATATTAGAAAATGACGAAGTAATTACAAAAAGAATGAAGTATTAAACCTCACTTGGTGCTTGGTTCTAGGCTTCATCCTATGTTCAGTGTGGAAGGAAAGGAACCAATGAATCTTATGAAATAAGAAGCTCCCTGCTGACTGCCTAGTGGTAGAAATTCAATTACAATTAAAATAAATGACAATAACTAAAGGGTTTAGAGCATTAAAGGAACCATAATCTCTTCAAGAGGAAAGAGTCTTAAAGTTGTTAGAGTTGGATTAAATTAGTATGCATGTGTCCTAGACCAGATATTGTCAAATACAATTGGGTTCATTGTTTTGGATGCCTCCTCCGCAAGGTTTCTTTAAGCTAAACTTTGATGAGGAATCTAAAGGGAACCCTAGTACCGCATGGGTAGGAGGCATTATAATGTACTGGAAAGGGAAATGCGCAAATTTTTTTCATAAATTTTGGACATGCCTCCAGTAATGCAGCTAAATTCCACGGCCTGGAACAAGGGTTGGAAACTTTGTCTCTAGAGAGAATTGTTAATGCCATTGTAGAAGGAGACACATCGATATCCATCCAAGCGCAAGGAGATTACAATTTTCCTCAAAGGTAAGGAATTTCGTGAGGAATTAGCATCTAGAACAACTAAACCAATGCATACAACACCATCTAGGGAATTTGATAAAAGTGGAGTTTAGCTTGGTTCGGAGGTCACAAAATGCATTGGTGGGCAAGTTGTAAAATGAAGTGGTAACAAGCGCATAAACGCTTACAAATGTGGCTTGGCTGTATCTCGACAAGGGAAAACTCAAGGAAGAATTTTGTATGTTGGTAGTGTGTAAAAACTCCATGAATGCAAGTAATAATGATAGTGTAGAGGCGTGCTCGAGCTCTGGCAGAGGCCCACTTTCTCACACAACTGATTAATTCATGATCATTTAAGTGAGAAGAAGTTTAAATCAGCCAGGGAAAATGGGCACATGGGATAATTCAAGTGTTAACTAAAATTCTGCTATGGTTACTAATGTCATGATGGTAGTTATAGGCACAAGTTAGTTTCTTGGTTGAAAAATTTACAAATGAGTGATGGGAGCATATAGTATAGATGGAACTTCATGGGAGTGGTGGGACAACATCCCTAAATTCACTGATTAGCACTCGAGTTATGACTTGGGCCAAAAGCTAGTACGATTCCTTTGCCTTGAAGTTCATGATGTCATAAGGATGGACCCAGGGTTGGGTCCCTCATTAGAATTTACTGGGATGCACACATGAAGGATGATTTATTGATCCCAATGCCATTAGTCTCACAATAGAGAAAACCAAAGAAACTCACAGTGGTGTCCATATTTGCTCCCAATTTCCACTCTTAGGAATGGATCTCTGAATGAAAAGTGGCATGGCACCCTTGGAAATTTGAAAGGATGTTCTTAAAGGGAACGACCAGCTTCAAACCCCCAACATTAGGAAAAACATGGAAGGTAAATGAAGGATCCTCCTCATGCAAAGATAAGCTCTAATACAGATAATGTAAGTGAGAGGGTTTTTGGAAAATTAAATTAGAAGTAAACATTGGGGAAAATAGGAATAGGTATAATTATAAAATCTTAACTAAATAAGTAACCCTATTAGTCTCACTCTGGGAAAACCTTAAATATATAACATACATATAAATAACCCTTAAGTACTTACTTTTTCTAATAACAAATGGAAATGGATCATAGAGTTAAAATGGTAAGATTACTATCCAATGACAATTTACATTCATTAATAAAAGGGGCTTGTGCAGAAAATTAAAGAATAATAATTTTAAAGTTTTGAGAAATTGAATTCATGTGATTACTTCCATATGGAAAGGGCACAACACAAAAATATCCAACTAAAATTTTAACCTGAGAAAAATTAGGGATTAGTTGAGGGACAAAATTTGAGACCTACCTATTGGCTTGAGTTAATGAAGACAAACTAGGGAGTATAAATTGGGATCAAGGGACAATTAGGAGAAATCATAGACAAACATATGTGGGTGGTGAAAATAACCTTTTTAATAAGAAAAAAGAAAAAGAAAAAAATGAGAGATTTAGTGAGAGGCCAACACATGGATTAATAAATAATAAAAACAATGTAATAAAGAAAAAATTATTTTCCATGAGGTGACAAGAATAATTACTGAAACCTCCTATAAAAGAAGGATAAACTTATGAGAAAGGGACTCTCTCTAATGACTATCTTGATGTCATTATGTACTTAGAGTGAAAATTGATATCTATGGTGAGTTTTGTGGAAGTTGGCGCTCTATGAGTGGGAAATATTTAGATTAGGAACTTTCTTCCACTTACTAGTGCTTCCTTTTTCCATATAGATCTATCACATCTTCGGGGTCCTTTGAGAATGAAAATACTCGAGAAAATCCTGAGAGGTCAACCAACAAGTCAATGGCGTTAGGCTAGGACAAAAAAATTCATGCATGCATGAGGACTACATTAAGAGAGCTTGATGACTTAATAGATCCAAGTTTTAGGTTCAATCCCCTTGGTAAATTGAATTAATGGTATTTTAGAAAGTTTTTTTGTCCATTATTATCAATTTTCATGTGTTATGTAGTAGGCTTTATGGATAGCCTAAATTGTACTGCATAATGCCTAGTTACTGATTGTAGAAGTTTGAAGGAGTATTTCATAATTACAGATTCTCTAATTTATGGTATATGTACATTGATTTAGTTTTATGTGTATAATCCTTTTGCGGGTTGTAATCTCTATGGATGAATTAATTTAAAAGAGAATTGACTATTGTCTATTATTTTGATAACACTATCAGCTTGGGGTACATAATTTATTTTGTTAATAAGATACCTTGTATGTATAAATTAGAGAATTGGTATATTATTAATGCCTAGTTACTGATTATAGAGGTTTAAAGGAATGTTTCATAATTACAAATTCTCTAATTTATGGTATATGTACATGGATTTACTTTTATGTGTATAATATTTTTATTTATTTATTTTGTAATCTCTATGGATGAATAAATTTAAAAGAGAATCTACTATTTTATTATTATTTTGATAACACTATGACCATGGGGTACATAATTTATTTTGTTAAGAAAATTCTTTGTATGTACGGAACGTTCACTCCGAGCCTCTTAGTCTAGGCCAAATAGTTAATATTGTGACAAAGATCTTTGGGTAGTGTCACTATCAAGAGTGCTGAGGAAGTAACCAATCATAGCAATTGATAACACATTGACGTTACTGGCAGGGTTTGTGAATTTGAGGAAATAATTGAATTCCTAGAAGCGGTGATGATGGCTTTTAATGAAAAGGGGAGGCAGGTCTTTTGGGGTCATTTACACACTTTTATTCTGACTTACTCGTGCCCTTATTTGTAACCATATTTTCCTTTTCGCTTTTATTTCCATCCTCTTTTATCTTTAGCTTTGTCTCCATTTCCCTCATGATCATGGGGTCTAACAAGATTTCTAGTAAATGATACTAATCATTGTGGACTTGATTGATAAATTTATTTGTACTCAGTTTGAGGATGATCACCCTACTATTATCGACTTGTTGCACAAGATGTACAACATGTTGACGTAGTCCCTTTTCCTAATTGTCTTATTAATTGCTAGCAATAAAAACAAGAGTAATTATGAGGGTACCTACACTTGATATCAAAAGAAAGCTTGGACATATGGACCCTTCAAGTTAAATGGAGTGGATTCTATCTTTATATAAATTCTTAAATAAAACTTCAAATTCTTATGATTGATTAATAATTTTGATTATAATGTAAGAAATTAAATAAAACTTCAAAAAAAACAACTTGACACTCCAAACAAAATAAAATAAAAAATTCTCATACATAATTCCTTATAAATATATTATTAAATAACTTAAGGGACTAAACACATATCTTACGTTATCCTCCAAGTAGCTTTGTGTACAACCAGGAATTTCATTTATTCAAATATGAAAAGTGGTCTCTCAATGATGTGCTTCTAAATAATGTATAGAGATAAGTGTGCCCATATAATCACAACATTTAGGGTGGCATGAAGAATTTTAGTCGTCTTAGGTTAACATTGCTTAAATCGGAAACCCGATAGAATCACCGTAGAATAGGAAATGGCATAGTTTCTCTATAAACAGATCATAGTGTCAAGAATCCCCTCGGTTTATGAGTGAGTTAAATGACGGATTTGCGTACACAATTATGAAGGTAAATTGAACCAGAATCAAACATATGCTTAAATTCGAGGTGGGTATTTACTAGTGATTGCTATCAATTATGGAGATGGATATATCATGGAGATGGATATATCAGTATAGATTTATCTTAAATATGTATTTAATATAATTTTGGAAGAAATTTGAGGTGGGTATTTACTAATGATTGTTATCAATTATGGAGATGGATATATTAATATATCTTAAATATGTATTTAATAACATATTTTATGAAGAAAGATGACTAACATGAAAATAGCATCTCGTCATTGAGAAAGATCTAATTTCTTTAGATGTAATTTTTATGAGTTTATATTATGCAAATATTTTATATAGTTATTTAATTTTTTTATTTAATTTCAACTATAATAATATAAAAATACTTTGCACATTATACTGAACTGTAAAATAAACCTCTCCAATCAATAATTAGAATCCCAATATTTCAAAAATTATGTAGAATAAGACCAGATTTCTACCAACCTAGATAAAATCTATTCCTTAAACTAGAACTCCCGTGTTGTGCCCTCAAAACCAAGGCATGAATTTCTACCGTAACTAAATAATGAAACCAATTGTGACATGCAAGTTCCCTATTTTTTTAAATTCATTGGTGGTTTTTATATATTGGGATGAATGTCATGTCTTTGTCACTCCAAGCTGCAATTGTCGGTCTTCCTTTCTCCCTATTATTTTGGAGCTGTATATGCAGTGTGTAAACCCAACTTCTTTATAGAAAACGTTTTACACTAACCCGTAACTCATAACCCTGGTACTATTGTTGATTTGACCATATGCGGGAGGAGAACCGTCAAGAGTGTATGACTCATATTGCAACAAGTGTTTCAAATTTCTATAAGACCTGCTTTTTTGTGATCTCGATGCTCCCTCGAGATTCAGCCAGGTCCATTGTTAACAGAAACCAACTACCATCAATGGCTCGAACTGGTGTCCAAGCCCCTCCACGTGTGTCCATTGATTGGTATATGCTTTTTCCTAAAAGAAATAATTACATCCGAAAGAACTAGTTAAAGTAATTATTTTTTTATGAAAAACATTCCCTGGTAACATAAAACACAAAAATAACTATCAATTAATTATGGTATATATTTATGTGTATTTTGAAATAGGATTTATAGAATTTTAACTAAATTATTAATAATTAGAGTTTTAGTATTTATAAAATATTATAAAATGGTTTTAGTATTGTTTAGAAATAAAAAATTGAAATCTATTTTCAAAGTAGTTATGTCTTTTTTTATTTTAATTAGATTGATTAATTGAAATAATATTATATGAAAAAATGTTATATGAAATAAGTTATAGTTTTTTGAGAATATGTATTGATAATCTAAATATTAATTTATAGTAGCGCAACCATATCTATTTATAAATTAAGAATATCTATAATAAAATAAGATTGAATCTCTATAATTAAAAATATTGTTATATAATTATATTGATAATTATATTCTTATTAACCTTTACGAATTTTTTAATATATATAACTATAGTTAAATTGAAATAATTGTTGAAATAAAACAAAACAACTATCAGTTAGTGTTCCTGTTCAAATTCTAAAATCAATAATCTGAATTGCTTGCCTTCGGTTACTGTAGTTCTGCAATTGTGAAGTATCAGTGTCGATACATATTTTGCAGCTTTCCGATTGTGAAGCCTCAGAGTTTATACATATTTTCGAGATTCCCGCTTACTGTTTTATATCAAAAATTGCATGAGTAAGAGTAGCTATACTGGAGTAAATTCCTAATCAGTAACCCTTACGGATCAGTTAATTATTTTGAATAAAGACTTCCTCTCCATTTTCTACATCTCTGCATTTTTAGATTTAATGTTAAATGATAAGTGGTTAAATTAAAAATTAGTTAATAATTAATTATTAATTAATGGTTAATAATTATTAATAGTAGTTTATGGTTTTGGATAGATTGTATCGGGTATTTTTAGAAGTAAAGTTAAAAGTTCAATTTCTCTAGTTTTGAAGTAAGTGAAATAAGTAATATTACAGTAATATAAGTAATATTTAAGTAATATATTAAACATAATGAAAATATAATTTAAAAAAAATAATAATAATAAAACAAAAAATAAAAGTCAAATGCAAATGGTGAAAGATTGTATAAAATGCCTGTTTCTTTGAAAAAACTGTATAAAGAATCAATAAGCGGAGAATCTGTTGGCTGATGAAGGGAAAAATGGTACAGCCTACCGTGAGTTGTTTTAACTGGTAGTTTGGTTTTAAATGAAAGTCTCCACTGTTTTAATGTACAGTTTGGTACGCTTCCGTTTCATGCGTTATGCAGTGACTTCCGGTTAACTACTTCTCTGCCCTTTCAGTTTAGTTGAAAAAATGCTAAGAAACTTGCTGTAGATCCGAACGATGTAAAGGAATAAGTTGTGCGTGGAATCTGTAACTACTTCTCTGCCCTTTCAGTTTAGTTGAAAAAATGCTAAGAAACTTGCTGTAGATCCGAACGATGTAAAGGAATAAGTTGTGCGTGGAATCTGTAAAGTATTATTTTCCAGAAGCTTGCTGCTGAGTTTTTACCCAACGTAAAGATTTGGGTTATATGAATGTTTTTGATGACCGGACAACTACAGTTTGAATATCTTATTTTGGAATATTACTTTATGTTTTTGTGTTGATCCCCACGAATGCGATGTGTTTCTCTTGTCTGTTGAACTCCATTTTCTTGGTGGTGCCGCTTAAATTTAATGTGTTTCTTTTTTAAAAAAAAACATCTCTTGATCATGTTTAGTAAAAAAATGCAGTTAAGTTAAGCTAGTGCGCAGGCAGTTAGTTAGGCTTGACCTGAAGTTTTATTTGCTAATTTAAGGTTTCTTTGCTAGTTGGGTGGCTTTAAAGTTTAGTCACGCTGGATAGCTTTAGATTAAGATTTGTAACCATAGAACTGTAATGCACGTAAATATTAAACAAAATATGAACCTGCTGCTTTTTATTTTTATTTTTCAAGGTTTTAATGTCTGAACTACTACTTCTGTAGAATCTATTTGTTTGTCTGCGAAAATAAATCCCGAGTTTTAGGTTGATTCACTCAATCTGTTCTTTTATAATAAGCCAGACTTCTTTCTTTAAATGAACATAGTGCTAAAATGTAACAAAGCACTAGCCATTGACAGCAAAAAACAAAGTACTTGCCATTGAAAACAAAAACTTCAGGCTTTGACTCTGGCACCCTGGTAATGACAATTTTTTTTATTTAAATTCTTCCGCCATAGACGATCTATGTTGCATCAGCCATAGCACCCAAATTCCCTCGGACTGAGCAAGATCCGGAGATACACCGACAACTCCATGTTGAGGCAAAGACGCGAAGCCCTCGGAGTCGGTTGCCAACTTACCCGCTACCATTCATTCACAATAAGTATATACCATGTTATATGCCGACTAGGTCAATAAGAAAGGATCTGAAGATTTTATTACGCCCTAATTTTCTGTTTGTCGGTGAGATAACGGAAAAACCGTGAGGGCCAACTCAAAGGAGAAATTGGGCATCGCCAAAGGAGAATGTCATAAGCGAATAACAGACAAGTGAATTTCATAAAAATAAATTGGGCATCACCAAAGGAAAATGTCATAAGCTAATGCTCAATATCAGAAAAGTGAATTTCATAAAAACACTTGCAAAAGTTACATTAACAACCCTGCAGCCGTTGTAATCGATGCATTATTTCATACATTGAAAGCTTTAAATACCTAACTCTAAATATCAACTAGTATTACATGCCTTTCCCTAGAGCAACAAGGAATTACCTAGTATATAGCTGTTAATATTGTTCTAGCCGTTAATATTGTTCGAAAAGTAATCTCAACGAAAACGTTAAAATAGCCAACACTTTAAATGAACTGACAGCAGTCATGTTTGAGTAAATGTTTTATTATTTTTTAAAATCATGGCGAATATCTCACCAGATTATATTATTTTGTAAAATCATGGTAAATCTCTCAACGAGATTACATTATCTTGTCAAATCATGGCCAATCTTTCACTCAAATATAAAATCTTACTCATAATCAATATTTCTTGTAATGGCTATGAGCCTTGTTGTCTAAGAAAATCCTCAATCCATGTATATTCCTCATATGGAATATAAAGATATTTCTCATGTATTAAGAAAAAGGGAGATAAATGATATAATTACAAATCCATGTGATGGCGTACTTAGCATTGACTAGTCATAATGTTTGAGAGGTTATTCATGTACTTTATTAATATGTGTCAATTCATTTATTATTTTAATTTTTATATTATAATTATTGTGTATTTATTACAACTTGGTACCAACATACATAATTTGGGGAAGGCAATGTGTGGTCTAGTTCCACATTAGACAGTTTGTCATTTCGCCTTGTCATTTCGCTCATGTGCTAAAATTCACCCCTAAAATTTTCTATGGATATAGACTATCAATCCAATAAACACCGCAAGTTGAAGTAATGGCAAGTTATCAAGTACTCCACATGTGGTCTTTCATATTACAGGGGCATGTGGCCTCTCAGATGTAGCCACGATTTGTGCCTAGCATTATTGTTGGCTTGATATAGTGTGCATGTAATCAATACATAATTTTCATTGACCTACCTAACACCAATAGTCCTTGCTTGGACCTCAGGGTTTACCTTTCATATCTTCCTAAAGTCAAACTACCTCGAAAGAACAATTTGTACCAAGAATTGTTCTTGCCTTATAATGCATAATCTCCATTGACCTAAACTCCCCAAAGAGGTGATCACCGCCCCCACCCCCCCCCCCATCCTCGCCCACGCCCCCACCCCTCTTCAACTTCATATCTTTTCTGAATTCTTCTTGTATCGCTTAACCTTTGACCAAGGATGAGGATTTGGGCATCCAATTCTCTCTAATATCTAAATCGGTAGATGTCACAATTGAAGTCTACCGTATATATGATGATCTACATAAGCTTGTTATGTATTTTGACAAGTTATGTATAAATAAATCATGAAAAAGAAACATGGATATTATTGATCATTTTCTTTACAAAAATATTTCATGGATCAATGATTATGTGCACGTACAAGTTTCTTATTGTGTCCATGAACCCTTGATTTATGAAACATAAACATAATATGAAAATGTAGCAATGCTCATCAAATATCCACTTCGTGCAAGATATAGATAAATAGTATCCTATAAAGATGTATTCAACATAAATTTTCTTGTTTCTTCCTTTATAGAATGTGAAACACCATTAGAAGATAATTTCATGTATAACGCACTTAAGATATTCTTTTCCTTGGAAAGAGTTAATGTAGCGACAAGTAGTCTTTCTTAACACAAATCCTCAAGCCATTAAAGATAGAAACCTTCAACAGAGCCTCCAAACATCAAAACTTCCCATGGTGAACAAATTGTAGCAGCAAATACCTCTAGTAGTGGACACGTTGTATCGATAACTATCAAGTCAAAGGGGCCAATATTGAGATAGTTATTTAACGCAAGAATATGAAATTCAACACTAGAAAATATGTTCAGGTTTAACTTGTGTGGAAATATACATTTTCCAATTTCTGTATCAATTCCTTTTATCTCAATTAGAGAGGTATCCCTAGGTAGATCAAAGTGATCAATTTGGATAAATACAATGCATTGCATACATGACCATGGATTTCAACTTCTCTTGATGGTCAAATTCTTAGCATAGATACACTAATCAATCTAAAATTTCCTTCCATAGATCAATAGGGAGTTTTCAAACAAGAATGAAAAGTATTACTGGAGCATATAATATCAGCATGAAAAACTAGGTAAGTTGTCTCTAAATTGGAGCCCTCTTTCAAAACGATGAAGAGCGCCTTAGATGGTGAAAAAGAAAGTTTGTATAAGGCATATTATCACCCATTTCGTGCATTTTTTTGTCTTCACTATGTTCAATTTGTGGCACAAAATTATCCCATGACAGTGATGGAAGTACCTTAAGATTGAATAAGACAATTTATAACAAAAAAATAAATTTCCGCTGACTTGGAATGTGGTGCATGTTTGTGCCAAAACAATTGTATGATTTTTGACTCAATTTTATGTATTTAAGAAGTGAATCCCTATGGATTCAGTTAGACTTTTGGACATATATTGTACCTATACACTTAAGTATTTAGATCATGGAGGAATTTGGATACAAAGGTTCTTTTGGTTGATGATAAATTAACTAAAGTTATTGATTAATATGTAATTGGAATCCTCCATTTCATGCAAAAGGGAAAACATTATCCACCACTCCATGATTACTACCTGAAAATGGGTGGAACCACATGGCACAAACAGGGTAAGTTGTAACCAATATGTTTATGTGTGGTTCTAGATATTTTAGGGCTGCAATCACCAAGATTCTAGATGGTGCTTAAGGATTTCCATAAAGAATATCCATTTAAATGTGTTCATGCTCCTCTTTTGTAATTTTTGTATGTGTAATGGTGTTCATGGTTTCCTATAATTTTAATGTTTTCTTCACAATATTTTTATGGTTTGTCAACACCCTCAGTGGGTAAATAGTGTTCAATCAATATCTTGTTCAGTGCCTTGTGTCTAGAGAGGTAATTGTTATAGTTCCCATATCTACCAGACTAATTGTAATAAAGTTCTTTAATGCTTCAACTAATTTACAATGTCTTTGTCAGTGTGGTACACTGATAAGTTTTTTTCTACTACATTAAGTTGATAAGAAATTTTTTGAAGGACTAGTGGTGAATCTTAAATATTATCCCATTACGTAAGACATAGTGTCACGAATACTTTAGTGTATCCACAATTCCATCAACTCCTTATGGTTGGATACTTTGTCATCACTTTCGAGAATGTCTTCAAGCATTTCTTGAACCAAGCATGGCTCCCTCGGAACATATTAATATCAAGCACCACTTATAATAGAAATTTGTCTAGCACTGTTAGAATAAGCGCATTGTAGATTTGTGTCTTGTGTTCATCAAAAGAATAATGTTCACCTCTTTATTTATATTCTACATTTTCCTAGGTTAAGGAATTGAAACAATATGAGATAGCAACACAATGAGGTCAATGAAGTGAAAATTACAATTAAAAAATTGAATATTTTTACAAAGAGTTACAATGCACATTCACAAGAACGACACAAAGCCTTATCCATTAAGAATTTCCATGCTAGTGAAAAATGTCTACATAGGGCATAAAACACTATTATCAGAACTCAATCCTATATAAAGAGGATAAACATTGAACCGAACTAAACATTTTCATTTATTGGAACTACCCATCATCAAAAGTAACTAAAACTAATCTACAAATTTATGACTAACTTACAAGCATGATATGTCATGGAGGGAAATTTTCTTAATAGAAGGTTACTTGCCACTTGATGAATCACAAAAACTGAAGTAGAATATGAGACTAAAAAATTATTTCAACAGTTTGTCATTGGCAAAGAATTTATTTAACTTCCACATTATTGTCTAATAAAGTTTATTATTTAACAACATAGTAGACTTAATATGTAAATATCACATTTTAGAATACTATTCTACTAATGTCTAATTCTGTTTCGTATTATTATTATACTGTAAAGTCTGACAGCTAGCCAACAATTCCAACCCACCTTCTTGTCTAACTTTTAGGGGATGCCAGCATTCACAGGAAAAAAATAGTCTTTACAAACAATATTTAAATATCACTGGAACATCACACAAGGGCCTTGAAACTTGTCTGCATAATCAATAATGTTATAAGAAATCATCTTTACAATCAAAACCAATTGAGAGTCCCTACATCCCAATCTAATCTAAAAACAATTGCCACAATTTAAAAATATGTGGAGCTCCAATGCCAGTTGAATGTAATACTATTTCCAAATCAAAGCTCCCATCAGAGAACCTCTCTCTATATTCCTCTAGTTCCCACAACTTCTTCACTTTAGATATCCTTCACGTATCAATGTGTCAAACTGTGATTTTATTGGCATAGAATTGGGGTTGTTTTGTAGCTAGACAACAATAATTGCTAGCAAACAAATACAAGAACTCTCCCCAGAATCACGTTCACTTTGTTGGTCAATTGAAGAAAAAAGTACTTCAATTGATAGTTTCATTTGTCCATCTCTGCTAACTAGTACTTTATGTTCGCAACTACTAATGGTAAAGTTGTCATCTCCAAAGTCTAAACACCCAAACATGTTCAATACTGCACTAGAATCAATCTCATTGACCTGCAATAGATAAACATATATTGGTATCAATATTTACTAGATATTGCAAGAGATTTTTAAAGGCAAATGAAGAAACAAACAATAAGGTTGTATCAGTTTCTAAATCTCTGTTGAAGTAACTTCAATACTTGAAAGTAATCCATATCTAAAAGCATCAAACTGTAATCAAAATTATTCAATCCAAAAAAAACATCTCAAACACTCATGAGTCGTGCCAAGCTAAGTAACATGCATTAAAAATAGTTTGTAGCACCAAATGAAGCACTCAAAAATTCCTAAAATAGTACAAGTACCCATCAATATTACACCAATACTTTTCGCTATGGTATGAATAATGTGACATAGCTATAAGGGAAGAAACATCAAGAGAGGAGTTGTGTATCACTAGGTAAGCCCACATGGTGAAGCCTGATTAAAAGGAATCCAAGTCACCAATCATCTCCACTGGATCAAAACTAAACATAAATTCATAAAATAAAATAAAATTCTGATCTATTTTTACTTTAAAATGCGAAGATCCCAAATTTTAATCATAAGAATTTAGGCCAAACACATTACCATACATGATACATGATCATTGATAGTAGCACCAAAATAATGCAATCAAATATGCCAAAAATAGTACAATCATGCATCAATATTGCACCAGAACCTTTCCTATATTAAATTTGTGTATTATGCAGAGTGACATGGTCGGGAGCAGCAAAAACAAGAAGAGACAGGAATTTGTACCATCTCTTGGGAGGGTAGCTGTACAGGAAATCTTAATTGTGTGTGATAAAAATCAATATTAACTCCACCCTCTTCTCTACATGCCTTATTAAACAATGGTTCTCCCATCTCTCATGCTACTCTAAAACTTACCTTTCTTATTTTCCATGAAAGAAGAGTCTGCATTGAATTTTGCTGCAAAGGGTGATCAAAGTCTAAAGAAGATGGATTCTCAATCAACTTTGGAATTAGTTCCAGAATCAATATACTAGTCATCATCCAATTGTTACCAACTACTTTTTTAGCAGAGTCTAGATGAAGGATACCTTCAATGACAAGATTAGCTGAAACCATAGTTCCATAAATCGAGGAATTCTTAAATATAGAGGAAAGCCTATAATCGCACCATCCATATGCACATTCATCAGTAGAAACTAAGTCAATTGACTTAGCACATTCACATTCCTCACTCCTTGGAGACATTTTTTCATCAACTAACAAGAAGGCTAACAAGTATTCCATTCAGAAAATATCCTTCAATCACTAATTTTGGACTTTTTCTTCGTGAAAATTTTGATGCTGTGTTTTGAGCCTTATAATGGTGAATTGTTGGTTGATTTCAGTGTTTGTTATGTGAACTCTAAAATTCTGATTAAACCATTGGTCAGACTGAGCATGAAATCCCAAGACAAAAACCTTGATTTTATTAAAGGAAAAATCAAACTTCAAGTAAGAATTTGTTTCTGCAATTTCGTAATGGAATAAGGGAATAATATGTATCCTCCTTCCAGTAACTACAGTTTGCATTCAAATATTTTCAAAATGATTTTTGCAGATATCTTTTCCAATGATTCATATTAATTCAAGGGATTTCACATAATTTTTTTCATGTTTTCAACGATAGTGTAAAGAGGATTACTTATATAAATTCAACAAAAATATCACTTGAAACAATGTATTTTTTGTGATGATGAATAAATAAGCTTTGATGTTGCAAATTCATCATGTCAGGGTACAATTTGACTTGTCGGCTTTTCCACCCATAACAGACTCAAATGGAGGAGCCTTAGAATAAATCACATTAATCCACACAACATGATGATAACCTCCCTCCTTTGCAGTGCTCACGTGCAAAAGGAATAATTTATAGGTAGAGAGTGGTGCCACCTCAATATGAAGATTCATGAGATCTTGAGGAGACCCCTGACCTCCACCCATTAGACCCTTGCAATAGTCTATCTGTCCAGACCCTTTTTACAATCACATAAGACACCCTCCTTTCCATTGATCCATGTCTCTATAAAGAGAATCCTATATGCAGAATATTAGATCTTCCAATTTATCCAATGTCCTCCATGAGGGGATTCTTCACTTCAGCTTCAGATTGTACGAGAGATTCACCTACTAGAAATACAATTTTAGAGGCAAAAAATTTCTCCTACTCCTCCCTAATTAGTAGGTGATATCTCCTCCAAACATTGATCACTTTCTACAAAAAACCTTCAATCGAGATATTTCTCTCGATTCTCAAGTTCTTGAGAGTGACCCTTTCTTCTCTAGGACTCTCAAATTTGTATCAGTTTATATGTTAGATGAATAATTTGACCCTCTAGTTCTTTGACCCAAGAATTTAGATATTCCTTTTATAGGAGCTTCAGTCATGCTCCCACTACATATTGTTTCTGATGTACTTTTCACTCCATTGGACCTATTTGTGGTAATTTTATTCTTGAAACTCTATGCTACATCCCTCCACCTGTAACTCTTTAGGGAGCTTGAGAAGAGGAAACATAGAGCTAGAGGAAAGGTTGGATTACAACTTGAGCACCAGACTATTAATCACATATTTAAACTCCAGACCATAGTTTAGGAAGCCCAATAATACTCCTAGAAATTTTATTGTTGTTTCGTATAGTTTCAAAAATGATTTTGACTCTGTCCCCATAGAATATTTATTCCACACACTCAAAGATATTGACATCTCAGAAACCCTTTTGTCAGCCATTATGAATTTTATATAAGTCAATACTTGGTTTGCTATGCACCAACACACGGGCTATCATATTTTATCCTAAGTATTATTTCGGTAAAACAATGTTTCCCCTTTTCCCCTACATTATTTGGCTGATCCTTTTTGTTTAGCTTTGTGTTGGTCATAAGACATATATGTGGTTGGTGTTTAGACAGGAATCGTGAATATACATTATTTTTTGGCTGTGCACATCAAAATAGTGTAGGGGACAGTTGGAGTATATTATATTCTCATATTTTTGAGGATTTGGCCCTTCTAGTCTCATCCCCAGCAAATTTCAAAGGCATATCGATGCACTAGCCCTTTTATGTGATCTTCATCACTTGACAGTCAACCTAGCTAAAAGCCAAAGTCATCATCTTCAACACATTGAAGAAAATCCTCCTTGATAAACATTTCTTTATGAAAGGAGAGGAGATCGAGATCACCAACTCATATACTTATCTAGGGGCACCATTCATAAGACCTTGCTTTAGTTTGCAACATTCACTTCAGCCCTGACTCAACAAGGGCTATGAGTCCTTCGCCCTTCTTGAGATTCACTACTTATAAAAAAAATCAAGACATATCTACCAAGATATCACTCATGCACAATATTTCCCAACCCCAAGTTCTAAATGGTTCTAAGGTTTCAGGATTTGGTTTACTAGAGTCTAATTAGTCTTCAACAAATATAGTACAAATCATCGTCCTTCGCCACATTGTTCAATGCAAGTATCCAATTCCTCAACCAATCACCATTATAGAGTTTGCATCTCACCCCTCCCTACTTGAGACAATGTTTGGTCTCGTCCCTCTTCTATAATATGTTCAAAACTCCACAGATACAACAAAAGGTCATGACCAATATCCATACTTTGATTGTTTCTCATCAGTGTCCATTGCAACAGCTACTCATTTTTCTTGATCTCCTTGCTTCAATTAGTATTATGATGGACCAACTTCCTCCATTAAAATATTCCCTATATTCACCCAACCATCTCTTACCAACCAAACAAAATATGAACAAAATCATACAACAAGATATATATAGGAAATATGTACAACTCAATTGAATACAAGGTCGATCAAATATGAAGATGCCTTTCTATGCTGAGAACATTATGGCGATGAGAGATGGAATTACTGTTAGGACCCATTACATGTTTCACCATTTTATGCACACCATAAGATGGCACTAAACCACTCAAACGAACCCTAATAAATGGAATATATAGAAAGACAAATAAACGATCTATGCACTATATGGTTCAAACATAATAAATTGAGCAAGTACCAAAGACTAAAATATCAGCAGAATCTACACAACCAACCATACAACCTAAATTTCAAAGAAATGCATTATCTTTGTTCCTAGGATTTCAAATATGCAAGTTGGAAAGTAGAGTTAGTAAATTTGATTGAAAAATATTAAACACAAAAAGAGAAAATTAGAGAAAGGACCAACACCTATTTTGTTAGGTTATCACTATTTCTTTTGCCAATGAAGTTTCAAAAAAAAATCAAGTTTCAATTCTATAACATTTTATTTTAAGGGACCTAGGGGATTAAATCATTTGAAAACACCTGCATTTAATATTCCAATTTCAAAGCATTCTTAAAGTAAAATTTTTTTTGATGAAACGATACAAATAAAATGGATGAAAATAATTGTTCCCACTTCATCCTGTGCCAAGCTAGATGCAATCTATATTCATAAAGATTAAATAATTGAATGCTCAAAATTCCAAATACAACACATACCAAAGACAAGTACCAATATTCACAACTTTTTGACTGATATCTAATTACTCATGAAAAAGTCCTGAAAACAAAATTTTAATATCACTAGGCCTAAATTATTAGCCAACATTCTCCAAAATATCCTAAAGGAAAAACTGTTGTTGGCTTCTTCCCACGAAATTTCAAATAGAATTTCTTCATATTTTCTTTCCTTGATATACCTTTGATTCTAAAAGTAAGGAAAACTAATATGTACACCTCAAAACACACAAAGATAACAATTTTTTTTCTTTTTCTTCAACATCTCCCTGAGATAGGGTCAAAACAGTCAACTTTGGACCCAAATTACAAGAAATTAATAGCCCTATTTGGAAAAATACTGAGAGGGGGGGGTGAATCAGTATTTACTGCATATTCAAAAATTTTTACTTTTTCATGCTCTAAAACCCATACGCTACTTTGCTGAAGAAAACTTGCGTATACATGCATATATCCTTCATGAAACTCGCGTATACACAGAGATATAATTATGCCATTAATTCTTCACTTATATCATTCTATCATTCATTCATTAGATGTTCTATAAGCAGTAAACATGTGTAGTAAGAACAGAATAAACCATCACACATAAGCATCACACATGAACACTAGGATTTTAGGTGGAAACCCAAGTCGGGAGAAAACCACCGCTGCAGTTTCTCAGCCTTCAATATTTTATTATAGAGAAAACATCTTACAACATATGTGCTGGCGCAGACTCCTACCAGCACACAGGCACCCACCTACGCTCGTTTACCAGCCTCTCCTGGAAGGGAGCTCCAACCCCCTGACTCATTTACCAGCCTCTCTTGGAAGGGAGCTATGACCCCCTGATCTCGTTTACCAGCCTCACCTGGAAGGGAGCTACAACCCCCTGATCTTGTTTACCAGCCTCACTTGGAAGGGAGCTACAACCCCCTGACTGAAGGCTACGACCCTCAGCACCTCTATGGACCACGTTTCATCAATTTTCACACTGGACCCACTCCATACCTTTAAGCACAGTCAAGCAGTTACATATAACTCACTGACATATATCTGTAAACCAGCAGAACAGATCAGAATTTCCTTACCATAGACTTTAGCAAACCCTAGTTTGTATACGCGCTTTCCTTTCACTGATGTCGCATATATACGCGCTTCGATTCACATGAACCAGCGTATACTTCTGTACATATTACATAGTTCATTTCATTGCGCATACACGCTTTATCTTCAGCAAAGACGTGTATATACGCGCTTCCTCTGCGGCGAACTAGCATATTGATCTTCAACCATGATAGAGCAGCATACTTCTTCAGATCAGATATTCAGTTCAGATTAATCCTTTTACTTCAGACAGATATTTGCCTCATCTCAGATCTAAGCCTTCCATAAATAGATCTAGCAGATACAAATACATTCTAGATCTAGATTCCCTTCTTCATCATTTTCTTCAGTCGTGCATCATGCATTCAGATCTATCATTCAATTATAACCCTTTCCATTCAGATCTACTTCAGAGAGAAGTATTCATTCAAGCTCAGACGTCTTGCACCCACACTCATGATTTGCACAATGAATTTCTTCTCTTTATATAGGTTTAGCCTTTTTCAATACCATGAGCCAAAACCACATTACATCCGATGGTATTCCTGGACGGGGTCAATTAGGCGAATCATTACCCAATACAATGGGTCAATACCATGGTGGTTACCCCTGGTTTTGCACTTTTTGAGCGCTTTTTCCCATACGCGACTTGGCACGTTCTTTCCCGTGTGCATACGCGACTTCCCCTAGGCAAATCCGCGTATGTCTAGAGACATACTCTTTTCATCATAGATCTATCACATACTATATTTCTTTCTTCATTACCTTCTGTACTCACTGTAGATACATCAGATTCAATTCATCAAGACACATTCTATCAAGCACAACTTCATCAGGTGGATTGCCATTCAAAGGACAACACTCTATCAAGTGGGTACCCAACATCATATTGTCAACAAACATCATATCACATCAGATTTACATCATTTACCAAATCCATCAAGTCAAGAGTAACTTCATCAGGTGGATTGCCATCAAGGACAACACATGTCAACAATCTCATGTCTTCATCTTCATTCAGTGGGTTGCTATCAAGGACAACACTCTGCATCATTTTTCCAACAAGCCCAAAATCATTGAATCCTAAAGTGAAGCTAAAATTATGATAATGTTTATTTACTGTAGACGAGCTCTTCTGATTCTTGGTAGTTGAGAAGCTCACACACAATCATCACAGAGCATATCGAGACAAATGGTTCTTCATATTCACTACCATCAATACATCTTCCACACTTGTCACAACGTGCAATACAAAATGTACAATCATGACAGTAACTGCCTGGTCTTTTTTCTTTTAGCAAATTTCATTGGTGTAGTCATAAACAAGCCTTGCATTCCCACATCTATGGAAAGCTTCAATATCAATTGTACTGTCATCATCCTATGAAGGTGAATAGTAGTGACCATTAGGATAAACCCATGGTTTTACTGAATGATACTTTTGTTTCAAACCACCATCCAAATGGTAATTCAACTTCTCAAGATGCTCTATTGTTACCCCAAAAATACCACTAATTCTCAACTGCTTCAATCTGTGCATGATGTGTTCTCTGTGTGCTTTGACATTTTTTACAATTCCATTGACATTAAACCTTGTACAAACTTGAAAACATAATTGCAAAGCCCACAAACAAGTGTATCACATATAGTCAAGGGAAGAGTAGGAGGTACCAAGAGAAAATGATATTTCACACAAAACTTCTGAATTAACGAGCTTAACTTGGGCAAGTGTAACATAACAATACAATTTCATGTCGAAAGCACTTGATAAAAACAATAAAATTCCACAATCAATGCACAATATGGTTTTGAAAAGAATGGAAAAACTGAAGAAGAGAACAAGCTACAAGCAGTACCTTCCATGCAACATCATTTTCACATAAATGCATTACCTTCCCCTGTTTCCAGATATTTAATGAAAATTAAGATATGCCAGGAAAGTTGAGGAGAAACCACCAGTGTGTGGAATAATAGAATACAAATAAAAAATGAGTGAAATTTTGAACACATAAGAACATAGAATACCAAATGGAAGAGTTTCACTAGTGCCTCCCTTGAATGTTTCAACATTTTGGGGCAAGTTCTACCTACATTTCCTTCAAAAAATAAGATTATAATATTTTAAGTTTCTATCCTTTTATCATTGTATTTAAAGGATACTAGGGGTTAAATTCTAGTGCAGACGCATCCATTTAGTAACCCAGTTTGAAAAATTTTTACGAGAAGCACAACTCCATTTGATGAAATCCGTGCAATTACATTAACTAAATCTAAGTGTTTGACATTGCTAATCATGCCAAAATGCAGAAAATCTATATTCAAAAACTAAATATACTATTGTCTTCAAAATTTCAAATGCAACAAGAAATTCATCTTTCAGTAATTTCTCAAAATCAGAATCCAACAAAGATAGATACCAACATTTGTAAGCTTCGGACTGATGTCGAATACATTCTTTAGTCCATCATCTGTAATTTTTAGGCACTCCATTAAAGTAAAATTTTGTAAGTGACCTTGAGACCTTTTAGCAAGTTTTAAGAGGGCATCATCAGTGAGACTTTCACTTAGATTATACTCTGCATGTATAGTTTTCCATAGACGAGGATCATCTTTCACTACAACATGTAGAGACTTGCAAATTTTTTCAATGGATAGAAGATCTTGTAGGAACAAATAAAAAAGGGAAAAATGAAGCCCATGATGGTGTTCTCTTTCTAATTCTCCACCACTGCTACCTGTTATGATTCCCAAAATAGCCTCAATTTCACGCTGAGAAATCTGGAAAGAATCATAATAAGATGATGTGGTTCCTTTGGTTACACCAGCATTTGTGGCATGGTCAGCTGTTGGTGAAGCCAACATTCTAATCTCCTTAGCATTATGATCAACTATCACTCTTCTTCCCAGGTCAGCGAACTTAGCTCCACCTTTGCATCAAAAGTGTAATCGCATAAAACAAATGTCAGTCTCATGACAATAGGTCTCCTACGATGAATGTGTAGAAACCTAGAACGTAAACCGTTTTTTTCTTTGCTTAGCTACCCAGGGATTATTTCCCTTTCCAAATATCAATAATTATTTTCCAAGAAAAATCTATGATAAGAAAAATATTTACTATATTCTAACAGGTGAAGATGTCAAAATCATGCCACAAAGTGAAAGGAAATAAAATATCTTTCCTCACACCACCAAATATATAAATAAAAAAATAATAATTATAATAATAAAAATAGATCTATCGATATATGCATGATATTAGAACCATAAGAATTCAAGGGAATAAAAAAATATTTGACCAAAACAAACCAAAAATTTCAAACTCAAAAAAATCCACTAAACATAAGCAACAAACAAAACACTAAAATTTTCTAAGATATGAAAGCTAGACATCAACACAATTTCATGTACTTGAATAAGCCCATTTTTTCTTAGTGTTAGACTTCTTAAATTAGCTATTTATCATTTAATACCAGGACACTATCTATGTGAAAAGAAATGTGTCCCAAATTTATCAAATCCGACCTCATTTCCAGTCAAAGATCAAACCCAACATCATTTCCAGTACCAATATAAAATCATACATTTTCCAAATATCAATAATTATTTTCTAAGAAAATATAAAACTCCAAACTCAACAAAATGCCCCAAACAAAAGCAACATATAAACTATTAAAATTTTACAAGATGTGAGAGCTAAACATCAAGGTAGTTTCATGTACTTGAATGAACACATTGATGCTTTGTGTTAGTCTTGTTAAATTAGTTATTTCTCATTTAATACTAGTCACACACTATCTATGTTAAAAGAAATAGGTCCTAGCCTCATCAAAACCAGCTTCATTTCCTGTCACAAATAAGAAACAAAAAATGTAAGGATTAAATATGAAACATCTATCTTAAAATAACATGCATGAAATAAATGTAATTGCAATGTTACATTGAAAAATACAAAGTATAGAACCCATTTTACCTGAATTTGACATATAGTAATCTTGCATGATCAATCGAACATGTATACCAAAATAAGAGTCCTAAGGTATTTCAATTTCCCAGTTCTCATCTTGGTCATCACTTTCTACATTATGAACATGATCTTCTCCAAATGAACGATCATTATGAGCCTCCAAAACATTATATTTTGTATCAAGTTCATTAGATCATTTTTTTATATTATTTTCTCCCCTTCTATCACAATCGGATCACCAAAGCGCTAGTGCTCTTTAATATGGAAATTTTTTAATGCCATACTTTGTTACATATATCTTAAACATGTATCCACATGTTTATCAAGTGTGTTCCTCAATTTTGACTTCAAGAATGATAGTGCACTAAACATTCTCTCATCCTCCACTGATCCGAAAATCATGGTTTGACAGAAATATGATAATTTGAAATATTCTGATATGTTTTCTTGCAGGTATTAGCTAGCACTTAAAGTAGTCCATAATATTGTTATAGCACTATTTTTATTAGGATTCTCCAAAAAATGGTATTGTTTCCACGTTGTTTCAGTAAAGCGTCCACCATATTGATAAAATTTTCATGAATCTAAAATACCTTCAATCTGTTCTCCATGTATCGAGACTTTCTTGTGTTAGCACTCGAATCTGCCTCAGGATGAAGAAGGCAAAACTCGAGGCAACATCAAACCAACCTTAGCCTCGTAGCTAGCCCTACGAGGACAGGAGAGGGCTCTCTCCGGGTCAAACTCAATGAAAGATGTCCAATAGGATCTGAGATGACCTTAATAAAACACTGATATTGATTTTAGGCTAGTAAATTGATATAAAAGGGTTTTTTGATAAATGATGGGGTTTTCTGGGCTGCATGGAATTAAGAACAGCATGAGCAGAGTTTTAATCAAAGGCTCAGATTATTCTATAAGGCAAGGTAGGAGTGAAGTTTAACCATTAATCTGAATTTAAATGGGATGTAAAGACTGCTTAAGAAAGCTGAAAGGGGCATTTAACAATGAATCCCTTTCAGACAGAAGAAAATACACAAATACTGACGCTCCTTCAAGGCAGAGCAAATAAATTGAATTCAGCCTATCTTACTGCAAAAGCATTCAGTGAACTGATTATGAATGAAACGAAAAACATTACGAGATTACATATGAAACAGTAGAGAAAACATAAGCTAAACTTCAAACCACAGAAATCTTACAAATCGGGCCGACCATTTAATTACTCTCATCCATTGTACAATAGAGCTCATTTTTTATCTTATAGCTCTCGAGAACTCTCCCCCTCCCTTAGATTTTTTTCAATACAATAAATAAATGTTGCTAAAGGGAAAAACAAATGTTGACAACAAAGGTCTTTATTTTCATTGCACAATTTACAAAAATTAGGAAAAGATTTCATCTGTTAAACATAGAGTAGCGTTCATAAATCTTACGATAATTGTTGTTAGAACCAAAAAGCCAGACGCAATCTCACACAGGATCTGTGTAGAGAAGCACGATCCAACAAAAGAAGTGATAGATAATCGACTTATAGATGAACCCGTTATTTTAATTTAATAAAACAACCTTCAAACTAAAATTCTGCCGATTCAGCACATGGTGACAAGCCTTGTCTTGAAGGATTTATAAAAGTTCACCTAGGCGTTTATTCGGTTACATTTCAGGGGCAAATACAATAGCGAGTTATGTGTACACCATCGAACTCCAACACATCCAACCACATGCAATATGGTAGCATCAGCAATAGCTCACAATCTGCCTTCTAAGAGCCACATCGCCCGTAATCCCACAAAATCTCCAAAGGATCAATCGCTGGCGGAAATCATGGAGCAAAATCCTGTACGAGGTAATGAGGCTGGTCGCTAGTTGAAGCGCACAATTTCTGTGGAGCCGGGATGTTGCTGCAAATTTTTATCATATCAATTGACCATATTCTGGTAATACTGTTTCAGAATTCCGCCGATGGTGCTCGGATAACTGCCCACTGCACTATGTTTCATGGCCAACAAAGAGGATATAGTATTTTTTTAGTAGAAAGCTTTCCGTCATCCATGGCAATACTGAGGAGGTCATCATAGTAAATGTCTGGATGCCTTTTTCGCTCGCCCATGGTCTTTTTCACAAAGTCTAGTATCTTTGCTCTTGGACTTCAACGCTTTCCTGTGACTAATTTATAGGCCATCTTTCTATCCTTAGATGCCATGTCTATTGAGATAGAATGCCCTATATAGCTTACAATCCACAGTAGCAATATTACTATGGTAATCTTGTATATCCCAGAAGTATGTTCGCCACAGTAAGTTCGGACGACACAAGAAGATTTAGCCATAGGAACTCGTATTAGCCCAGAGAGATCTATCATTAGAACTCACTTTATTATGGAGAGATTTGTCACCGAAACTTGCATCATTATCACAGTTATTGGCATAATCATGAGAGATGTGTCACATAAACTCATATTATCATGGAGATGTATGTAATCACAAAAAAGACATTAAAATATATTGCCCTTCTTCAGAATTCAGAATCCTCTGTCATAACCGCAACTCACAGAAGTTTGAATCTTTGTCTAGGATAACAACCACCATTTTGGACCTCTTGCATAGGATAAAGTTCAGATCAATGCCACAGAAGAGTAGTCACATATTTCAGAATTTTTCCACAAGTACATGATTCAGTCTTTGATCTTCTTACTTAGATCACATATCGCATAATTTATTTTTATGTTACAGACATGAATTATAGATTTCGGTCTACACCTCACGGTACGAATCACATAGAATTTTGTTTTCCTTGATCATCTATCTCAGGCTCCCCATGATTGAAGCTCATCATCTGTTTTGCCATCACATTGAAACTTCTTGACTTCGAGCTGTGCAGAGAAGGAGCGCTGCTTCATCTTCTCCCATGACTCGCGAAAGTGAACTTCTTTTGACTGATTGAATGCCTGGAAAACTAGATCTGACAACTAATTAAGGGATCTAATTCTTTGGCTACAAACGGAAACGAACTCATGATAGGGTCACTATTCTTCATTATCATTATTGATAGAAACCCCTTGTATGTTCTCTGTTTGGCATGGGCGCACAATTTGATACTTGTTGGGCGTGATCAATGGCAATGAGCATATAAATTGACAAGATAAAAACAATCAATGATACACCTATATTGAAAAACCAACCATACTAAAAACTGTGAAAATAGTCTTCAGAAAACCAACCAAATATCTCAAAACTGTTACAACTTCTCAAAAATTCTCGCGAGTCATCTAGTTTAGGGAATTTTGCACAAAACCCACGCTGCATATTTTTTTTTTAAATTTTCTCTCCATCTGTCCAGAAATCGTACCCAGAGTTAACTGTGGTTGCAGAGAATCTTCCATATTAGCTGCAATAGGAGGCAACATTTCAGACCCTTGTCCCAACAATTGCATTGAAAAAATGGATTATGAAACTTCCACCACCTGATGAAAGACTGGGCTGCCCCTAGTTGCTTAGCAGCATCCATCTAAGACAAAAGAGTTGCAGTAAAAGCCATGGGTAACCCAAATTTGATGTGATCCCCTGCATCATACATTCCAATGAAAATACTCCCTAAGGGAAACAGACCACCCATCAGTGACACCACTTCTTTTCTGGAATTGGGCGAGGAATGGTCTTCACACGACAAGGATTATTTGGAGCCCCGCTCCAATTTCAAGATTGCCTTTTGAAGAGCTGGAGAATTTGATACATATTCTAAAAAAAACACATTTAATGATTTCTTCTTCAAAACAGGGTTTTGAAGAAGAATGAATATCACATTATTGATAATGACATCCCTGAAAACTTACTGAACCTTCCTTTAGTCTGCAAACAAAACCCTGAGCTCAAGAATTAAAATGACTCTTTTCTGGACCAGAGCAACATCAGTGACTGCAAATGACAAGAGATGAACCTTGGTGAATTTGACTGTAGCAGGCTGACAAGACGGAGTCTAACATTGGCTTCAATGGGGATGGCAGCTGCCGCTTCTTGGAGGTGCCAAGAACCACAGAGCTTTGGGAGAGCAGACAGTGCCTCCGTCCATTGGGCGATGGAGTCATGATTAACTTACTAACTGAAAACTGACTGAAATGATTTGAAAAATTGACTTGGAAAAGCTCAAACTAGAACTGCAATAAACTGGAACAAAATGCTGCCCTTTGGCTGCTTATTTATTTACAAAATCTGCCCTACTCTGTTGTAAAAACAATAGATCAGGTAATACTGAAATGCCAGATCAACCATTCAATTAAATCTGAGAAAAACACTGCTCGAGAGTGCTTCAACCAGATCACAGATGTAATTGCTGGCAGCCCTTCATGCACGTAACGAATCTGGCTATGTATCAGACAGCTTGATCTATCAGTCAAACTGAAAAACATTTCCATATATGTTGCAATGGGATCACAAAAGCCAGACTCGGTTTGCTGCCCCAACTCTGCAATACATACCTCTAGCTGCACACTGTCAATGCAAACATCTGTAGGCAACTCTATTGTTTCTTGTTCTGAAGGAGGAAGAGTTTCCAAGAACTTTTTAGGGTCTTGGAAATCATAAGATTGGATCTGCTCATTTAAATACTGAATCTCCTTCTCAACTATTTCAACCACTAACTTACAGACACTAGTTTTAGCTTCAAGAGGAAACTTTGGAGATTTCAAACATTGAAGCAAAGCACTGAAAAAATCTTCATTAATTTCAAAATCTACTAACTGATTTCTTACTTCGTTTACAGCTTCACAAAGTGCAGGGTTTGCCACATACCCTACCATTGCATGAGTAGATCAGTGCGCACTGGAATCTCTGGATCGAGCTGGAGTCGCCGGGTGAATGTTTCAGCCTTCATATGCGTCCGACTGCTGTCCACCATCAGCATCAGATCTGCAACTTGATTTCCTGCACTGGGGCAAGACAATCTACAAGTCGACTGTCACATCAACAGCAAACCATCTTCCCCAATATGGTCGCCACTATGTTAGCGCTCGAATCTGCCACAGGCTGAAAGAGGCAAAACTCAAGGCAACATCAAACCAAGCTCAGCCTCGTAGCTAGCCCTACGAGGACAGGAGAGGGCTCTCTCCGGGTCAAACTCAGTGAAATATGTCCAATAGAATCTGAGATGACCTAAATGAAACACTGATATTGATTTTAGGCTAGTAAATTGATAAGAAAGGGATTTAATAAATGATGAGGTTTTCTGGGCTGTGTGGGGCAAAGACAGCAAGAGCAGAGATTAAATGAAAAACGCAGATTATCTCCTGAGGCAGGATAAGCATGAAGTTTAACAATAAAATTGGAAATATACGGAGTGAAAGACCGCTGCGAGGTTGACAAGGGCAATAATTGAATCCTTATCAAACAGAAGAAATTACACAAAACATGAAAGTTTCTCCAGGGCAGAGCAGCAAGCTGAATTCTTCCCTTCTCACTTAGAAACATTCAATATTGAAATGGCAATTAATGAACTGTGAACATAACGATGACATATGAAACAAAAGGAAAAGCATTTGCTAAATTTCAAGCCACAAGAATCTCAGGAAACAGAGTTGTATTTCTCCATTAAAATCTCTGTCTAAAACTGTACAATAAAACTCTGTTCTCTCCTACACTAGCTCTCAGAACTCTCTCCTCTCCAAATGAATTTTTTTCAATACAATAAATAAATGCTGCTAAGGGAAAAACAAATCGAACCAACAACAAAGGTGTTGTTTCAACTGCAATTACAAAAATTAGGAAAGGGCGTTTCATCTATTCTAAACATAGAACAGCGTTCCTCTAAATCTTCTGATAATTGGCTAATTAAGAGACAAAACTAGAGCACAGATCTCCATAGGATCAGGACTGAAGTCTTAAATCGAATCCCATTCTTTGGCTGTGATAGATAGTCTTGACATATTTTCAGCTTGCCACGTTACATTTGCCATTTTAATAAAACAACCTTCAAACTAAAATTCTGCCGATTCAGCTCATGGTGACAACTGTACTGAGAGAGGTTTGCATGGTTTCACTCAGTGTTTAATTCAGATTTATTTGCAGGAACGACCCAATAGCCAGAGTTATAATATGCCACCCATCGAACTCCAACACGTCCAACCACATGCAATATGGTAGCATCAGCAATAGCTCACAATCCGCCTTCTAAGAGCCACATCGCCCGTAATCCCACAAAATCTCCAAAGGATCAATCGCTGGCGGAAATCATGGAGCAAAATCCTGTACGAGGTAATGAGGCTGGTCGCTAGTTGAAGCGCACAATTTCTGTGGAGCCGGGATGTTGCTGCAAATTGTTATCATATCAATTGACCATATTCTGGTAATACTGTTTCAGAATTCCGCCGATGGTGCTCGGATAACTGCCCACTGCACTATGTTTCATGGCCAACAAAGAGGATATAGTATTTGTTTAGTAGAAAGCTTTCCGTCATCCATGGCAATACTGAGGAGGTCGTCGTAGTAAATGTCTAGATGCCTTTTTCGCTCGCCCATGGTCTTTTTCACAAAGTCCAGTATCTTTGCTCTTGGACTTCAACGCTTTCCTGCGACTAATTTATAGGCCATCTTTCTATCCTTAGATGCCATGTCTATTGAGATAGAATGCCCTATATAGCTTACAATCCACAGTAGCAATATTACTATGGTAATCTCGTATATCCCAGAAGTATGTTCGCCACAGTAAGTTCGGACGACACAAGAAGATTTAGCCATAGGAACTCGTATTAGCCCAGAGAGATCTATCATTAGAACTCACTTTATTATGGAGAGATTTGTCACCGAAACTTGCATCATTATCACAGTTATTGGCATAATCATGAGAGATGTGTCACATAAACTCGTATTATCATGGAGATGTATGTAATCACAAAAAAGACATTAAAATATATTGCCCTTCTTCAGAATTCAGAATCCTCTGTCATAACCGCAACTCACAGAAGTTTGAATCTTTGTCTAGGATAACAACCACCATTTTGGACCTCTTGCATAGGATAAAGTTCGGATCAATGCCACAGAAGAGTAGTCACATATTTCGAAATTTTTACACAAGTACATGATTCAGTCTTTGATCTTCTTACTTAGATCACATATCACATAATTCATTTTTATGTTACAGACATGAATTATAGATTTCGGTCTACACCTCACGGTACGAATCACATAGAATTTTGTTTTCCTTGATCATCTGTCTCAGGCTCCCCATGATTGAAGCTCATCATCTGTTTTGCCATCACATTGAAACTTCTTGACTTCGAGCTGTGCAGAGAAGGAGCGCTGCTTCATCTTCTCCCATGACTCGCGAAAGTGAACTTCTTTTGACTGATTGAATGCCTGGAAAACTAGATCTGACAACTAATTAAGGGATCTTATTCTTTGGCTACAGACGGAAATGAACTCATGATAGGGTCACTATTCTTCATTATCATTATTGATAGAAACCCCTTGTATGTTCTCTGTTTGGCATGGCCGCACAATTTGATACTTGTTGGGCGTGATCAATGGCAATGAGCATATAAATTGACAAGATAAAAACAATCAATGATACACCTGTATTGAAAAACCAACCATACTAAAAACTGTGAAAATAGTCTTCAGAAAACCAACCAAATATCTCAAAACTGTTACAGCTTCTCAAAAATTCTCGCGAGTCATCTAGTTTAGGGAATTTTGCACAAAACCCACGCTGCATATTTTTTTTTAATTTTCTCTCCATCTGTCCAGAAATCGTACCCAGAGTTAACTGTGATTGCAGAGAATCTTCCATATTAGCTGCAATAGGAGGCAACATTTCGGACCCTTGTCCCAACATTTGCATTGAAAAAATGGATTATGAAACTTCCACCACCTGATGAAAGACTGGGCTGCCCCTAGTTGGTAAGCAGCATCCATCTAAGACAAAAGAGTTGCAGTAAAAGCCATGGGTAACCCAAATTTGATGTGATCCCCTGCATCATACATTTCAATGAAAATACTCCCTAAGGGAAACAGACCACCCATCAGTGACACCACTTCTTTTCTGGAATTGGGCGAGGAATGGTCTTCACACGAAAAGGATTATTTGGAGCCCCGCTCCAATTTTAAGATTGCCTTTTGAAGAGCTGGAGAATTTGATACATATTCTAAAAAAAACACATTTAATGATTTCTTCTTCAAAACAGGGTTTTGAAGAAGAATCAATATCACATTATTGATAATGACATCCCTGAAAAACTTACTGAGCCTTCCTTCAGTCTGCAAACAAAACCCTGAGCTCAAGAATTAAAATGACTCTTTTCTGGACCAGAGTAACATCAGTGACTGCAAATGACAAGAGATGAACCTTGGTGAATTTGACTGTAGCAGGCTGACAAGACGAAGTCTAACATCTTGCAAAAGTGGTCTACTAAAAATTTTAATCCCTTTTGAAAATCATATTTTAAATTTCTTGGAGATTGAAAATTGTTCCAATATTGAGGGTATATGACACACATGGCCTCCAAAAATTCATCTCGAGGAAATAGTTCTCTTATTTTTTATGATAGCGATCTTGCAATTTCTATCAAATTTTGTCTCACTGAAATCACAATATTATCAAATTGGTCACATGACACGGGGAAATATTTAGTGATTTGTCCTGTATTACTAAGATAATGGAATGGAACCATATAACCATGCACTGTGATACATAGTATCCTTTTTTCATAAAACATCGAAAAAGCTTCATTATTTTCTATATTGATGATCTTAGTCCAACTTATAAACTCTGGACCAGTAAAAGAGTATGGCATCATATACAAATTATCCAACGCAAGGCATTCTGAATTTATCACATTTTTTTATTCGTAACTATACATTGTGCTATTCTGAGACATTTTCACGCGGAAATTCATTTCATGTAGCATAGGAAGAATTACAGCCAGTGTCAATAATGTCTCTGTATCAGTTAGTCGAAAAATAAGATCTTGAGATTTGTCTACATTGTAGCGATTTTCATACATCAGTCGTACCAAAGATTTGAACTCACTAAATAGTATTTGATTTTTTACATTTAATGATATCTATCCTATATAAACATATTTTAGTAGTTTTTTTCCAACACCATCAACAAATTTTTGAAACTCTAAATATCGTTTGGGACTACGAGAAAAGTATGCATGAGTCTCACGTACAAGATATTCAACTTTTGAAACTCATGGAAACTTGCTTACTATTTTAAATGGAAGATCCATCCTATGAGACATCCAATGAATAGTAAGCATGTATGGTGAAGCTGATAGTTGTAGTCTAACACAACGACCATTCCTTTTTCCTTGCATTACTGATTCTCCATTTGCTCCAACATATAACAACTTTTTTTGAATCATTAAATTATCTATATCACTTTCCTTCAAACTATTAAGAACAATTTGATAAATATTTCCAACTGTAGAAGTCTATCTCAAATTTTTAATACCAAGTAGATAGGAATTCCTAATATGGTCATTAACCATATAAATGTTCATGTAGATCCATGAAGTGTTATCTATAATCGTAACCTCATTCAAATAAAATGCCAAAAACTTAGCATTTTCAATCTCCTGTTTCAAATCATCATTTTCTACTTGAGATAGAAATATTGCCCATTCCCAACCACTGGTTATAGACCAATGAGAAGATGGAAATTTTGGCATGTGAAGAAAAGATAGAAATTTCATGTGATGTGGATAATCTGTCATAGGACAACCTTTACATAATATGTGAAATACAATGCTCAATTGTATCGTCTTGGATAAAAAACTTCTTTCCATCATCTTTTCAAATAGAGATATGATGGTTCCTCCACTTGCCTCAAGTTTCGTCTTACTTATTAAATATTTTTGTATTCTTCCACACATTGGATATATTGACATTCCTCAAAATATTTCCATTTGATAATAGATTCCACTTTACCATTTACACTTTTATTTTCATACACCTTTCCTGCATGCTTTTTTATTGTATCTAGCTTCATCTGAAATTTCACTACCTTTCACCGCTTCCAACTACATGCAATACATCTAACTTCTTGTAAAACATCATTCACATTTTTAGGAGGTATTTATTCAATAAATGGAAAAATTAAGACCCAATCATATTAGAATTGTCTCCCTATGGTCCACTCACCTTTTTTCCTTTTCCATGAATGGTTTGTGTCACCTTCCAAGGAAAAATATTTAACATTTTCATCACTAATTTATGTTGAAACTGCATTTTTCTACCTTGATCACTTTAGGAACCTATTCTTTCATCCATCATATGGATATCAGATGCATTTTCACCAGAGTTAACATCTCTCTCAGTAACAAATTATTCAAAGGAGCTTGAAGCATGAAAAGAATGTGTATTCTTGGATTGAGGCTTTTCAAAGTATGATAATACATCCATTTTGCTTGACGGTTTCTTTCCAGGATTATATTTTGACATCTCACTGAATATTCCATAATTAAAATCTCAATTGATCTAGAAATTTGCATCAACAGTTTCCAAGAGTTGAGAATTACTAGATTTGTAAGTAGAATTCAAAGTAAAATAAGCGTAATGTTCACAAAAACCATGAAGCAATTTTTTATGAAAATGTTGTGCCAATGCCCAAGCCCAAAAGAAAAAACAAATCATTAAATAAAAAACAATAACATCATGATTCATCATCTATGAAATAAATAACATCATTTAAATGCAAAATATATAAAAATTTCCATTAAATTAATTCATATCTCCAAATCACCTAATGAAAACTTGAAATCTTTAAACAAAAAAAAAAATTTATTACAATAACTTTAATAATCCTTTGCAAAACACCTCTCCATCCAAATATTATATATAGATATGGTGATAATGTTCTCCAAGATCAAAGATTAATTCAAATAGGTGTTTCTTGCACATATATTTTTCCACTATACTTTTTTAAGGTTGATGTCTTTATAAACCAACTTATACATACTCAATCATAAATGGATATTTAATTATTGTATCCCCACCATACAGTGTCTCAAAATATGCACATTTCATATAGTCATAACTGTGGTTTTGTTTTTGGTGCTAAAATACATGTGGTTTTTGTTCCATGTCTTGTGGGCCTTCTTTAGCTTGTGGTTATTATCTATGAGATGGCCATAAGAATAAGAATCCATTCTACTTGAAAAGACTGATTTCATCCAAACTCTAGAAGAGTGAAGTTGGAAAAAATTGGGGGATGCATAGACACAACCCAGAGATGCATGGAGGGAGGGATGCTACTTGGAGGTCGTAGCCTGGTATCTCATTGGTTTGAAGTTTGTAGCTCAAGAAAATACCTTCTACACAAGCCTTGTGTCTCAGCATGTAGATTTCACCTACATTTCACCTTAGAATATTTATTGACATTACTTAGCCTATGTTACTTAGGAAAAAGAAAATAATTATATGTTGGCTAATTGAGCTAAAATAAAGACTTCAATAAAGTAAATTATTTACATTAGTGATTAACTTTTAATCTTAGTCATTGACCTCAAGTAAGGCGAGATATAATATTGTATGTCCATCACTTTGATGTTAGGGTTAGGGTTATGATTAGGTTTTTGTCTCAATGTAAAGCTATAAAGGTAAGGTTAATATGAGGAGATAAAACGCAACAACAACACAAGATTGAGAGAGGCTTCCTAGTGAGCATGTGTTCGGTATGAGAGAGTGTAGCGAGGTTGGTGATTAGTTTTGTATTTACTCAGTTGAGGCATTATCCCGGGACAAGATCCCCAGTAAGTTCTGTGATTAATTTATTAATGAATAATTGTTGATTAGGTAGGAATTTGTTAGTGTATGTGATTTGGATCGAATTTTTTGCTTCCGAAATATTTTTCGTGTTAATAATGTAGTTTTGTATTCCTTTAGTTAATAATTTTTGAGAACCAAATACTAAGTGTTGAGTATGGGAGATTCTAACAGACATAACCAAGTAATTCCCATACAATACCCCAAGTTGGATGTCACAAGACAAACCCATAGTGTAATGCAAGGAGATATTAGAACTAGAGATAAGCCAATGCCCATGATTTTGTCCATGCTTCAAGAAACCAATGATCAATTCAAATATTATTTTTTGTAGCTTTGACTGTTAGGAATTATGGGGGTCTTCAAATTTTCACACACACTAGGATCTCACCAATGCTATGTGCAATAGTCTTGGCTATTATCTGAATGTTTTGATCAAACAATGCATTACACCCTTTTCAATGATTGAGGATTTATTGGACCCATCATTTTTCTTCTGTTGCGGCCTCTAGTGTCAATGCAACTAGACATGTTTATTTTTTTTGGTATTCACACTCTTGGCTTTATTTCTTCTCATGTATTTTTCCTTGTCCTCTCCTAGACTAGTCTCTTAGCTTCGTGAAGCTTCACTAGTTGCTTATTTTTTAAAACATATTAAGAAAAATTCAAGGAGTTGGACACATTACTTTACTTATATTTCCCTTGATGAATTGGTTATAAGAATTTGAAACATATCCTCTATCATTTTCCTTGATAAAAATGAGGAGGAAGGCAACTAGTCAGTTACTAGTGACATTTACACCCTCCATAGAGAAGACAGAGGACTTAGGCTAATTAACAGCCATGCTCCAAGGACAGTTTTAACGACTAAATGGATTGCAAGGAAAAATGAAGGAGAATCTCCTTATGAGGTAGTTGTAAATAATAGGATATGAACAACTTCACATATACACAACATCCAAGTCCCTAATGGTTTATGATATAATCATAGGTACAAATTCCTTTAATTTTCCTAGATGAACAATTCTCAAAACAATTTCAAATCATTGTAAGTAATATTTCATGATCTTGACTAGGATTTAAGGATTTTTAAGAGTGTTCTTACACAAAGACACCAAGTGGGCCACATTTCTAGGTGTGTAAGAAAAAAACTATCAAATAAAGGCTTCAGGTGTGAAGCAATTTACATTCAAGCTTGAAAAACCATAGTTCAATTAACCACTTCTAAATTTCTATTGCCTCTCAATTGTATAATGAATATTGATGTTGTGGATAAATTTATGTTATCTACAACATTAGTCATTATGAAAAAATAGAGTGGGAACATCATTTTACAAAAGCTAACATGGTTAGGATTTAGAATCTTCTCTCGCAAAGAAATAAGGGGCCTCTTTTCTAATGCCTCAATAAAAGTTTATTATATCTGTATTTTATCTACTATTTTACTTTATTCAAATTAACTTGTGGATTTTAAGGGTGACTTGGTCTAAATTTATCACACATCTAAAAATGTCTTTTATAGTCATATACCTAAGAAACTCTATCAAATATGATTGTCTTCTACTGATTTCATGCTACTATGTATCTAAATACAATCTTGAGTGGGAAGCATATGCACAATTCAACAATCTCCACTTATGTTTTGCAAGCCTCCTCCCTTGTTACCAGACTTGTATCTGAGTGTTTTTGAATTTTTGTCACAATGTTCATATCAATTGGTATCAAATCCCAAATGATAGGGGTTATTCATAATTCCTAGTGGTTCAGGTAATTTATATGCACATCCACATTTTCTTTGCCCGTTTTTAAAACACAATCTTCTGGACCATCCTTCAAGTTTCCCATAATCGTGCTCTATGTTTATTGAAATCTCTTTGTGCCACAAGTATACTGCAGGTATACCAATAATCATGAGGATATATATATATACATATATACATACATACATACATACATATATATATATATATATATATATATATATATATATATAAAATCCCCATCACTCACCAGGATTACTTGGAATATCTAGAAAGATATACCAACAAAAACTAACAAGTATTTAAATTTTGGATTTTAGGCATTCCATTTGGTATTCATATCTTTAAATTGAACAATAATTTTGGATTTTGAATAGATTTCGCATTATCCTTCATAATTGGATGTATAGGAATCTACCACTAGAAAATAAGATAACTATCGTCAAGGGAATTTCACTTACTTGTATGGGAGTATTAGGCATTGTTAATATAGTTTACATATCAAGAAGAATGGCCATTTTCCTCATTTCTATATTTTCTTGCAGCCAATGATGCTCTTGGATCTACAATCTAGTTTTGTATCTTAGATCTATTGGATTAGATATGCTTCTATTTTTATTGAAGTGGCCATTATGCTCCAACATTGTATCAATACTAATGTACTTAACAATTCCATGGACTTATTTTTGGTCATTTTTTGCACATTAATAAACTTATATTATCCCATTATCTTATTTGAAAAACTTATACACATTTGACAATACCCTCTTCTACTTGATTACTTGCTCCTTTTCTTGCTTGCTTGTATTTTTGTATTTCACATTTTTGTTACTGAGTTCATATTAGATAGGAATGACCACTTACCACATTTTTGTTTGTTCTACTTCTTATAGGCAAGGAAAATATTTAGACATTGTACATCTACATGGCAAAGAAAAGGTATCTTTCTTCCTTGAAAAAAAATTACTGAATTTCTGATTTGTTGATGACTTGAATAATTTGGAGTTTTACTTGGAAGTTAGTAACCAATAGATTTCAATCTACAATGTCTAGAAATTTCAATTAAATGTTGCAATCAACACTTAATACATGACATTTTCACCCTTGGGAGATATAAGGGTGGACTTTTTTTAAGTGATATCTCTAGTCAAAAAAATGTTTTGATAACTTCAAAGCTTTTATGAATCATCAAAGCAGAAGCTTAAAAATTGGATGTACAAGGATACACTCAATAGGATTACTATCTTAGAGACCATGCTTTGCAACATGCTGGAATATATCCTCCCTCAATTTATGTGGGGAAAATAAAGTGTAATGTTCCTAACTAGCCCAAGCTAGTAGTAATATTCAATGTTATTTTACTTTTGTGTTTTATGAATAAAATATAAAGGAGAAAAAATAAAAACTCCTAACATGACAATAAATCAATGCCCAATGTGAACAACGTCAAATCAGGGCTTGCTCAATAAAATCCACTTGTATGTGAAACGGGTTCAAGCTATTTAACCAGGTCAACAGGACCAAACCATAAAGCAGTCCAGATACAATGAACCTCCTAAATGATTAGCGCAATCCTATGAGGAGTTCCTCCATGTGAAAGGGGACAAATGAATGAATATGGTTTAGGATTTTGTAAACCCTAATATTATATAAGGAAGGGAAAGACTCAAGAAAAGGTTGTGGATGTTAATTCTATTTTGAGATTGCTTAAGCAACTCAAAATCTCTTGGCTGCTTAGCTAAGAGAGAGGGATTTCCTGTTTAGGAATTCCTCTTCCTCCCTTGAGGGTCTCTTGGAGGAGATGGTGTTGTATTGATCCACTATCTAGCATTTTGGCCAAGCTTCACCTCCCTTGACAGTGTAAATCCTGATTAGGGCTTCATTGTTGTTGGAGAGGTAAATCCCCTCTGCGGATAGAGGTGATCCCACTAGACCTAGAGTGGGTATAGCAACAAAAAAAAAATGATATGATACCGATTCCTAGTTACAAAATACAAAGCTACGATAGATAGCCTACCTCAAGTCCTACGATGTTGTCATCAAAGGAGAAGCATTACTTCTAGTCCCTAGCTTGACAGATCACGATCCCTTTTCTCACTACGTCTAGACACCTGTACACACACAAAGAAGAAACAACAACATACAACGTAATAATTCAAACATGTAACTATCAATCAGTCAGAAAGGATTGAACTAAATTGCATTACATAGATAAGCAATACAACAGTGGAACCGATAACATAGTCGAGCATATATTAAAATGTGAAAGAAATATTACAACTGAGTTTCAACGTCGTGCTCTTCCTTTGGCATGATTTCCAATCGAGTGTGTCTCACAAATCTTGTCGAGAATTTTCTTAAGGCTCTCTCTCTTATCGGGTTCTCCTTAGCTCTTTTTTCAATAGGCACTCAAATATAGTTTCCTTCCCAAATGTTCAGCTTCCAAGCATTCAAATAGCTTGTAAAGGGAGAAGGCGGGCTTTTATAGAGGGGGGAAGGGAATTTTGGATCCCTATAATCATGGGATAGAGTCCTATCTCTTAGGAAGATTCCATGAGAGGTGGAAAACCACTTCCTAATCAGGGAGGTCCAGAGGAAAACAACCCAACTTCCTTCTGATGATTCATTCTGAAGTTGTTAGAATCAAACTTCCACCATTTATTTTTTAAAAACATTCCTTAATAGGCTTGGTTCGGGTGAGACACAGGGACAGAGCGCCATCTGGCACGTCCACTGGTGTGCATTTTCCCCATTGGAACGAGGGACAAACTGGCTACCCGCGCCAATGGAAAAACATGGGTTTTAACGGTTTTCCAAAGGAAATGTTCTTTAGAAGAATTCTTGTCCCTATGAAGAAGGATGCCATCAAGGTGTTTTCAGGAAATTTTACTATTCACAGGTCACAAAAATAGTCCTCCAATATGTGGGACGAGGGATTGCAAGGACGGTGACAAAATGCTGTGTAACAAATGACCCCTAAAGCATGAGGTCCGAGAGAGAGGGAGGGTTGAAATGCTTTATGAGAACGTGTTCAACTGAAAACACTATCGTCAAAAGACCTGTGAAGAAAAATAAAACTGATATCTCTAATATATGATATGTTGTATGGGCACATCCATCCATAATAGAGTGTATAGTAACCGAGATCCAAGGTATGGCCACAACCATCCAGTAAACAAGGATCAACAAGTAGACTCAGGTATGGTCACAACCATCCAATCGAATGAGTCATGAAATAAATCATAATAATCCACAAAGAACCCATAGTCTGGATGTTTATGGGACAAAATCCACATTCTTGCACTCAATCTTGACCCAAACAGAGTACAAGTTCGAGCATGCGAATATGTGGGCTAAAGTTGAACATGTAATAACATCATCTGATTACCAGCCAATAATGAAAGTCATTAATAGACATGAGAGGAACCACCAATAATGACGATGCCTCTCAAGGTACAAGAGGTATAATCCACAGAATGTGAAAAGTGAGCTGGCGTCGAAAATCTGTAAATCATCCGATCAAAGGCTAATGATGAAAACCTCATGTCGAATGCAAAGAGCCTGCCATTGAGGCATGAAGGCTCCAAGGTACCTGAAGGGAGTCTCTATATCAGCTTCTTGGATAATGAGCTGAAGTCAATAGGAACTGACCTTGATCGAAGGTGGGCCATAATGTTTCCCACATCATCGACACGAGGCAAAGGGATATAATGTTTGTGAATCAAGATCAACAGAGAATCAAAGGGAGGTTGAAAACTGCAAAGGCCAACTTCTCTTGAACATATTGGCAACACGACATTGGATTTAGCAGTATTTGACATCAAGGGATCTGAGGTCATGGTGACGTGGCACAAATCAGATGAGTAGTCAAAAGAGATTACCCAAACCCATGAAGGCAAGCAGTTAATGAGATGAGATGGTCCCAACCCGACGCGAATGGAAACAAGTGCCATGTTCAAGAGTGACATACTTCCGACACAACTATCATACTGGTTCCATTTTCCCCCACCATTTCTGGCAAGTACCCCAATTATTTTTTGAACAAGCTTGAAGGGGATAACATATGCTTGTGTTGTACATTTAATGACAAATCCAACTTAGTACATTTAACGAACCCTGGGAAGGAGGAAATCAAGTAATGTCATTACGATGGAGTCTGATGTCATCACTTTTTAACGAGTCTAACAAAGGAAGAACTCATCATCTTTTCATGTTTAGAGAGTTTGAAAAGATAGTGGAAAATAAAACTCTAGCAGTCCCTTTTCGTAGATAGTCGCACAGATCCAAAAAGGTAGAAAACTATGTCTAAGAGAACCTCCTAGTCGCGATAGGCTAGGGTATTCCTTTTTCGTAAATAATCTATCCCAGCCTGAAAAATGGGTAAATGTATACTAGATAGATGTTGTTTCACAACCAATTTAACGAGCTGAAAATGACAAGCGACTTGGCAATATTTTCAGTTTTAGAGAGTTAGAAAAGAGCTGAAAGGTGACTCCAATAGTGACTTTCTCGTGTTTTTACCGAGTCTGAAAAAGTATAAAATACAACTCATTTCTTTGTCCTAATCGCGTGAAAACCTAGCGCTGCACAAAAAGAAAGTGTAAAACCCATTTTTCGATGAAAATATAATAAAATATTGGAAAAACAAGTCCCAAAACCTAATTTTGATTTTGAAAAATTATAAATATTACCAATAGTAAAAACTTATTTACTTTTCACCTTTTTACCTCTTTGCAGAGCGATAGTGAGCCATTTCCTTTTCGATTCTAAGGCACCGACTGTGAGTGATCCAGTGGACGAATTTGGATCACATCTTCTTCAGGTAAGAGCCACTTCCATTAGCCATCTTTTAAGCCGCATCTCATTATATTTAATCATGGTTTGAGGTCTTTTAGGTAGGGAATTTCAAAATTTAGGGCTCCACAATTGGCGCAGGTACTGGGCATGGACCCGCGCCAACCTGCTCTATCTTACACAGAGGTAGCACTAGTTGGCGAGACTGTTAGCTAGACAGTCACGCCAACGACACAACACAAATTCTGGCTAAAAAATCTCAAATATGTACCAATGAAAAGAAATTTTGAATACTATAGGAGGTTTCTAACACTCCTATGTTTGATTTGATGTAGATACCAAGTGAAAATGGTAATTCAATGGAAAGAAAGAGAGCACAGTGAGGGAGATGAATTAGCAATGGGAAATGAGCAATGTATGAATGCTCTCCGAAATTGCAGTTTGAATAAATTCTTCCTAACACCATGTCTCCAGGCTCAGCCCGAACTACTACAATATCTGATTAACATCTGGGATGAGGAAGAAGAGAAGTTCAAAATTCGAGATCAGGTACTTCAGCTTGAAGTGTCATACGTGTACTTCATCACTGGAGTGTCACGTAGGGGTCCAATTCCTATCTTGACTAGTACCAAGCCTTCTAGTGAAAACATGGCAATGGTCATGAAGAAGGTGTGTGAAGGGGCATGTAAAGGGATAGGTAGCAGAAAGGTAGACATTCAGACTATCCATGATCTAGCACTAAGGGTAGTACTACATATCGTCACACGGGTTGCAGGGTCACAGGCACTACACGAGGCTACCAAGACATAGCTCCTTCTTGCATCAGAAAGCATGAACTCAATAGTCTTTGACTGGGCCACGACTGTGACTATGAACATCAAACGACAACTAACCAAATGAAAAAATACCAAACTAAAACTATTTGGATATGGGTCAATTTTAGTATTGTTCTTCCTGGAACGACTACCTAACTTCCAGTGCTAGGGGTATATAGTCCCAGATCCACCATTCAGAGAGCCATGAATGGCTTGATGGGTAGCATTGATGCCCAGGGAAGCGGGTTGCCAACAGATGTCATGGCGGCCTGAGTTATTTGGATGTCTCTGACGACAGCTGATCATCATAGAGGATTGGCCCTACGTGGGCACTGATTTCACTGGAGACCCAGACCTTCCGCTCTCGAAAGGAGAGGACTGGGATGAGGAGATTGGTAAGAATCTCTTTTTTTTATGAGTTTTATGATTTTTTGGTATACATGCATGCTCTAACAGTTGATCCTATATGTATGCAGATGTTGGCCTAGAGAGGACTGCTAGGATGTCACTAGTAGCGAGGCGAACCCCTCTCACTTATGACCCTCAAGGTGAGGGGGGTGAGGGGGATGCACTTGTACAAAACGTAGAAGGGATTTCTCAGGGGGTTCTGGATTATGCTCGCCAAGCTAATGTCCCTTTAGCTTATCATAGGCACATAGTAGGGGTGCCGAGTCACCTCCATGCTTACTAAGGCCGTTGGTACAGACAGTGACATTCTACCATGAGCACCATGCCGATTAGTCACCTAGGCATTTTGTTTTCATTTTTTTGAGAGACATGTCATCTCCGGATGTAACTGACACAAACATGTATATTTTTTGGTTTTATATGATGCACATGTTGCAAACATTCGATATATATATATAGATACATACATCTATTTTCTACATGGATCTCACTCACATATGATTATGTTTTAAAAAATTACATAAATGTCTATCTAATACCATGTTGGCTACTACATCTGTTAGTGTATTCATTTGTATTAGTATATGGTGATATGTGATGTAATCAAAATTCCTTTGAAGTAAACGAATACGTAGATACAGTCTTAAAATACATGGGTTTCTAACTGAATAATGACCATTGAGCTATAAAACCACAAGCTGTGAGTCCAGATATAAAATAAAAGCGCGAATATTGAGGTTGACAACATCGTTTAATAATTCCAAAATGGCACTATATTCCGCGACATTATTTGTAGCAGGCCCTAGATAAACACCTTGTAAATTAATCAACTCACCAGTAGGATTGTAAATTACCCAGGCTGCCAAAGACAAGTTCCTGGGACTGCGGGAAGCACCATCCGTGAAAACGACATAAGGATTAATAAACATCTACACAATCAGGAAGACCCAATAAGAAAAAAAATTCTTACAAATCACACCACACCACATGCACAAAAATTAAAAATCACCTATGTACATATACTATGCAATAATGATTCAAGCATAATATTTCTTTGAGTACAACCCATTTCTGGGCTGTGCCAAAGGAAGACCTTCATAATCAATCAGCTCATAAGCCCCATTTTTCAACACATGTTTAACGATATAGCGCCCATGCCACATAGGTTGGAATTTTCCTACCCCAAGCTTTTCATGGGCTTCATCGTACAAGAGGATGAGGTCCCCTTTCGATAAAACAACATGGAGAAACTGTTTGATCGAAATGAGCTTTAACCTGCTTTTTTTGTGCCTCAATAACCAAAGCAGCCAAGCAGTGAGTTTCATCCAATCTCTCAAGATATAGGAGATATTCTTCCTCCGGGGAAGTATCGGGCAGTAGTTACACAACTAATTTTAGTGAAGGGATCTCACATTCAACCAGAAGAGTAGCTTCTAGACCATACACCAACTGATATGGTGTGAATCTAGTTGCACTCTTCAGTGACTTTCAGTAGGCCCAAAGAGCTGAAAACAACTGGAGATGCCAACTTGATTTGTGTATACCAATTGTTCATTGAAGCATCGTGACAAGTAACATGGTGTTGAGCTGTCGTGACGGAAGCCCAACCTAGATGTCAGCTCTACCATCATATAGTCCCAAAAATGAGAGCCATGATCAGTGATGATGGATTGAGGAACACCAAAACCAGTGATCACATGGTTGAAAATGAATCGTGTAGCTGTCTTACCGTCTGCAGCCAATGCAGGCATCACTTCGGTGCACTTGGTGAAATAAGCCATGGCAATAATGCTATAAGCATGCCCCCCAGTTGAGTGAGGGTTACACGTCATAAAATCAATGCACCATTTGGCAAAAGGGCCCACGGTAATGACAGGAAGTAATGGGAGGGGTGGCGCACGAATCTTGCGTTGGAAGATATAGCACTCATGACACTTTCGTACTACAACAATAAAGTTCTTAAATATAGATGGCTAGAAATAGCCTGGACGAAGAATATTTTGTGCGGTAGCATGACCAGACATGTGACCACCACAGGCGCCAATGTGATAGTCGTTCAAAACTTTCTCAACCTCTTCTAAGGTCAAACACTGGTGGAGTATAGAAACGACTCCGACCCAATATAGGGTATCTCCGACAATGTGATATGGTTACAACTGGTGTCGAACACAACATTGAGCATCCTTCGTTAACTCAGACTGGAAGGTATATGTATGGCGGTACACGATGATATAACCATACCATGGATCGAATTTGTTGATTAAGAAGAGAGTTTCATCCGAGATATAATCCTCGGATTGAGATGGAACAGAGTCAGTAGGGAGGGAGAAAATTTGATAAAGAAAAACCAATGACTTCCTCGATTTGGCAGTAGTGAACTCCAAATTGAATTCTGGGAGGATCACAATCCACTTTCAGTACTTTCCCCCCAGCAATTTTTGAGACAAAATGTAAGTCATGGGGTTGCAGTCAGAAATCACAGTTACCGTGTGTAACGGGATGTAATGGCGAAATCGTTGAACGCCTTGGACTGCAGCCAGGGCCAACTTCTTGACGTGGGCATAACACATTTCAGTGTTGAGTTGGTTCCAAAAGAGATAATAAACCACATGTTTGTTACCGTCATCATCATCCTGTACCAGAACCATGGCAATTGTACTAAATGCAGCAGTTAAATAGAGGGTAAAGTCATGATGATAATTTGGAGGATGTATTAATGGAGCATTGACAAGCAATGTCTTAAGGTTATCGAAAGAATGCTAAGCAATCTCATCCCAATAGAAAGTGATGTCCTACTTTAGAAGGCGTGTAAACCCTTTGGCTACCTCAGCATAGTTCAGGATAAAGCGATGTAAGAAATTCACTTTCCCTTGAAGACTCTGAAGCTGATGCAATGAGGATGGGGATGGGAGATTAAAGATAGCCTCAATCTTAAGAGGGCCAAGGTGAACTCTGTCCTTAGAGACAATGAATCCTAAAATTCCACCAGAATCAATGCAGAAAATGCACTTGTGAGGATTAAGCTTGATGTTGTAATGTCTACAGCAGAGAAAAATCTAGCAGAGATGTTCGGGATGGTCTTGGCGCAGGGTTGAATGAGCCGGAAGGGCATCGATATATGACTGAAAAACATTACGTATGCCATGAAAGGCATAATACATGGCACGCTGGAAGGTAGCCCCAACATTTTTTAAGCCAAAAGGGAGCTTCTTATAAACGAATGTTCCCCACGGATAGATGAAGGCTATCTTATGTTGATCGTATGGAAGGATATTGATTTGATTATAACCTATAAATTCATCCATAAGGGAAAATATCTCACTCCCCGCACAGTCATCAATGATCTGATCAATAAAGGGGTTGGGATAGTTGTGCTTAGGGCAAGCTCGATTGATATATCGATAGTCAACACAGACTCGAATTGTGCCCTGCTTCTTATCCACAGGGACAACATTGGGAACCCACTCTGTCAGAGGGATCAGATATATGAATCTTGCTTTCAGAAGTTTCTCAACTTTAGCTTTTATAGCAATGGCTTTCTAAGGATGCACTAGACACAGACGCTGGTGCACAGGCTTCACACCAAGATAGGTGGAAATTTCGTGCACGACGATACTGGGATTGATTCCAGGCATCTATTCATAAGACCGCACAAAAACATCACAGAATTTGCGAAAGAGGCTAGTGTACACTTGAATCTCATCGGGATAACAAGTGACTCCCACATGGATGTTCTTGACGACCCCCAGTTTAATGGAGATGTCGATAGGCATCATTTGGGTGATATTACTCAAATTTCCTTCCAAGAAAACTTCATAAGTCAATATTGGCATTTGGAGTGGCGGAGAGGGAACCTGAGATGCAAAATTCTCAAGACAATTAGACATCGCCCCCAGGATGAGCATAAACGATGAACGATGATGCCCATCACTCCACGATAGATCTTCGGGAGACGTAGTCTCCACGATAGCTTTTTCAGATGGAAAAAATTCTCTCAAAGGATCGAGCAAATCTTCATTGCCGAGCCAAGGGGGTTGAGAATAAACATCAAGAGCCATGCTCAAAGGAGCATTATCAGCAGGAGGAGGATATGATACAACAATTATCTCACAATAATTTATTTCAACCAGGGTCAGAGGAATCGATTCTCCAAAAGAGGCAACCTATTTAGGAGAAGGGATGATCCACGAGTCATCCAACCTGGAGATCATGTTGACCTGAACAGTGTTCAGTGGTGGAAGGGGGAAAATACCCATGAGAACAGGGTCTTTGAAAAGACCTGGTCCTATACTGTCGGGGGGGTTAGGAATTTGATCCATGTATGGCACGTTGTTCTCAGAGGACAAGGTAAAGAAATACAATTGATCTATAGTAACAATCTTGCCCTTATGTGGAAACTTCAAAAGTCGAAAGAGGGTGGACGAAATGCACAACATGGCATGGGTCCAGCGACGACCGAGTAGAATATTGTAGTTGAGTTTGGCATCAAAAACTTCCACTTCGACGTTGACTATATTACCTTGCAATGTGATCAGTAGACTCGCGAGAACACCCAAGGGTTTTGATTCCCTTCCATCGAATGCCTCAAGGGCATTGAGAGATGAAGTGAGGATCGGAGAGCCAATGGCCTTCCAACAAGTAGATGACTAATGCAGGTAGAGGCACATTCATCCACAACAGCTCTATGAATATTGAGGCCGTTAATGCCGACTTGTATAACAAGTGCGATCTGGTGTGGAAGTCAAGGGATGAAATTCTCTAGATCAAAGTTGATAAGGGTAAAATCGGCAAGATCTATTCCACTGATTGTAGATAACAGAGCTTTTTGCTGAGATGGACAACTCTGAAGTACTTCCAACGCAGACATTTTGGAAGGTGCCTATCCAAAATCCTCAACAATGTTGTAATTCTGAGCAGCATGGGAGTTCGGATTATAGGAAGACTTTTGGAGAACACCTTTGGAAGGTGGTCGTATAACGGGTTTAGCACTGGGCCTCTCAATCTCAAGGGGACCAGAGGCAGGCGGGGGAGGAGGGTCATCAATGACTTCCTTCCCAGCTGCCTGGCATGATCTAGCGTAATCCTTCGACTAAGTAGCAATAAAAACATGTGCAGCACCATTCATCATGAAAACCTGAGACCTGAACGGTGCAGATGGCGAAGGCTGCTCAACCATCTAGGTTTGCTGAGATGGGAAAGGTTCCTTAAGAGCTTTTGGAGTTCCCTTAGAGCCCTTAAGAAGTTTACTGACCTCAGATCGTCTAGGACAATCTTTGGTGTAGTGGTCTTCATCACAAATCAGGCAAGGGTACTTCGATTTTCACTGTGAACCATCATCAACATGTGGTTAGGACAATTCTAGTTTTTGGGCATCAGATTTGGCTTTTTCTTTACCCTTATTCTTCCCTTTGGAAGCCTTGTCCACAAGATTAGCTTGGAAGGTGTTGACCTCCGTGGTCTTACCAGAATTTGGAGTAGCTGGAGGAGCATAATTGCTGGAAAAATTCAATTTTTGCTTCCCATTAGAAGACTTAGGAGAAGTCTGAGAAATGGAACCAATAACACTGTCTACTCAAGGGGTATTTGGTGCTTTAGAGGTCGCTAGTTGCGTGGCATCAGTAAAAATGTCATATAATGTACCAGACTGGGAGTACACTAAATTGAGGTACTGGGCATGAGTAGTGGCTTGTTCCTCAGTTACACATGCCCCCATAGCAATTTCTTGTGCAATATTATTGACAAAGGAGGTAGTGAACCAATGAGTTAAAATATGATCAGGAATTTCAAACTTGATCAGATGACGACAACGTCTCCATTTTTAAATATGATCTTAAATATGAGTGGCTTTATCCTGTTTCAGAGATGTCAGGAGATGTGTCTCGGCTTTGTAATGAACCGGTAACTGGAAATGCATCAGAAATTGCATAGCTAGAGTATTAAAATATTGAAAAATACCATGGGGTAGTTCTATGTACCATTTAGCAACAGTTCCGGTGAGAGTGCACTGGAAAAGACACAGACGAATCGAGTCATCCACCAAAGAATTCGAAGAAAACCATAAGTGGTACGTCATGACATGTGCTTGGGGGTCTTCTCTAGATTTATTCTCAAACTTAGGACAATCACCAGGCAAATTTTTCAGAACCATAGGCCAATATAGGCTATGAAGAATCGGATCATTGGTCAATTTGAACACATCCGATAATTCCAACGTGGCGAGAAAAGGTAATTGAGAGTAAAAAGGCATGCCAGGTCCCCAGTAAGGACTTGTACCTATACTCCACCGTGGTTGAGCATAATTCTACCCTCATTGGTGTTGTCCTAAAGGATTCTAACCATAGGGGGTATAAGACAGATAATTGGGTTGATATGGCGGCTGGAAACTAGGATACGGGGGTTAATAACTAGCTTATTGATTCTGATTATACGTGGGCCCTAATTGAGCAATGTACAGATTTGACTGCGGAGTATAGGTATAGCCTGGTTGTTGAAGGTAATAACTAGAACCTTGAGGCAGGTTGTAAACTGGTTGAGATTGACCTTGAAGGTAATAGTCGCCTTGGGGTCGAACGGGCTGTTGGTAAGTGGGACCCTGCTAAGTCAGATAATTCGAGCTCACAGGCAGATTCGGCTATGGCATAGAATAATACGGTGGCTAAGCAGGGTTAACAGGGTGTGCAGGTTGTCCTTGTTGAACAGGTTGACTTAGTTCTACAAGTTGTCCTAGTTGGACTGGTTGAACTGGTTAATGAGGGACACTAGGTTTCCCTAGTTGAACAGGTTGGCCTGATGCGGGAGTGGACCAAGTTGTGCCTGATAACCATGTTGACCTGTGATAGGACCATAAGATGGCCCTGGATGTCCAACATTTTGAGCAATTGGAAAATGAGGTTGCTTAGTTTGCACTAAAGGTTGAGAAGGATGGGTTTGTCCTCGAAGACCATATGCTTGTCCAGGTTGATACCCTGGTTGCCCTGCCACTCCTTGAGGTTTCCCTGGTTGGACCATAGGGTGAGGCTACAGAGGTTGACCTTGAGAATTGTAACGCTACCCTTGTGGGCCATAAAACAATCCCTGCTGGACCGAAGGTTGTCCTTAGAAGGGTTGTCCTTGTGGGACAGAAGCATATCCTTTCTGAAACAAAGGTTGTCCCTGAAAGGGCTGCCCTTGTTGATTATAAGGTTTCCCAGGCTAGGTAGATAAAAAACCATTAATATACTGATAAGCCTCAGGAGAAGGAAAATGAAAGCGGTTTCACTGCTCATCATATTGATATGGAAATACGTAGATCAGGGCACCGTCCGCTCCATAATGGGAAAATTAAGAACAATTAAGATCCTAAGAGGACTGACCAACCTCAGAGAGCAGGGGCTGTAAAGAGATCCAGTACTCCTCGAGAGAAATGTTCTCTGGAATGGTAGAAGCTATGTAGATTTCTTCAGGAACTGACGAGGTTCTAGTTGACTGAGTAGTGACAACAGGCGTAAACATAGCCACGTAGATAGTAGGTCTAACAGGTGTTGATGTAATGAAAGGAGATGCCATGAGAGGTGTCGATGGCGACATCCCTAACAAGGGAATAGTCGGCCTTGTGGACGAAGTCGATACTCCCATAGAGGCAATAACAACCATGATCTGACTTAAAGACCTATATCCATATGGAAGCGATGGACTAGCTGAATAAATAACAGAAGGTTCAGGGATGTCTTCGGGAAAATGCCGGTAATATTCACTAGAAGCAAGAATTACCTCACTAGGAGTAGGACTCGATGAGTCCATATTTGGCCTTGCCGTAAGACATTCTAAAAGACGACGGGGACTGGGAAGTATGACATCTGCCAAAAAGGGTGATCCCAATGTAAGAGGAGGGAAGTGTTCCCCTACTCCAAATGCAAACCAAGCATTGAACAAGGGCCAATTGAACTCAATTTGTCCTCCAAAGGGAAGTTCAGATAAAACCGGTCCCCCATCAGGAAACTCGGATACAACGGGTTGTTGATGCTTAGTGGAGGACAGAGAGACCTTTGACGAATCGTCTGTATAAGGACTACCAGTAGACGAAACTGATGGTTCTGCCACTATGACTGTAGCAAAAAAGAGGAAGAGATAAAAAAAAAAGATACACGGTGAAAAACAAAGGCAAACAAAAATAGGGCAAAAAAATCAATCTCTAAATGGGCATGTGATAGTAGGTGATTAATTTTACTACATTGAAACTGGAAATTTTACCGTTTCATTTTTTAAGAGTCTAGAAACAAGTAAAAGATTACTCTATCACTTTCAATTTGGAAACAAGCATCAAAGGACAAGCGCTTGATTATATTTTCAAATTTAGGGTGTCAGTAAAGATCAAAATGACTACTCAGGTAATCTAGATTAACGGATGTACCAGATATCCATGAACTTGCATATACACCTTGGTAAAAATGAAATATAAATCAATGAAGGACTTGACGTACGTGCATGTAATCTCTTCGAATGCTGTGTCCGATGTATCACAAGTAAAAGGCGGCAGACTCAGCTTCCTATGGATAAATAATTTGCAACCCAATGGGGTCTCCCTTTATATACGCTACAGTACGGGGAGCACAATTCCATACTAACGTTGTCTTGAGCCAGACGGCGAGCGACAGCTGCTAGGCTTAAAGATGCCAGAACACGTCTTTACCTTAGAATACTAGATTTTGTGTTAATTTTCAATGTTGCCTTAGGCTAATTCAATAAATTTTAAAGTTGATCTTCAATTTATGTTTTGATTTCAAGGCCCTATCGAATTTTGGATCTCATAAAACCTCTGAGTGAAAACTACATGCCACAAGATATCATTTTTTTCAATGAAGAGCTATCTATGGGAGAGTTGAGAGCTTTCAAATGACAACAAAATGAACACACAAAAACATCCACTACTATTTCCAAGGCATGCTAACGAAATTGGAAAACTTTTCTCTAGAATTATATAATGCTAGTAATGCGAAGAAGTTTTCAATTTTCACTATGTCAATCAAAATGCAAAAGACTGTTTTTTTGTATTTTTCAATATATTAGAGAAAATGCACTAAATGAATGAATAAATAATGAAAACACCAATTTGAGAATGATAAAGAGAGAACTGAAAACAAATCAAGTTCACTCAACTCAAGCAAGTGCAATCGAGACTCAAACCGATGACGAAATCCTTCAAAACGAACAAGAATCTCGAAAGAGACTCAAACAAACCGTCTCATCTAGGCTTGGAGTAACACAAAGAAAAATTGAATGAAAGAGAGACGAATCACTCAATAAATGCAATGATTCAGTGGGATTTAGCGAGACAAATGCAAAAAAGAAACAAAAAAGTTGACTGGGAAAGCAAAGACCCAAAACTTCCATGGGAGGCACAGCACACTGAAGCACCTAGAAGCAGCAGGGCTGAAATGAAAAATTGACAGAAAAAGGAAAACAACTAGAGGACAAGGGCTAAACACAGTAAAAAATGACTTCAAGGCAGTCAATTAGTCATAAAAAATGAACCAGGATCAAAATTCAAGCTTAGAGAGCCCAAGAACAGGAAAACCATGAAACCAAGCAAGGTTGGCGTGCCTGTTTGGCTGTAATTTGCGGCAAACAGGGGTTGGCACGGGTGCCTAACGAGTAACAAGTGCCATTTTGCATGACTATCAGGGGGATAACCATTCCAATCAATTTTACCCTAGAAAAAAGATGAAAATGGACAAAAAGAGACTGGATCTAGTCTTCTGGGGGTTGAACAAGGGCTTAACACCAAGGAAGGTGAACGAGAAAAGTAGACTAACTAAACAAAAAGCCAAAAAAAAACCAATGGAGGAAGGACCAACTCCCACTGATTCCCAGCGGAGTCACCAATTTTTTTGAGAGGTAAATCCCCTCTGCGGAGAGAGGCTATCCCACTAGCCCTAGAGTGGGTCTAGCAACAAACAAAACATGCTACGATACCGATTACTAGTTACAAAAGACAAAGCTAAGATAGATAGCCTACCTCAATTCCTACACTGTTGTCGTCGAAGGAGAAACGCTGCTTCCCGTCCCTAGCTTGATAGATCACGATCCCTTCGCTCACTACGTCTAGACACCTGTACACACACAGAGAATAAATGATGGCATACAACGTAATAATTCAAACATGTAACTATCAATCCGTCGGAAAGGATTGAACTAAATTGCATTACACATATAAGTAATACAACAGTGGAACCGATAACATAGTTGAGCATATATTAAAATGTGAAAGAAAGATTACAACTGAGTTCTAACGTCATGCTCTTCCTTTGGCAAGGCTTCTAGCGAAGCGTGTCTCACAAAGCTTGTCAGGAATTTGGACAAGGCTCTCTCTCTTATGGGGTTCTCCTTAGCTCTGCTTTCAATAATCGCTCAGCTATAGTTTCCTTCCCAAATGTTCAGCTTCCAAGCATTTAGCTAGCTTTTAAAGGGAAAAGGCAGGCTTTTATAGAGGGAGGAAGGGGAGTTGGGATCCCTATAATCATGGGATAGAGTCTTATCTCTTAGGAAGGTTCCACGAGAGGTGGAAAACCACTTCCTAATCAGGGAGGTCTAGAGGAAAAGAACCCAACTTCTTTCTAATTATTTATTCTGAAGTTGTTAGAATCAAAATTTTGCCATTTATTTTTAAAAAACATTCATTAATAGGCTTGGTGTGGGTGAGGCACAGGGACAGAGCACCAGATGGCGTGCCCACTAGTGTGCATTTTCCCCATTGGCGCGAGGAATGAACTGGCTACCCGCGCCAATGCCAAAACATGGGTTTTTAGGGTTTTCCAGAGGAAATTTTCTTCAGGAGAATTCTTGCCCCTATGTATAAGGATGCCTTCCAGGTGTTTTCAAGACATTTTAATGTTCATAGGAAATATTCCTCCAATATGCAGGATGAAGGATTGCAGGGACAGTGACAAAATGCTGTGTAATAACTATTTAGAGAGCTGCAGCAAGTGGAATCAGATCTATTCATATTTGAAGAGTTCTATTGCATATTTTCAGTGGGGAAGTCATCTAAACCATTGGCATCAGTGCAATAGCTGCTTAGAGCTTTAGAATCCAATCTTGGCATGAGGCCAAAATGTGATATATTTCATCTCTGCGGTTAGATTAAGAAACTGCGTTATTTTGTAGGCATAGTTGCAGTGTTTATTTGGTAGCAGTTTGCAGGAGATATCTCCAGTAAAAGGACTCCTTTACTTCACTGAGGTGATATGTGGATTGGCCAACCAATCCATGTTCCATTTCAGATCTGATCTGTTGTGTAACATATTCTTCAGAAATTTCTAAATTTTACTACAAATCCATGGTGTAAATCTCAGATCTATTCAGTGTTCTTCATGTTCTGCTGAGATCCCCAAGGGGAATTTACTTAAAAGTCATTTTTTCATATATATGCCACTTAGATCTATATTTTTGTACTCTTATATGTTATATATCTGAAACATAATATAACAATACTGCATATTCCTTTAAATTACATTTTTTGGTTCATCCTGCAATTCCTTGTGTTATAATGATGGGTTTTGAAGCATTTCTTCATGTATAGAGCTGTATTTTCTCATGTAAAACTATTGGATCATATTATAAAATTTACATACTATTATTTATGTATAAATACATCTAACACTTCATAAAATCATGTTTTTGAAGCTTTATACCAATCTGCATAGTTTAAGCCATGGGGAATCAGGGTTTTCTAGCCTAGTCGGGAATGGAGGATCTCTTTAACATAGTAAAAAACCTTTTTTTGAGCTCAAATTTGGTATGTAGGTCCCTCTTAAACTAATATATCATATTCAGCCTTCCTCTTCCCTAAATTTTACGTTGATACTTGAATAAATTCATTTTAGGTCATAAATCCTCTCTTTTCACCACTATCGGATGAAGGGATTTAACCTATTTCTTGTTTTTGTGTTTATAATTGGTATATGAGTGTCTATAAGAATAATTTATGTAGAATTATCTCTCTTCACTTCTATCATGTCGTTTTTATTTGCTTCATCCCCTCAGTGGCCATTTTCTTGAAGGAAATTAGGTGTGGGAGATCTGTTTAACCCACCTAGACTTATTTGTTTCAGCTAAAATCTGGGATTCAGATTTTATATTGTCTAATATCAAGGATCCAAGAGTTATTTTACTATTCCAAATCATATTTTTCTAAAAATGAATTTTCCAGTGCATGATTCATGAGCTGTTCCAGAAAGGGAACATTACATTGGTATCAGAGCCTGATCTCTGGCTCAACCTATGAGATCAATTTTTCAGAGAAAGTGATAAGAGAAGAATAGAGGATATAATGATGGAGAGGGTGATATTACTCTCATCTGTTTTCAAATCCATGAAGAACCTTCCCAAGGAGGATGAGAAAACATAAGAGGAAGTAGCTTGCACATCCTATTCTAATCAAGAAGACAGAAATAGAGGTAGGAGGAGGACTCCAAATTTTGGAGGAAAGAAGGAAGATAAGCTCACAAAGCTTATTCCTAAATATATTAAAAGCATTCATGAAGATCTCAAGCAATTCAGAAGGGAGATGTCTGAAGAATCTCCAAAATGGTTTGAACCTCAGTCAAACTCTAGATCTTCACACATTGGGTGTGAGCATGCTGCCACACACTATGATGTACAACGCAATCTTAAGCTCAGATCTGCCCAGAGACAGATAGAAGAACAAGAAGAAGTGACTAAGGGGGAAACTCTTAGTGATTTCTTGAAGAAAGATGAGTCTCAAGCCCTGAAACTCAGAAATTAGTTCTTTTTTTCAGAGCATTGCAAGGCCAAGGTGAAGAGGAGAAAGTAGAGTGATAGATTCACTCTATTGACCTTTGAAGGGTCACCTACATGTTCGGCGAAATAATGGGTGAAAGAGCTGGACACCTTCCTACAACTGCACCAAATTCTTGAGGAAGAAGCCATCAGATTTGCAGCCTTACATTTGGGAGGTAAGGCCTATGCTTGGTTGAAATTTGAGTTTCTCTTTTGTAGAAATGTAAAAACTTCATCATACATAAGCTTCACTAAAGCATTATTGAAAAGGCTTGATAAGAAAATTCATGGAAAACATATGGTGAAGTCAAACCAAAGAACTCAAATGAAAGCCCTACATAAAAACACAGATCCATTTCAGAAACACATGGAAAGGGCTAGAAACTTACATCATGCCTTGCTAGAGGCAAGAATACCTTCCCACACCTTTGAACAAAAGAATTGAATTATCTCTTCTTCAAAGGTGGATCATTCCATTAGGAGGTTGCCCAAATTTGTTGCTGAGATAAGGAGCAACAACACTGTTAGATATAGATCTAATCTAGTGCCTCATGTAGAGGAAGGAGGAGCTTTTGCTACAACAAGAGGGATTCTTATGGCATGGAAAGAAAATCCCCAAGATCTCCTGTACAGAGATTGAGGCACAATTCATGATCTACATGTGCCATCGATGAGAAGGTATAGAGCCATGGAGATACAAGGTGAAGATAGGAAAGAGAGCCAATCTCATTCCTATCCATTGCAGAAGGTTGATGCACCGAAGAAGGTGATGGGATTGCGGAGTGGAAGCATGGAGGGTTTTCTCCATTGATATGTTTAGTCACCTCTTATTGATGATGTCTCATTGCATGGATAGATTGCACCAAGGAGAACACTGGAACAACAAAGAAGGATGAGTGCTTCACATGTTGAGGCACAAATCATTGATTTCAGAAGAGTGGAGACCTTGGAAGGTTTTGATACAGCACTGAGAGTTTGGAGTAGACTCAAGGAGGAGAGAAGCAGTCTCTCAACACCATCCACACCCACTCTCATTTCAGTTTTTGCGCTATAGCAGGAGAAGCAGGGGAATGGTAGCAACCTTCCCACTTATACATTTGGCATGGGAGCTATCTATGCAACTAACTCTTTGGAAGAGTTAACTCAGTCACCTCCTTTCTCCTCAAGGATGGAAGGAGAGTCATCTATGAGCTACTCCTTTTGCATGAGAAAAAGCTATGGAAAGGAAATTGTTTGTTTACTTGCTGATTTACATATTGATTCCTTAACCATATATGTGCATGATGTTGCTCCCAGGAGGAGCATTCTTACTTTTAGGTTGCATGTTCTACTTGATGCCATGAGCAATGTTGATGACCACTCACTTGGTGGACTTGGGGAAGAATTATATTTTGGATGACATGCTCACCATGCATCATACATCACTCATTTTCTCCAAATACATGAGGAGAATGTAGCAGCAAACCGGTGGTTGAGAGACCACATGTTTTTCCATTCTCTATTGCAGTTTATGCTCAAACTGTGTTAATTGCATATGAGGGATCATTTTCCTACTCACTTGCTACATATGGCAGCCAGCATGACTTTCATTATGGCTCCTTATGCTGCTATTGATCACATTATTGTCAGGAGCATGATTGGGAGAGAGACACATGGATTGAATGTGTCCTTTGGGGGAGAAGATCCAAATTTTTTTTGCAGGACATTCTCTAAAGGGAGCATGGGAGATGATGTGGCCATCATATTTCAGCATTTGTTCTTTCTTGAGGTGAACCATGTGATTGATAGGGTTCCATATGATGATGATGACCTCCTGTCCATCACATATGAGAAGCATTGGGCCAACTTGATTCACAATGTAGGGGGTAAGATACTTGGAGATCTGAACTCCATCTTGCCACTTGAGGGCCATGTTGTTGTAACCCAGATCAACCTTCACTCTACACTTTCCATAAGTGGAGAGGTGAACAGTGTGGGGTAGGCTATGATGCTTACCACTTGCATATTTTCAGCCCACCTTCTTTGTTGGAGCTCAAGGTGGAAGCGTATTTTTAGAAGTTGCCTTATCTGGAGGTAACTAGATTCTTATGGATGATAGCATGGGTGTGGAAGACACTCATTGGAAGAAATTTTCTCCATGCTCTTCATCACTCCTACCTTAATGAGGCCATTGAGCAACAAGAGGATCACTACTTGCACCTTCCATTTTCTCATGATGTACACTTGCTATCTTACACTTGGAGGGAATCATTAGAGGACAAATTCATTGCTTATCATTTTCAGCCATGGTGGGGTCCATTGGTGAGGCCACAAGAAGAGGGAAGGAGAAGTTTTGTTCTACCCTGTAGTTGCTTGAGGATAAGAAACATTTTGAAGGGGGAGGAATGTATTGTTCCTAACTATCCCAAGCTAGTATGAATATTCAATGCCATTTTATTTTTATGTTTTATGAATAAAATGTAAAGGAGAACAAATAAAAACTCCTAACATGAGAATAAATCAATGCCCAATGTGAACAGAGTCAAATAAGGGTTTTCTCAATAAAATCCACTTGTATGTGAAATAGGTTGAAGCTATTTGACCAGGTCAACAGGACCAAATCATAAAGCAATCCAGATACAATGAACCTCCTAGATGATCAGCGCAGTCCTATGAGGAGGTCCTCCATGTGAAAGGGGACAAATGAATGAAGATGGTTTATGGTTTTTCAAACCCTAATCTTATATAAGGAAGGGAAAGACTCAAGACAAGGTTGTTGATGTTAATTCTATTTTGAGATTGCTTAAGAAACTAAAACTCTCTTACCTGCTTAGCTAAGAGAGAGGGATTTCCTATTTAGGAATTCCTCTTCCTTCCTTGAGGGTCTATTGGAGGAGATTGTGCTGCATTGATCCACTATCTAGAATTTTTGCCAAGCTTCAGCTCCCTTGGTAACATAAATCCTGATTAGGGCTTCACTGTTTAGAGAGCTGCAACAAGTGGAATAAGATCTATTCAGATCTAAAGAGCTCCATTGCATCTTTTTAGTGGGGAAGTCATCTAAACCATCGGTAGGAGTGCAATAGCTGCTTAGAGATTCAGAATCGCATCTTGGCATGAGGCCGAAGTGTGATATATTTCATCTACGTAGTTATCTTAATAAGCTGTGTTATTTTTTAGGTAGAGTTGCAGTGTCCATTTGGTAGTATTTTGGAGGAGAGATCTCCGGTGAAAGGACTCCTTTCCTTCACTGAGGTGATCCGTGGATTAGCCAACCAATCCATGTTCTATTTCACATATGATCTATTGTGTAACATATTATTCATAAATTTCTGATGTTTATTGCACATCCATGGTGTAGTTCTCAAATCTATTCAGTGTTCTTCATGTTTTGCTGAGATCCCCAAGGGGAATGTACTTAAAAGTCATTTTTTCATATAGATCTCACTTAGATCTATATTTTTGTACTACGATATATTATAGATCTGAAACATAATATAACACTGCTCCATATTCCTGTAAATTACATTTTCTGGTTCATCCTGCAATTCCTTGTGTTATAATGATGGGTTTTGAGGCATTTCTTCATGTATAGAGCTGTATTTTCTCATGTAAAATTATTGGATCATATTCTAAACTTTCCATACTTTTATTCCTGTATAAATACATCTAACCCTTCATAAAATCACACTGTTAAAGCTTCAGTCCAATATACATACTTTAAGCCATGGGGAATCAGGGTTTTCTAGACTAGTCAGGAATGGAGGATCTATTTAACATAGTAAAACGCCTTTTTTTGAGCTGAAATTCGGTATTTAGGTCCCTCTTAGCCTAAGCTATCAGATCCATCCATCCTCCTCCCTTATTTAACATAGTAAAACACCTTTTTATGAGCTGAAATTCGGTATTTAGGTCCCTCTTAACCTAAGCTATCAGATCCATCCCTCTTCTTCCCTTATTTTTATGTTGATACTTGAATACATTCATTTTAGGTGATAAATCCTCACTTTTCCCCACTATCCAATGAAGGGATTGAACCTATTTCTTGCTGCTGTGTTTATAATTTTTATATGAGTGTCTATCAACATATTTTATGTAGTATTAGCTCTTTTCACTTCCAGCAAGTCATTTTTCTTTGCTGCAACCCCTCATTGGGCATTTTCTTAAAGGAAACTAGGTGTGGGAGATCTGTTTAACCCACCTAGTCTTATTTGTTTTAGCTAAAATTTTGGATTCACATTTTATATTGTTTGATCTAAAGTATGCAAGAGTTATTTTCCTGTTCCAAATCATATTTTTATGAAAATGCATTTTTAAGTGAATGATACATGAGCTGTTCCAAAAAGGGAACATCACATAAATGAGGAAAGAAAGGCTTCAATTAATTGCTTAAAATTTTGCATAATTGCACCCTGAATAGTGATAAGAGAGTACACTAGATGACTGATATATTCAAGGAACACATTTAGAAAGTACATGGATTGTAAGGATGATAAAATAAGAATCCACCAAGTCTTTATTGAGGATATTGACCAGATATTGAACATTAGAGTTTAATTCCAGGGCTAGGATCTCGCCTTTATAGAATATGTAGACAGTAGGATTTGGGGGATAACGTATGATCTTATTCCACCATTGTACTTTGTGTGATTCTTATATCAATGAGTTAATATAGAACACATTTTCAACCACAAAAAAGACTTCAAATGAGACATGAAATTAATTTATTTCCATGTTTATAAGTTAGGTCATTAATATGTTTAAACTTACATATATATTTAAGGATGTAATTTCAGGACCTAACTTTTCCATGACCCCACCTTCACACCATTCTTGTAATGTGTAGAGAGAAATTTATCAACTGAACTTTTAGAATATCTTCATTTAAAATTAGTGGTGCAACATCCATTATTATCTACAGAAATTTGGGGATTAATCTTATTCCTGTTGGAAATAATGAGAGGGGGGGGGGGGGGTGGGGGGTGATTCAGCATTCCTTTCAATTAGAGCATTAATTAATCTTCAATTATTATCAGTGTTTGTACAATGATAGCAGCAAACAAGAGGAACACAAATGCACAGAGTTTTTAAGGTGGAAACCCACTTCGGGACAAAAACCACCTAATGATTTTCTAATAATTCTTTAATATTCAACTCCAATTGAAAGTAAAGCTCCAACTTCCTAGAATCTAGAAAATCATTCTTCTCCAGCTCCCACTGGATGGATGCTCCAACACCAGAGATTCTTCCCCCAATGAACAGATACCCCAACACCCAATGAGCTACAACTCACCCTAGTACCACCCTACGACCCTATAGAAGATTAAAATAAGAATGGACTCCCGTACAAGGGAAAATGGTCCACTTTACAATGATATAGAATGATGTAGAAGAACAAGATATACTAGACCATAACCCCAACTTTGACACAACCACCTAACAATGATCCTAGACCTCCCAACATTGCTTCTTCAACCCTTGGCAGATAGATACTAGTACAATTTGTACAATAATGTATTTACAATGACTAAGTACAATGATACCTTTACAATGATTGTATGTAGTGTTGCCCACTTGAAAACTTCATATGATGAAATTATTGCTGCTGTTATGCACCTTGGTTTCTGCTCTTGTCATGCTACCCTCTTCTGCACCTTGCTTTTCTTTGCTACCATAGAAAGTCTAGTCCTTTGCAACCCTTGACAACACATGATCTAGCTGTTTCTTGCCTTCTAGGAGTTTGATATTGAATCTAGTGTATATATGTTATTTCAGATCCTCAATATCTGATTTATGTTCCTATAGTATTACTTTGAGTCTTCTTTCCAATGCCACAGGTCTGACCCAATTTGGATTGTTCAAGAAAGATTTATGCCTAATCTTTCACAATGCCCTAATTATGGACTGTTTCAGTAGAGCGCAATTGTACGATGTGCCACGTGTCATTGTTTCTTCATTTGGCTCTGAAATTGATAGAGAAAAAATCAAATATTGTGCGCTATCTATAAAATTTTATATAATTTCAATCTGATACTCAGAGAGACAGTTATGATGATTTTACCAAGGTCACTTCTTTGAGATGAATTTGAGGAGCCTGAAAAAACCCTGACTTCCACAGATCATATCTCCCAAAATATTGCGTACCTTGATCTAAAATTTTTATTGTAGCTTCCTCGGGATTTTAGCTTCGCCTTCTAAAAATATCAACTTCTAATCCTGCATAGATAAAAATTTAGTGCTAAAATTCCATGATGACCTGTTACAGATGGCTGAATCCCTTGCCTAACGATGAAATGAAGATCACAATTTATATAAATGCTTAAGTTGAGAGGGGCTTCAACAAGTGAACATGGTTGGGATTTTAGGAGCTTAAAAAATATTAATTATGAATTTTCAAAGGACTCCATGCCCCAACCCCATGGGGTTTTAGCCTAACAACCGGGTACAAACTTCAAACATGAATATCTCTCAAACTGTGAAGAATTACATGGCATGCCATATATCAACGGAAACATCTTGACAAGTAGAAACCATCAAAAGCATTATTGACCCAGAATATATTAATTTTGTAGGTCAAAATTCCCATGCAATATTGGATTAGCCCCTGTTGCTGCTTGGGTTGAGATCAATGACAACCTCTGATCAAAAATATCCCCCTTTGGCATTGATGGCAACACAAGTACTCTCCCTGCGATCATGACACCTCTTCCTACAACATTCTCTCCCTCTTTGACATCAAAGGAAAAGGGTAACTCCCCCTGAAACACAACCATCCTGCGGACCTATACACACTTCCACTCCCTCTACCACACAACCGTCTTTTAGACCTGTACACACTTCCACTCCCCCTAACACACAACCATATTCCAGACCTGTAATCTAATGATAACTTGGGAGTATCCCAAGCTTTTGACGAAGATATTAAAATGCTTCACGAGGTAAAGGTTTAGTGAAGATATCATAAATTTTTTCTTTTGTACAAACATACTCAAGTTTCATATTATTTTCAGCGACTTGTTCTCTAACAAAATGATATTTGATCGGAATGTGTTTTTTTTTTAATGCATGACAAAATTCTTGGAGATGTTGATGGCACTAGTGTTGTCACAGAATATGGGAATAAGCTCACTGAATTGTACTTGAATACCTTGCAAAGTTTGTTTCATCCAATGGAATTGAGTATAACATGATGCTGTTGCAATGTATTGTGCTTCCACTATAGATAACGAGATTGAAGTTTGATTTTTTCTCAACCATGATACGAGAAAACCACCTAGATAGAATGCTTCTCCACTGGTAATCTTATGATCATCAATGCTTCCTGCTCAATCTGCATCTGTAAAGGCTTGAATAATGAGATTTTTACCCTTGGGATACCACAAGCCATATTCTTCTATGCCCTTTAGATATAGAAGAACTCTTTTGACGAAAATAATATGTGATTCTTTTGGTGCTTCTTGGAATCTTGCTACTTGTCCAACTGCTTGCATAACATCTGGCCGAGAGGCTGTTACATATAAAAGACTACCAATCATAGATCTGTACAACCTCTGATCCACATCCTTAGATCAATCATCTATGGTCAATTTGCAACCTGTTACCATCAGAGTAAGGATGGGTTTGCAATCTTCCATTTTGAATTTCTTGAGCATTTCCTTGATGTACTTGGCTTGACGTATAAATATTCCTTTCTCTTGCTAAGATATTTGAAGCCCTAAGAAGTATGTCAGCTCACCAAGTAAAGACATCTTAAACTCATTTTGCATATTTGTAGAACATTTCTTACTTATTTCATCATCATTGCTACCAAATATTATATCATCCACATATTATATCTTCATTCGATTTGTTCCAAAACACCCATTTAGTCCGAATGACATTTTTATCTTTTGGTCATGGAACTAATTCCTGGGTGTTATTCTTCTAAATTTGATCCAATTCTTCATTCATAGCTGCTACCTAACGTTCATTTTGGCTGGCTTCCTCAAAACTACTAGGCTCAAAGGTTGCTAGAAAAGCAGCGTGGGCTTCTTGTGATGAACGAAGATGTTGACCTTAATTTATGTCACCAATGATTTTATTTGATGGATGGTTCTTTTGAATCCACTCTTTTGTTCTCCTTGGAGGAGCTTCTTCTTATTTCTCTGGTTTATCTTGATGATCATTGTTTACTTCTTCCTCGTTGATAATTGCTTCTTGTTCTACAATTTTATCTGTGTCTTTCTCAGCCTTTGTCTCAGGTTTCAAATATTCTAGATCCTCATCATTACTCGCTAGAACACCATCTTCGTCAAATGTAACATTTATGCTCTCCACTATCTATTTTTGTCTTAGATTATAGCATTTATAGGCCTTTCTTTTGCGTGAGTAACCAACAAAGATACCTTCATCAACACGTGATTCAAACTTACCCAAATTTTGATCTTCTCTTTTGATATAACATTTTCTTTCGAAGATTCTGAAATATTTTACATTAGCTTGTTTTCCTTTCCATAATTCATATGGAGTCTTGTTGCAATTATTTCTGAGAAGACTTCGGTTGATAATGAAGACTGCCATATCAATTGCTTGAAACCAGAATTTTTCAAACAATTTTGAGTCCTTCAACATTGTTCTACCCATTTCTTGTACAGTTCTATTCTTTCTTTCAGCAACTCCATTTTGCTGAGGTGCTTGTGCTGTTGAAAATTGCCTTTTTATTCCATTTTCATCACAGTATTACTGAAATAATTCGGAAGTGAATTCTCCACCATTATCTAATCTTAAACACTTTATTTTCAAATCAGTTTCATTTTCAACCAACTCCTTGTAGATCTTAAAGCACTCAAATGCTTCAGATTTTTTCTTTAGGAAACTGACGGTTGTCATCTTGGTATAGTCATCTATCAGTAACATGAAATATAATTCTTCTTCTAAGATTTTTTTTCTCATAGGACCACATAGATCAGTATGTATCAATTCCAATGGATGTGATGAAAAGTGTTCTTTTGTTTTAAATTGGAATTTTGTCTGCTTTCCATGCCGACATGCCTGACATAGTGTGTTGGAAGGTTTTGAGATTTTCGGCATTTCCCGTATTGCTTCCTTTTTTCTTATCCTAACAAGATTTTCAAAGTTTATGTGACCCATTCGTTTGTGCCATAGCCAACTTTCATCTTCTTTATCTAGTAGACATGCTTTAGTTGCTTCATCCAGAACATATATGTCGTTTGGAGCTCAACTTGCTGTAGCCAAAATTTTACCATACCTACCTTTCCTGATTTCACATTTTGTGGAGTTGAATAGCATTATGTGTCCTTGATCACACATTTGTCCAACACTGAGTATATTGTGATTCATTTTTTCGACCAATAGAACATTCTTGGCTATAACATATTTTCTTCCAAGAGTGACAGTACCTGATCCTATAACATTTGAAGATCCATCATTTCCGAAGGATATGGTTCCATCCTTCTTCTCTTTCAGAGATATAAATTTCTTTCTATCTCCAATCATATGCGTTGAGCAACCGCTGTCAACATACCACACATATTTATTTTTTTGAGCCTTAAGAGCGAGAGCACAATTATTAGTCTTCTTCTTCTTCCATGTTCATTCATTTTGTGGCTTCGAAGATTCTTCTGGAGGATTTTCAAGTCTGCAGTCTCTGGCTATGTGTCCAAAGTTCTGACATTTGTAAAATTCCATATTATTTCTTAAATGTTCAAATCTATTGATGTTTCTTTGAGCCTTGGGAGGTTCATATTTGAAGAATCTCTTGGAATTGCATTGGTTCCTAGGGTACGTGCGACATTCTACAACTTTAAGACCAAATTTTCCACATGAATAACAATAGCCATGAAAAATATGTTGGTACCTAGATTAAAATCTTTGTCAAGGAATCATCTTCCAAGGATGTGCTTGCGAATATTGTCCAATGAAGTCTTCATGTATGTCAGATCTCATAGGCTCATTGTATTTTGTTGTAGAAGGTCCTGCTTCTTCTTCTTTGTAACCGAGGCCAGTTCTGTCGTTGTAAGATCGTTGATTTTTGATGAGTTCTTCCAATGCCCTTGAGCTTTTGGCATACTTTTGGACAATTTTTCCCTTCTTCACTTCCTTACGCATCGAGACTACTTCAGCTTCTAAAGCTTCCCTTTCTTGGTTGCTTTCTTCCAAGTTCTTTTGAAGTGAATTTTCAATACATTTGTGTTCTTCAACCTAAATTTTGATACCTTGAACTTGTTCTTCAAGAGTATTGGAACGAATCTTCTCAGCATTGAGCTATTTTATAAGCTTGATTGCCTCATAAAATTCTTCTATGGTCAACCCTTCTTCTTCATTGTTTGATAGTTCTTGTTTATTGTGCTTGGCCATAAACAATACTTTCTCATTGGCTTCTTCTTTGCTATCACTTTCTTCATCGGATGATGAGCTATCTTCTTTAGACAAAAAGTTCCTTTTGGATCCTTTATTTTTTCCTTGTTTGCTGAATTTCTTAAAGCCTTTCTTTCCTTTTGAGTTTCCATCACTTTTGTTCGGACATTTCGCTACGAAATGCCCAACCTCACCATAACTGAAAGATATCAATAAAAGTTTACCTTCGAATTTTCCCTTACCAGGTTTTAGTTTTCTCATAAAGTAAGCATATTCTTCATCTGAAAGACCTTCTCCATCATCTCCCTTTTCTTCACACTTGCAGGTGCATGTCATTTCAATTGAAGGTTGTTTGTCCTTATTGGTTTGCTTAGATGCAACGAACTCAGTTTCTAGATTTGGAGTACCCTTTTCTTCATCAAGTCTCATTTCATATGCTATGAGAACTCCATGTAATTCTTCCTTGCTGAGTTTGTCCATATTTGCACTGTATTCTAAGACCGATACCTTTGGGTTGAATCTCCTTGGTAAGGTTCTAACAATCTTCCATATAATAGTCTTCTCATCAACTGGCTCTCCCAATCCTTCCAAAGTATTGGTTATTTAATCAATGTATTGGACGTATGCAGCAATGTTGCAATCTTCTTTCATTCTGAGTTGCTCAAATTTTGCTCTATATATTTGAAGCTTTTCTTCTTTGACATTTGAGTCACCTTCATATATATTCTCAAGCTTGTCCCATACATTTTTGGCAGTTTTACAACCCAACACCTTATGATAAGAAAATTCAATAAGTGCGTTGATAATAATATTCTTTGCTTTTGCATCATTTACCAAATTCTTCTTACCTTGTTCATCCGCGGTTGATGTAAATCCATTTTGCACAGTGTCCCATACTTCATAACCTTGTGCCAAGAGACAGACCTCCACTGTTCCTTTCCAAAGTGCATAATTATTTTCATTGAATAGAGGTACACCATTTTTGGTATGCTACATGACCTCCTTCCAGCTGTTAAACTACTATTGAAGGAACTAAGCTCTGATACAAATTGTTGGAAATACTGAGAGGGCAGGGGGGGTGAATCATTATTCCTTTCAATTAGAGCATTAGTTAATATTCAATTATTATCAGTGTTTGTACAATAATAGAAGAAAACAAGAGGAACACAAATTCACATAGTTTTTAAGGTGGAAACCCACTCCAAGACAAAAACTGCCTAATTCTTTTCTAATAATTCTTTAATATTCAACTCCAATTGAAAATAAAGCTCCAACTTCCTAGAATCTAGAAAAGCATTCTTCTCCAGCTCCCACTGGATGGATGCTTCAACACCTGAGATTCTTCATTAGTCAATTGAACGGACTCCCCAACACCCAATGAGCTACAACTCACCCTAGCACCACCCTACCACCCTATAGAAGAATAAAATAAGAATGGACTCCCGTAGCAGGGAAAATGGTCCAATTTACAATGATATAGAATGATGTAGAAGAAGTAGATATGCTAGAACATAACCCAAAATTTGACACAACCACCTAATGATGATCCTAGACCTCCCAACACTTCCTCTTCAACCCTTGGTAGATAGTTACTAGTACAGTTTGTACAATAATGTATTTACAATGACTAAGTACAATGATACATTTACAATGATTGTATGCAGTGCTGCCCACTTGAAGACTTCATATGATGAAAATATTGTTGTTGTTATGCACCTTGGTTGCTGCTCATGTCATGCTACCCTTTGCTGCACCTTGCTTTGCTTTGTTGCTGTAGAAATTCTGGTCCTTTGCAACCCTTGACAAGACATGAACTAGCTTTTTCTTGCCTTCTAGGAGCTTGATATTGAATCTGGTGTATATTTATTATTTTAGATCCTCCATATCTGATTTTTGGTCTTGTAATAGTCCTCTGAGTCTTCTTTCCAATGCCATAGGTCTAACCCAATTTGGATTCTTCAAGAAAAATTTATGCCCAATCTTTCACAATGCCCTAATTATGGACTGTTTCAGCAGAGCACAATTTTACGGCGTGCCATGTGTCATTGTTTCCTCATTACGCTCTGAAATAAATATAGCATAAATTATAGAATGTGCACTATTTTCCCCTTTTTATGAAATTCCAATCCGACACTCAGAGAGAGAGTTATAACGATTTTATGAAGGTCACTTCTTTGATATAAATTTCAGGAGCCTACAAAAACCTTGAATTCAACAGATCATATCTCCCAAAATATTGCCCACCTTGGTCTAAAATTTTTACTGTAGATTCCTCAGGATTTTGGCTTCAACTCATAGAAATTTCAGCTTTTGGACATTCGTAGATAAAAATTTAGAGTGAAAATTCCACGATGACCTGTTTTAGATGGCTGAATCCCTTGCCTAAGGAGGAAATGAAGATCACAATTTATATAAATGCTTAAGTTGAGAGGGGCTCCAACAAGTGAATCTGGGAGGGATTTTAGGAGCTTAAAAAATATTAATTATGACTTTTCAATGACCCATGCCCCAACCCCATGGTGTTTTAACCCACTAACTGGGGGTACAAACTTCAAACATGAATATCTCTCAAACCGTGAAGAATTACATGGCGTGCCATATATCAATGGAAACATAGCCCCTGGTGCTGCTTGGGTTGACATCAATGACAACCATTGATCAACAATTCCTCACTAATAGGGAATATAAAATATCTTCATTTAAAATCAGTAGTGCAACATCCATTGTTCTCTACAAAAATTTTGGGATTCAAATTATTCCTCACTAATAGGGAATATATGTTGAAAATATGTTGTTTGTAGCATTGCTAGATCATATCGCATCTCATTATGATGAATAAGAGGCAGATATAGCAATATAATGGATGGAGATACCAGTGAAGTATGATGAATAGTAGTTTGACATACCTTTTGTGCAATAGTCTCATGATCTCACTAGCAATGCCAGTCAGCTGAATGGGTCCTATAACCCATCAATATATCGACATGATTGTGTGACTGGTCTGTACATTCAAGAGAAAAGTACATTGCTGGCAGTCAATAAAATACTTATAAGCCCCTAAATATATTGATCTTATGAATATGGGCTAGCCATGAATACCTTGTTCAATATATGGAGCTAAGGTGACCCATATTAGCTTCTGTTCTCTGTGAAAGTGGGGATTCAATTGCCCCATTTTGACATGCTTTCAAATTTATTTCTCTAGCATAATTTCACAATATTATCCTTATTTCACTGGAAAATGGTAGATGATGCCACCTAAAAATCCAGTCGATGTATCTTGGATCTTCATAGAAAATAAATTTAGACTATCCATGCTTTTATTAGATATTGATGCTTTAGATAATAAATATTTCTCTTCATTATGATTTTTTTCCAGATGATGTGGGTAACGGTTGACTCAATTTAGAATCCAATATGAATGACCTTCCAATAAAATTCTTATGTTTTACTATGCATCAATGTTTGGTTCTAAATTGCAGAATCTGAAAGTGTTCAAACAAATAACTGATAGAGTAAAGGGCTAGTAGATATACCTAAACAGAATGTTCCAATTGAAGTTTCTTTGCATGAATATTAAAATAATATTAATTTTTAGTGTGAATTCTAATCGCAAGAGTATGAAAAAAACAGACTTTAGTTGTGCATAACAAACAACCCTAACATCAAATATGGTTGTTAATTTCTTTAGATATAAATTTAGTTGACCAAGACAAATGCTACCAAATCCATATCTATGAAGTTAAAAACATTAAAAAACAAATAAATAAGAGTTTCACCATGTATCCAATGAACAAGACAAGAATATTTTTAAAGAATTTTTGTATTATCACACCTGGGAAGGGAACATAGAAATATGTTACCAGTCCCACTCAATGGGATGGGTTCTTGTATTTCCTCAATGCTTTAGATCTAAGGTCTCTCTCTCTCTTTATGATGTAGAAAACCCAGACAAAAATGGAACTCAAAGGTAGCTCACAATAAAAATGATAGAAAAATATGACAATGATGGAGGATCAAAGTGAGACCAAAAGTATAGATCCAGAGTGATATTTAGGCAACAAAATGTAGTGATTGAATGGAAAAACCCTTCTATTTATAACATAATATTGAGTTATTCTAGATATTGGTGCATAATTATAATATTATTAACCAAATCTAGAACCAAGTTTTATGGAATATTTAATTATATTTGTTGGAGGGAAAAGGAATTTGAATTTGGTCAAATCCCTTTATTTGTAAATAATAAAAAAATAAATAATTTATTTATTATTTTAAGAATGCGATTGAGTAATAGTGATTTATTCAACTATTTATAATTGATTTAGTGAAATTTAACAAGGAATATTATTTAAATAATGTTTTAAATAATTATTCATCGCAAATAATAAAATAAATAATGATTTATCTAATTAATTGTTCTGTTTTGGGTTGAATATGACTAGGAATATTAATTAAACTGTTGCTTAGCTAATTATCCTTTAGGGAAAATCAAACAAATAAGGATTTATTCAATTATTCCTCATGTGGTTTCCTGTTTAGACCATAAACATCTTAATAAATTAAGCATTAATAAGTTATTTTTCATAGTGAAAATAATTATACTAGGGTAGAATCGGTCTTACTTGGTGTAAATTGGTCCATATAATAGTAACAGGTTAGATGACCAAAAAATGGTGTATTAATTCCCCCCCAGTGTGCGAGCATTAGGAGAAAATCATATGATCAAAGTACGTTGTAAGAACTCAATCATTAGACACCGAAGGGGGACTCAGAGAGGAGAAATATAGGGTAGAATAAAGCATGAGAGGACAAGACCCTAAGAAGGCAAGACTTAAAAGTGCAACAAGTCTCCTTTATGAGTGAGTACCTGTTCTACATGAGGTGAGGGGAGGCATACCTATGCCTGCCTCAATAACAAAGTACAAAGAATAATGCATCCAGTAAACAAGGGACTAAACTATATAGTACATGTTGGCATAAACATGGGCAAATAAAAAAATGATAATGGATCTGACATACATACTAAGCCTGGGATAACAACCAGGACTTATACAATAATATCTTAGTACATGAGATATAATTACAAGGAAAGAGGCCCTGTAAAACAAGAAAGGGCTCTAAAAATCTGAATGATAAATGCAAACTGAAGAGGCGTTGTAAGCGGCTAAGGCTAGAACCATAAAATGTATGGAGCTTCATCCAAGGCTATAATAGAGAGGTCATCCAGGCATATGGGGGGCTACCTGAATGACCACCCCCTCATGAGGTCTGAAAATTTTCTCACATACCCGGGAAATCACTAGTACAATCTGTTGCATCACTGAACCATCGAGTATACTGATCTTGATCATGCCATGAGGAGCTGGAACTGAGAAACAATCAAGTCAAATGGCAATAGAGAGTCTCTTTTCTTGATCCTAGGCACCAAACAAGAGTGGAAGTTGGAACCAAGGTACACTGCCCTCTAGAATTGTCTTCTAGAATGGATAAGCTCATGTCGACAGAAGGAGGTCCACCACAGGTGAGGCAATAAGAGATCCTCAACTAACGCATGAGAGAAAATAGTAGAGCAATTGATAGACTGACACCAGGAAAATGGTGCATAGGGGGGTATTGAGTAGCGGGCTGACGACTTCCATTTTGAGAGCATAAACGGCATGGATGACCTAAAATCTACTGGCTCGACACTAGAGTGGATAGGGGAAAGTATGACTGAAGGCCAAGATGTGAAACATGAGAGAGGAATAAAGAAAATAAGGATGGAGGACTATAGCATGATATAAAGGAACTCGAGACAAACTCCATGGATGTGATGATGACTCCACTGGGATTCTCTAAACAGGAGCGACTTGATGATGCTACCACACAAAATAGGCCCGGTGGGGACCTGTTGGAGAGGTAAATCCCCTCTGCGGATAGAGGCGATCCCTACTAGCCCAGAACGGGTCTAGCAACAATCATCAAATGCTACAGCACAAGTTCCTAATTATGACTAAACAGACCAACGATGGAGGCCTACCTAGATTCCAACGCTATGATTCATAGAAGAGACAGTGTTCCCGTTCCTCAGCCTTGGCAGATCGCGATCCCCACGATCTCTGCGAATGGACACCTTCACATGCAAGAAACAATACGAATACAAGCATAAAATACAGAATATGCAACTATATATCAGTGAGAAAGGATATAACTCATCATTACCATAAGTGAAAAACAGAGTGGAACCATAACCGGTAGTCATTCATTAATAAACAATCGAAAGAGAGTACAACCAATGTTTTGACGCTAAGGTCTCCGTCGGAGGGGTCTCTAGTAGTACACGTCTCGCAAAACCTACCAAGGATGGGACAAGCCTCTCTTAGAGTCTCTCGATGATAGTCTCCTTGCTTGAGTTTGGCCTTAAGGGAAGAATGAGGTCTCTTGCAGCATTAAGGCTCTTGGGAATTTGAGAACTTGGAGATTCAATACATGGGAACTTCAAGACTAACCTGCAATGGAAATGGGCAAGCTTTTATAGATGGAGGAAGGGGAGTTGGGATCCCTATAATTGTGGGATTGGCCCTATCCTCAAGGAAGCTTTCATGAGAGGTGGAAAACCACTTCCCCTACATGGAATTCCCAGAGCCAAACCTCCCAACTCAAGATAGATAACAGTTCCTGAGTCTGTTGAAATGAAACTTCCGCCATTTTATTTAAAAAACACTCCTTAAATTGGCTGGCATGACTGGGACTCTGGGACAGAGTGCCAGTTGGCACATCCTCTTTGTAGGATTTTCCCTAGTGGCACGAGTGATGAACTGGCTACCTGCACCAATGCAAAAAGGGATGCTTTTATGGTTTTTTGCACGGATATGTCTTCAGGGAAATTGAAGCTCATGTTTAGAGGAATGCAATGATAGTGGTTTCAAGGCATGACATTGCTCATAGGTCACAGAATGGGCCCTCCAATGTGCAGGACGGGGAATGGTAGGGATGGTGACAAATTACTGTTTAACAGATGCCCCGTAAAGCATGAGGCCCGAGAGAGAGAGAGGGGTGAAATGCTTTACGAGAACGTGTCCAACTGAAACTCTGCCATCAGAAAACCTACGTGGAGAAATACAACTGATATCTCAAGTACATGTTGTATATGTGGTATGGGCGTAGCCATCCATAACAGAGTATACAATAATCCAGATCCAAGGTATGGACACAGCCATCTAGTGAGGATCGATAAACAGACTTAGGTATGGTCATAGACATCCAGTGAATAAGTCATGTAAATAATCATAATAATCCATAAAATCGTAGCTTGGATTACAACAGACACAATCCAGGGTCTTGCGCTCCATCTCGACCTGAACAAAGTACAAGTTCGAGCATGCGAATATGTGAGCTGAAGTCGAACATGCAAGAACATCGTCTGATTACCAGCCAATGATGAAAGTTGTTAACAGACGCGAGAGGTACCACCAATAATGAAGATGGCCCTCAAGGTACTACAGGTACAATCTATGGCATGTGAATAAATGAGCTGGCATCGAACACCCATAGAATCACTCGATCAGAGGCCAATGATGAAAACCTCGCATCGAATACGAAAAACCTACCATTGAGGCATGCAGGCTCCAAGGTACCATAAGGGAGTCTCTAGATCAGCTTCCTGGATAATGAGCTGAAGTCGACAGGAAGTGACCTTGATTGAAGGTGGGCCATAATGTTTCCCACATCATCGACATGAGACAGAGGAACATGATGTTTTTGTTGTGAATCAGGATCATATGAGAACTAGAGGAAGGTTGATATTTGCAGAGGTCAACTTCTCTTGAACATATAATGACACAAATAGTGGTTTTGGCAGTATTTGACATCAACGGATCAGAGGTCATGGTGACGAGGCAATGAGCAGAGGAGAGGTCAAAAGGGATTATCCAAACCCACAGAGGCAAGTGAAAGAATGAGATGAGATATCCCCAACTCGACACGAATGCAAACAACTGCCATGTTCAAGAGCGACATACTGCCGACACGAAAATGATGATGGTTCCATTTTTCCCCCACCATTTCTAGCGAGTACCCCAATTATTTTTTATAACAAGATTGAAGGGGATAATATATGCTTGTAATATAAGTCCGCCCTTCGGGCAAATCCATCCTAGTACATTTAACGAGTCCTAGGAAGGAGGAACTCAGAGAACGTCATTTCGACTAAATCCGATGTCATCAGGATTTAACGAGTCTGGAAAAGGAAGAACTCGACGTCTTTTCATGTTTAGAGAGTTTGAAAAGATAGCAGAAAAGTAAAATCCAAATTTCCCTTTTTGTAAATAGTTTCTTAGATCTGAAAAGGTAGAAAACAATACCTGAGAAAACCTCCTAGTCGTGATAGGCTAGGGTATTCCTTTTTCGTAAATAATCCATCCCAGCCCGAAAAAGGGGTAAACATATACTGGGTAGATTTCGATTCGTGTCCACTTTAATGAGATCGAAAATGACAAGGGACTCGGCAATATTTTCATGTTTAAAGAGTCAGAAAAGAGCTGAAAGTTGACTCCTCCTGGAGGAACGAGTCGTATAAAGGGTAGCAACTGGTTCCAGTAATGGTGGAACTTCTCAGAACAAGTAAAGGTTAAGAGGCTGGCTAACAAGACCACTCATCGCAGCGGTTCCTCAGGAACGGGTAAAACAACCAAGTGAAAGCATATGATCAGCCAACCAGATAGTGACGATGGAGTGAGAAAACCAAGGCTCAAATGGAAAAACAGGCTGATAAAATGGCAATCACAAGAGGTAAAATGGGAAAGGTTTCATTTTTACACAAGCTTGAAATCGGAAAACTCTGCTTGAAGTTGGTTTCATTTTTACACAAGCTTGAAACAAAGATAAACTATTCTTGAAACCGGTTTCATTTTTACACAAGCTTGAAATGGAAACAAACTATGCTTCAAAAAGTAAGCATGCCCGTAGCATGGTGACTCAATTCGAGGTACATGCCCCCCAAGCTTCAGTCCATATGAAAGGAAGATGGAGTGAAGGTTCAAGTTACGAGATCAAGGAAAAGACTCGACTGGTATTTTACGAGAACTTATCAAAGACTCGAATTGAACGGGAACGTGTTTCATTATTTTAACGAGGTTGACACATTAAAAGAACTATCCTCTGGACACCTTGTTTCATTTTTTAAGGAGCTTGGCACAAGACAAGGAACTATTCTCCGACAACCTTGTTTCATTTTTTAAGGAGCTTGACATAGGAAAAGAACCATGGTCCAACAGACTTCATCATAATGAACAAGAAGTCATTGCTTCCAAGAGTTCCACTCCTGATGGAAGGAAAACATCCTAGAAGTTAGGACCCAATGCCCCCAGCACCTGATGCACAAATGGCATCATCACTGAGCATAGGCACGGGGTAGGTAGCCACATATTTGACTTGTAGTGGGGCAGATACAACGGGTGGATAAAAACCAGGGAGGGATGATGGCGGGCCAGCTTCCATATCAGGACCAAAGAATGAAAGTTGATCAATGGTCACGATCCGTCCTTCATGCGGAAAAAAGACCACACGAAAAAGGGAGGAGACAAGCGCTCCCATGGCATAGGTGTAATCGCGCCCCAAGAGAAGATTGAAATCCAAGGGGCCTGGGACAACCATCACATCCATATGGATGGTTTTACCTCCCAAAGTAACATGTAACCTTGGAAGGAAGGATCCCTAACGGTTGACTCGTTCTTTTGTTAAATGCCAATAGATTCTGCGTAATAGGTGCAAGTGGTGGCGAGCCAAAATCTTGCTAAGTAGTTTAGGATAGAATACTAACAGACACGCCTTCGTCTATAATGGTGCTGGGTAAGACCAAACCAAAAGCCTGTAATGTGATCTCGAAAGGCACATAAGATGGAAGGCGGTATCTCGCGAATTGATTCCAATCAAAGGAAGCGACCAAACTACTCGGAGGAGCTACCATCGAACCAAGATGGTTTTCCCCTGGTGTTATGGAAGAAGAAAGAGCATCCTCCATGACCTCCATCTCAAAGGTGGGAGGGGTATCCTCCGGGACCTCCATCACGGGAGGTGGAGGGGCAACTTCTTGAGGTATAAGGACATGAGAATCTTTCTCCAAGTCTGAAGAATCTGAAGAAACAAGAAGAAATCGAGATATGTGAGATCCACTCTCGACGGAAAAGACCTGGTGCACCGTAGAAGGGGCCAGCTCAATCGATCCCATGACCAATGGTTGGTTGAGAATGGATTCCTGAATCTGAATTTCTGAGGGAGCGGGATTGACCAATGATGACTCTTGACCAATCGTAGGATCAGCTGGTGCAGGACTCAAAGAAATTTTTTTATAACCAGTCAGGAGGTGTGGTGTAGAAACAGCTGAGTTGTCCAAAACTCGCTTGGCTTTATCCATATACGGACAAAGGTGAATGGCATGGTGCCCTTCACACAACTTACAGGGATTGGTGATCTTACCCTGTTTCTTAGGAGCCTTACCAGCACCAGTTCAAGACGTGCCCCCAACTTGACTCCCGGAAGCCAAAGGCAACGACGAGTGACTGTTGGACCATACTTCAAGTACCTTGCGAATGTCAGGGCAATCTCGAAGAAGATGAACTCCTGTGCACAACATGCAAGGGAACTTGACTTTCCATGGAGGGTTGGAAGGTTTATCAAGGGAAATATTCTTAGGCGCAATAGCCGCAGAGCTAGCCTCTCCTTTATCATACTTCTTCTTCTTTGTCATATTCTTCTTCTTCTTATCCACTCGGTTACTCAAATCCATACTTTCACTAGGCGAAGTAGAAGCGGAGGACGCAGAAACAGGCGAAGAAGGGGAGAGGTCCACCTTAGAATCAACATGATCTTGTTCAGGTGGAGGAACTGATTGAACAGTAGCTAAGACATTCAGGACCACAGAGGTTGAGAACAACCAAACAGGCAACCCAACAGTTAACCCAGGAAGGGACAATGTTGCCATATAAGGAGCACCAACATTTCCAAAAGGAGGAAAATGACCAGGATTCCCTTTGGAGGGGATTCCTTGGTTGGTGAAATCTAGAAAAGTTGCCATCATAAATGATCTTCAGAACAACACCCTAAGGAAGCTAAATTTAACCAGGAATATTTCGTGGGCAGTTAATTTTTATGACATTGAAACAAAACTCTACCGTTTCATTTTTTAAGAGTCGAGAAACAGGAAAAATGTGACTCTATCTCTTTCAGTTTTGAAACAAGCGTGAAAGGACAAGCGCTTGATGACCTTTTCAAATTTAAAGTGTCAGAAAAGATCAAAATGATTGCTCAGGAATACTAGGCAAAGGGTGTACCAAATAACCGTGAACTGCAATATACACCTTGGTTTCAAAATGAAAGAGAAATCAGCCAAGGACTTAACGTACATGCAGGCAGTCTCCCCGAATGTTGTGTTCGGTGTATCATGGGTATAGGGTGATAGACTCGGTTTCCTATGGATAAGGGATAGAAACATAGTGGGGTATCTCTTTATATACTCGATGGTACGGGGAGCACAAGTCTGTACTAGTGCTATCTAAAGCCAAGAGGTGAACGACAACTACTAGGTTTTAAGACGCCGGAGCACGTCTCTAGCCTAGACCTCTAAATGTGTTGTGTTAATGTTTCAATGTTGCCTTAGTGTAAATTGAGTAAATTTTAAGGTTGATCTTCAATTATGTTTCAGTTTCAAGGCCCTACCGTATTTCATATGACAATCTCCTGTATGCAGCTATATGAGAAAAGAAAACTTTCATATTGATGAATGCTATCTAGTTAAGGGAAGAGATTCAAACGATGATGCAAAGAACAACAACACTGAAAATGAAAATTTTCCAAACTAGATAACTTTCACTATCCAAGAGTCATTTCAAACGTTCAATGATGCGAATAATGCAATGTAACTTGTGCAAAATCCTCTTTTTCGAAAACTATGCAATTGTAATCTATGCACAATTTCCTTTTCCTTTTCAAATGATAAGAATGCACTCAATGCATTTTTTTGATGAAATGAGAATCTACTTAATGCATGCTTTCAACGAAAGAGAATGCACTCAAAGCGATTTTTAGTTTTCTATCATTAAACAATGTAATCTAAGTTCAATGATGGACCTTGAAAAAATAATTTTCAATGAAATGTGATCTAATGCATTTTAACGAAAAGAAAACTATGAGAAGAAAACTAAAAGAATGAAAATCTCCTTAATGAAGGATGAATGCAAAAGGGATGTAAAAAAACACTAAGAATGCAATCGTTGTTTCAAACACTTTGTAACGAAATCCCTCAAAAGGCGATAAGACATATAAGGTCAAACACAAAGAGGAATTCCAAAGCAGGAGATCAAAACAAGGCATTCATTCCCTTTTACATCAAACAATCATGGAAAGAAGACATTTCAAACAATGAGCAATGTAATCTATGCTCATACAATGAAAATACCGGAAGGGAAAGACACACTGGTGAAGGATTTAAGGAAAAAATCTCAATTTTCATACACCCTGAAATTGGCTCGACTTGTCATGCTAAAAAGCGTGCCCGTTAAGTTTGCTATGCCAAAATAAAAAATAAGCAATATAAGATCAGACCAGTGATGTTCAAGATATCAAAGACCCAAATTCATAGAAAGAGCCAGCCCAAAGAGCTGATCAAGCAAGCAGAATCAAGAATCAACTGAAAAGAGAAGACAATACTCCAAGTTGTTCAGTCCGTAAACTAAACCGGAGATTGACTGAAGCAGCGTTGATCTACTCCGCTAATGCAGAGCAAAAGCATTTCAAAGGCTATCTGGATGTACTTCAGGCTCCGTCTATAGCTTACAAATCAAAGAACAAGATGAATCCCCAGTGGAATCGCCAAATTGTTGGAGAGGTAAATCCCCTTTGCGGACAGAGGCTATCCCTACTAGCCCAGAACGGGTCTAGCAACAATCATCAAATGCTATAGTGCAAGTTCCTAATTGCGAATAAACAGACCAACGATGGAGGCCTACCTAGAGTCCAATGCTATGATTCGTAGAAGAGACAGTGTTCCCGTTCCTCAGCCTCGGCAGATCACGATTTGCACGATCTCCATGAATGGACACCTGCACATGCAAGAAACAATACGAATACAAGCATAAAATCCAGAATACGCAACTATATATCAGTCGGAAAGGATATAACTCATCATTATCATAAGTGAAAAATAGAGTGGAACCATAACTAGTAGTCATTCATTAATAAACAATCGAAAGAGAGTAAAACCAATGTTCTGATGCTGAGGTCTCCTTCGCAGGGGTCTCTACTAGTACACCTCTCGCAAAGCCTGCCAAGGATGGGACAAGCCTCTCTTAGAGTCTCTCGACGATAGTCTCCTTGCTTGAGTTTGGCCTTAAGGGAAGAATGAGGGCTCTTGCAGCATTAAGGCTCTTGGCAATTTGAGAACTTGGAGATTCAAGACTTGGGCACTTCAAGAATAGCTTGCAATGGAAATGGGCAAGCTTTTATAGATGGAGGAAGGGGAGTTGGGATCCCTATAATTGTGGGATTGGCCCTATCCTCAAGGAAGCTTCCATGAGAGGTGGCAAACCACTTCCCCTACATGGAATTCCCGGAGCCAAACCTCCCAACTCAAGATAGATAATAGTTCCTGAGTCTGTTGAAACGAAAATTCTGCCATTTTATTTAAAAAACACTCCTTAAATTTTCTGGTACGACTGTGACTCTGGGACAGAGCGCCAGTTGGCGCAGCCTCTTTGTAGGATTTTCCCCAGTGGCGCGAGTGATGAACTGGCTACCCGCGCCAATGCAAAAAAGGATGTTTTTATGGTTTTTTGCAAGGAGATGTCTTTAGGGCAATTGAAGCTCATATTTAGAGGAATGGAATGATAGTGGTTTCAAGGCATGACATTGCTCACAGGTCACAGAATGGGCCCTCCAATGTGCGGGACGGGGAATGGTAGGGACGGTGACAAATTAATGTGTAACAGGACCATAAAAACATGAGTACAAGATGGGTACTCATGATTAAAATCGACATGAGCATGGAAAGGTATGAAGGCAAAGTGGTTCCCCAATTACAAGTGTTGCAAGTGAAGAAATTTGATTTTGAGGAGTGGTGAAGTGACCTTTCTTGGAAAAAATGTGTCTGGGTGAAGTCTCAAATCACAAAAAATGGAAGCATACCCATTTGAGAGCTTAATGGGAGATTTCCAATGGTGCTAACAGTTTTTCAAACTGAGCTATGGTTTGGTTGCAACTGGTGAAAGAAAAATCTTGGGTTTTCCTTTTAATAAGGCATTTTTCCTACAATTTGATTCATTTGCAAGTGTAGCTATGGTGAATGTAGAGAGGATAAAAGGCCCTAAATATTGTGGTGATCATACTGGAAAAACCCATCGTTGGAATCAAGTTCTGTCAGTTGTAGGTAAGAGGTGATCATACCGGACAAACCAACCAGTGGAATCGAGGCCTGTCAGTTGTAGGTAAGAGGCCTAACCATAATATTTCAACTAAGGGGATAGAAATTTCAATTTAGGCACCCAAAGGCCATGAACAAGCTAGGTCACACCATTTAGGGTAGGTTTCACGGCTTGGGTAGCAGGTACTAGGGAGAAAACTGCGACCTCTCCCAATAAATAACCTAAAAAGTTTGACATGTCAAAGAAAGGAGTTTTAGTGTTGTTTTTGACTAAGAGATTGGATTTTTATGGTTGAGGGTGTTAGCCCCCCTATGAAATTCTTGGCAAGCAAGATGGGGGCTAGTTTTCTCTGGAGCCTCCAAGAAATGCCTTTCCCCTGAAAATCCATCCTCCTTGGAGTCTCTGTGTGCTGTGCCTAAAATGTAGTCCCTCTGCTGGTCCATTCCTCAAAAGGCCCATTATTTCCCTTTATACCTTTGAAAAATATCACCTTCCCCCTCTCCCTTTGTCAAACTCCCCTTCAATTCCCCCATTATCTCCCTAAAATTCCCCTAAAATCCTACCTCAACCCCACCATCACCTCTTTTTTTTTCTCCAAATTTCCATTTCACCCCTTTATCGTTACCTCCCTCGGGCCTGAAATTGCTTTCAAAATTAGTTAAAATGATGAAATTTATGAGTTTGGGCCTTAGCTCCCTTCCCCATTACCCCCCGCACCTTCCTCTCTCATAAGACCTGGCGCCGGAACCCAAGGCTAAACCCTCCAGGCACTTATCCCCTCCAAACCTTTCTCTGCGCGAAAAATCATCAAAAAACCTTTGCAAAAGCACATTTTTGGGTTTTAATATATTTTGTTTGATCGCTGAATCTCTGCCGTCCGTTAAACACTGGATCCAACGGCGCGAAGCGTGCCCGAAATAGTGGACCCCGCCTGCCATGCATCATATTCCCTGAAACCACCTGTTTTCTCCGCACCACCGTTGCGCGCAGGGTGGTTTTCCCTGGAGCCCCAGCGATTCCATTCATCTCCCGCCACGCGTCCTCCTATACTATTCTGAAAACTACCATTTCGCGCATTTTCTCCCGAATGAAAGCTGGGCAGTGGAATCCACGATCACCGTCTGATCTTGAGCACTTCATCCTACGGTCGTAATTCATCGAACCTACACGTTTGTTAGCCCGGGTCCACCGTGTATGTGGCCCACTATCCGTCATCTCCCACCGTTGATCTCTCAGTGATCAACGGTCCTGAGTTATCTCTCTATCATTGACCATTCCATGGCCTCCCGGTCTGCCACGTCAGCGCCACATGTTCCATCCGTACCTTCTCCCATTCCATCGTGTATATTTGGTTCTTTTTGTGATTTTTAATGCTTTCTACGTAATATTCCACTTTGCCGCATGCAGCGTCTTCTGTTCCACCGCTCATGGATTTTCCACCATTTTCCGTGTTTTTTCCCCCATTCCGTTCGCTACACGATCCTCCCATCCGTTCACACCACCTTCGTCTTCCCGTCTGTGTTTTCTTGACGATGTTTGCTGTTCTTGCAGGGTTTTCGAGGAGAAAAGACCACCTTAACACACAGTCTCTGACGCAGCAAGGAATCGCAGAGAACCATTTTGCTGCAGTTTTTATTTATGGAAAAGGACCAGGGAAGGTGAAGATAGGGGTTCCTATTAAATGAGTAAACTTCGAGCCCTGTGAGGAACTTCCCGGCATCATTTAAAGCGCAGTATGGCAAGGTCAGAAAAGAGGGAATGGTTCAGAACGAGGACAAAGAAAAGAAATATTAAGGCACGATAATGAAGATCTTGAGCCTTAATCAGTGTTTAAGAGGCAAATCATTAGTTCACAGACCCCGAGGATCGATCAAAGGATCCTAAGCACAGACAAAAGGTAATATCAGGGTTTTCATTAGTAGAATGTTTTTCTATATTAGGTATTGGGCACCCATAATTTTTTATTTATCCACCGTGTCCCTGAAGAGTTTTCCACCAGACTACAGCTCAAAAAATAGTCAGACATTTATGAGACAGACCTTCCTAGCAGTTTACTTCATTTTTGTTCAAATCACCAAGAGTACTTCAGCCAAAAGATGTCAAGATCAAATCTGGAGCAGATCATTCTCTCACAAGGAAGGTGACAGAGATTAAATACATAGCATGTCAAGTAGAATGGGTTTCGGCCCTGCATTCATTGTTATGTTTAAAGATACATTTAATTTTCACCTACTCCTTCAGTCGATCTTAGGTTCATCCTTTGCTATAAAGCACAAAAGGAAACAGTGTAATCGTTGTTGATGAGAAATCAGTGAAATGCAAGTATTCTCCTCTTGAGACAAGTTCTCTATGTATATTGTCATATAGACTGAGATTAGATGTATGCAGACTGAATTTTCAAGCTATGGGCTATGATGTACCTGATTGGTGTTGTTTTTAATATGAAAATCATGTTTCTTTGGATCCTGATCTAAAGCAGCTGGTGATGTTTCCTCTTCCTCTGTATTTTTTATTGACTTGCGCTTATGTTATGTTCCATTTCATTTCATTTCCACTGGTAGGCAACAGAAGTATAATATAGGATTCACCCTTGATAGGTGCCCTATGTTTCCTGCTCTCCCTACCTCAATGTTTTCTGCTTATATGTGTATCTAAATGTTGATTTCAATTGATTTAACCAGTGTAGTGGATGATATTGCCTGCTCTCTAATGTATGAATTAATGAAATCCATGTTTATATGTTCTGGGTAGGATTTAGTTGAATTTGTTGAGAACCTGGGAGGTCTATAACCCTGTATCTTCTTTACTAGGAGCTTTCCACCCCAATTAAACCCTTCCAAGATCCCTCGTTTTACCTCTAACTTTGTCCAAGCAGGTCTGGAGTTAAATGACCTCTGGCCTGATCTATAGACAGAGTTGGTTTGTTTTCCTCCTTTCATCTTCTGTCCTTAATGTCCCATTCCACCAATCATCCTTAAGATCCAAATGCTCTAGATGACTAGCCCAACTGAAAGTTTGCACATTGAACACAAATAAATCCTTTCTTGACTCCATAGCCCAATGGATTTGATGTTCTTTGAGTTATCTTTCTCTGCCTAAGCTTCCTCTTCACTCATTCCTTGTCCTCGATTGGACATTCTTTTCCTGATTCCTTCCAACCAAACCTAAACAATCAAACCAACAACCCTGAGCCTATAACTAGCCTAAAATCATGACATCCAAGCCTCAAAGACACATCCTTTGACTACCATAGAGAGATCCCTCTCTGGACCTAGAAGGGATAGATCCTAAGGTTCCAAAGTGGTTCTATGTTGTCTCATATTTTGGTCTTTGTCAACCTGGCCAAAACATGGGAACCCCAACATAATGGCGACTCCGCTGGGGAAATTCTGAATGACCTTTCCTCTCACTACATGTAAAACTTCAGAAGCCTAGATCTCTGGTTAGGTTGACAATAAGTCACCCCTTTCTTGAATCAAACTCCATTATTAAGTATCCGCCATACTCTCAGAAAGAGCCTGGAAAGGGCCAGGTAGCCTCTGGATCTCATCCTCTTTTCAGAGGTGACATATCTGGTAAATGCCCTCCCAGTCAATCGTTGGTTGGAGCTTGTTATTTAGAGGAGATTCCTAAAAGGTGATAGTGCCTGAGCACTGTGGTGGATAGTGTATCCCTTAGAAACATCCTAAACCCTCCACCTGGCGACTCCATTGTTCCTAAATGTTAAAAGAGTCCACTGGTGATAAGTAGGCCTGTTGATTATCTTGGTTTCACAATCAGACTCCACTGGGAGACCGTACCTGAAACATAATGAAGACTCCATTAGGAGGCTAGCTCCTGAGACAACATTAACCACAGTAAAAGTAACGAGTAGGGTTGAGCTACTTGGATTATAGACAACATTCTGGCTTTCAGAACCATCCACACAAGAGCCTATCCCAACCCTGACCCACCGGAAATAGTTGAAAATCCAGAGAGTATCCTCAGAGGAGCTCCTACACCTAAAAGACCGACCATTTCCAGCCACATTCTTAGAGCAAATTCTGCACCCGAAAACCTAACATCTCTAGCACATCTTCTCCCTGACCTAGACATACCTGATAGACTACCGAGAACTAGGTCATTCAATCATCTAGACCAGCAAGACCTCAAAGTTTACAATACTCCATCTAACAGTGATCAAAACACTAGGGACAATGAGACCCCTCCTTCCACACCACCTGATTTTCACTTCCTTCAAAACTTGGGGCTCTCCCACCCTAGATCTGCTCAACAGACCTCTACTGGTCCTAACATCCTTGTCATACAGATACCAGCTGCTCAAGCCAACCCTATAATTCATCAGAACATTGACATGGTAGCTTGGTATGCGCCTTTAGTTTTACCTCAACCCTTGTTACCCTTACCAAACGATTATCAGTCAAAAATCCCACACTTCACTGCTAAAGAGTCCATAACAGCTCAACAACATGTAGATAAAATGGAGGACTCTTTTGATTATATGGAAATTGATGGTGAAACAATCAAAATGAGGATCTTTGCCCAAAGCTTAGGGAATGAGGTGAAGAAATGGTTTAAAGGATTGCCTCCTGGAAGTATTCAAGTTCTCCCTACATTATACCAGACCTTTATAAACAAATGGGAGGTTAGAGCCAACCCTCGCCAGCTCCTAGCAGAATACATGTCCCTTAAGAGGAATGTTGGAGAGAGTGTTCATGATTACACCACTAGATTCAAAAGCATTTATAATGCTCTCCCTCCACACATGAAACCTCCACAAGGTATGGCCTTAGCAAAGTACCTTGATGGATTTGATTCTGACATGGCCTATGAGCTTAGAGATAAAGAGTATACCACACTGGAAGACATGCAAAAAGGAGCCATAACCATAGAAGCAAACTTAATGGAAAAAAGGGCAAGGTTAAAAGCTGAAAAAAGGGTAACATATAGGGATGACAATGTAGCTTCCACATCTAATTCCAAATATGACAAATTGTCTAGAAATGTGGAAGAACTAAAGAAAATGATAAAGAGGATGGTTGTCCAAAACAACAACCAAAACAGAAACCAGAACCAAAACATTAGAAGAAACAATGCTGCTCCCAACAGACAAAGAGAGTTAGATCAACAAATCGTTCCCCCATTCCAAGAAAAATTTTTAGATGAAGACGAGGGAATCATTGAAGAGTCTGAAGGGAATACAATTAACATGTTTGAAGCAGAGGACTCAGTCTTTAACTATGATTCAAAATAATATCATCCCTCACCATCATTTTGGGATGAGGAATGGTTGGAAACTGAGAATTACAGATTAGGATTTGAGGATGCCATGCTACAGGTCCGAGAACAATATGAACTTAGGATCAAGAAAATCCAAGATACTTCCAAAAAAAAGACTCCTGAGGTAACCATTAAGAAAAGACCTGACAAAACTTCTAAAGCAACCTCTGCAAATAACAAAACAACAGCTGAAAGTTTTGGTAAGCATAAGGAGAAGGACAATCAGAACAATGGAAAACAAAGTCAACCAACTAGCAGCACTAGCACCACAGTTAGTTCTCCCATTACAAATGTTCCAAACCTTGTACATAATGAGAAAACACCAAATGAATCAGCCACCAAGGCAACAAATAAAACAGAGTCAAGTGTTTCCAAAACACAGTCCACTTTCAATTTAGAGAGTGAACTTGAAAAAATCAAAATTTCTATACCATTATCTGAGCTGGTCACTCAGGATGCATATAAAGGCCAAATTTTGAAAGCACTAAATCTGGGAGAAATGAATGATTCTGTAAATTTGAATGATGATCAACCAACCCTGCTCTTTGGTCCTAAAATTGAGGGAAAGTTTCAGGAAGGGGTAGTTCCACCTTTTTATATTAGTCTCAACATTCATGAAAAAATACTCCACAATGCCATGCATGATTCCGGAGCATCACACAACTTAATGCCTAAGGTAGTGATGGAGAGGCTAGGCTTAGAAATTACCAGACCTTACAAAGACTTATACACATTCAACTCTAGCAGAGTAAAATGCCTAGGCCTGATCAAGGATCTATGTGTGAGTTTAATCCATATTCCTGCCAAGTGTATGGTCATGGATGTTGTGGTGGAAAATGTGCCACCTAAGTATGGCATGTTGTTTTCAAGGTCATGGGGAGCCAAATTGCAAGGAACAATGCAGATGAATGGCTCATATGCCACTATCCCTATATTTGGCCAGCTTAGAAGACTGTATAGAGAGTCTCAGATGAAATTCTTAGTCAGTAGCCCCGAGAAACCTGAAAACTCACCACTATACTCTGTACATACGGATCTAGACTCTTTTATCCTCTACAATGACCAATCCTCAGAAGAGCCGAGATCAGATAATGGAAATACAAACATACGGCCCATGGATTTCAACATAATGGCTACTCTGGAAGAATACAAAGAAGAATACCATGGGAAAATGGTTGAAAATATAGCTCTGAATGAAATAGAAATAGAACAAAAAAATCAAGCTAGCCACCTCCCTGATCTCCATGCCCATAATGAATCACAAAATGACCCCCCTCCTAGCACAAGCCTCACAACTCCACGAAATGGCGAATCCAGCTGTAGGGGAGGGGATGAAGATGAAGTAAGCAACGAACCCCTATGGGAAATGAAATTTGATGGGTCTTGTACTAGTCAAAATGTTGGAGCAGGAGTGTGGCTACATAACACTGAAAATGATCACGCAGAAAGCCACGCTGTCAATCTGCATTTCAAATGCACAAATAACATTGCAGAATATGAGGCTTTGATCTTGGGCTTAAATCTGCTGAAAAAATTAGGAACTCGTAGGATAGCTGTGAGAGGATACTCAGAGTTAGTAATCAAATAGGTGAATGGTGAGTATACAGCAAAACACCCCAGGCTTAGGGCATACAGGAATGATACTCTAGATTTGCTGAAAACGTTTGTTGAATATGAGTTAGTATTCATTGCTAGGGGGGAAAATACAATTTCAAATGGATTAGCTTGCCTAGATAGCTCATACCCTAAGACCCCAGTTGACCAACAGATTATCATTCAGACCAAATTCAGGCCTGTAGTGCCAGACAATGAAAAATACTGGTAGGTCTTTGAAGGAGACAAACAGATCGAAGATTTCCTGGTGAGCAGGAATGAGTTTGAATTTTTTGATTTAGACTCAATTTCTGATGATAGCTGCCCAAGAGAGGATCCCCCAGATGAACAAGAAACACCCTGTAACGTAGAAATAAATTATTTTTCTGAACGAACTAGAAATTTCAACGAAAACATGGAAAACGTAGAAAATGAAGAGGTAGAGGTGCTGCAGGCCAAAGACAAGAACATATCCAGAGGCCTGGCACGCTTAGAAGACCTCTTTGACTTTGATGACGTAGCAAAAAAGCCCACAATAGAACATGTTGATTATGATGTGGAAGAATGCAACATTGGCACTGAAGATAAGCCCAAAATGATAAAACTCGCTAAGCCTATACCTGCAAACATGAAGAAAAAATACATTGACTTGTTTAAGGAATTCATTGATGTGTTTGCATGGACCTATGAAGACTTAAAGGCCTATGAAACCAACATCATACAACACAAGATACCACTAAAAGAAAATTAGAAGCCTTTCAGACAAAAACTCCGTAATATTAATCCAAAACAGTTGCCTGCAGTAGAAAAAGAGATCAGGAAAATGTATGATGCAGGCATAATAGTTCCTATGAGGTTTTCTAATTGGGTGTCAAACTTAGTGGCTGTAAGGAAGAAAACAGGGGATATTAGACTATGCATAGACTTCAGAAACCTCAATAGAGCCTCCCTGAAAGACAACTACCCTTTGCCTAGAATGGAACATATCCTTCAGAAGGTAGTAGGCTCTAAGAGAATCTCCCTGCTTGATGGTTTTTTAGGATACAACCAAGTTCAGGTACTCCCAGAAGATCAAAACAAAACTGCTTTTACCACTCCATGGGGCACCTTCATGTACTTGAAAATGCCTTTTGGACTGATGAATGTTGGAGCTACCTTCCAAAGAGCAATGGATATTGCTTTCTCAGATGAAATTGGACACTTTATAGTTATCTACTTGGACGACTTGACTGTCTTTTCTAAAGCTAAAGAAGAACATCTGAAACATTTGAGGAAAGTCTTTGAAAAATGTAGAAGGTATGGTCTATCCCTAAATCCTAAGAAAATTGTCTTTGGGCTGTAAGAAGGTAAACTTCTCGGCCACATTATATCTGAGAAAGGGATCAGGATAGACCCACAGAGAGTTGAGGGAATACTTCAAATTACACATCCAAGAAACATCAAGGAGCTACAGTCCTTCATTGGGAATATCAATTTCCTTAGAATATTTATCCCCAATCTTGTCGAGCATCTTAGGAAAATGACTGAAATGCTAAAGAAAGATGCAGGAATTAAGTGGACTGTTGAAGCCAAGAAATATTTTGAGTCAGTAAAAATTGCACTCACTCAGGCCCCTATAATTATCAGCGCTGATTTCTCAAAATATTTTCTGATCTTCTCATTTTCTTCCCAACACACAATAGTTGCAGTTGTTTGGTCTCAATCTAGTCTCCTAATTTGAGTTCATTTAATTGTCAACCAGGGTTGGTAAACTGCTGAAGTGAACTGCACCGTATGTGCCTAGGTGTTTTGTCTCTTAATGCGTTGTGTTTAGTGTTTTATGATGTTTTTTGTCTTTTGTGATGATTTATGATGCTTTTGGTCTTTTTGGTAGTTTTATGTTCACAAGGAAAAATGACTAGAAAGCTAGTGGAAAGAAGCTAGTGATTAAAATAGAGTGAAACCTGATTGGTTGATGACAAGTGGTGAATGAAAAGGAAACTACTGAAACAAAATCAAATCCAAACTATGACTAAACAGAAACAAAGCTTGATAATGACTTTTAAGCAAATGATTCAAAACATAAACTCAACTTGTCAAATTATTTCATCAAAGGTATTTTGAGAGAGAGCTTGAGACATGGTCAGCTAAGCATGCAAATTCTCCTAACTAAATAATTAAACAACTAACTTATAATGATGCAACATTTTATCCATGATTAGAGATTTGTTGAAGCATATTTGGAGTAAAACATTGATACCATCATAAGATCTCTACTTTAAGACTAGTTCCTAACTCTATTCTGCAACTTAGTTTGATAACACTACACTTCACTTAAAGGTTATAGATTTTTAAAATAGTCTTTTGAGGAAATGTTTGTTTGTGAGCTGATAAGAAAGTTGCAGAAGTACTTCAGGCCTTAAAATGATATTGTCTTCTGTTCATATGGTTATGAATCAATTTTAGATTTTAGAACAAGAAGAGGTTTGTAAATAATGAAGGATGTTTTGTTAAGTTTAACAAATGAAGTAATCTAATATGCAGTGAATGACAACTGAATGTGGAGTGAAAATGCAATGAGTTAAGCTAAAACTAAACTTAAGATGTCACTAATCTAAAACAATGCTGAACTACCAAGTCATTATCAAACTTAAAACAAAATAACTGAGCATGAATTAAGTGCAATTAAACTCCGGAGTATCCTAACTAGGCTATCATGCATTATTCTATGGAATTATACAGTTTGTTTGTCCATCATGATTGGTATTTTGGAAGAGTTTCTTAGAACAATCCTAACTGTAAAATTCAGTGCAAATGCAAACATAAAGACTGAAAGTAATTAAAAACTAAGATATCATAGCTATCTCCTACCCATCATTATGATATTCTGGAAAAGTGTTTTAAGAGCAAGAACATCTATGGTACTTAGTGCAAACACACAACTGAAACGTTCAAGGTCACAATCATGCTTAAGACATTATAAGGTTTTTTTGGAAGAGTTTCTTCTTTTGGAAGAGTACTTAGCATAAGTATAATTGTGATGGTGAACAAAAGAGATTGCAATTAAATCCTACAATACTATAGCCATTTCCCATTCATTTATCATGATCTTTTGGAAGAGCTTCTTCTTTTGGAAGAGTTTTTAGAATGAGTATAACTATAGTAGCTAATGAGAACAACTACGAATTCAACTTCAAAAACGTAAAGGCAGCTAGGACGCTTATCTAAATTACGCAAATAAAACCTTGCAGGAGGCAGGGGCCCTCTACCACCAGACGAAATCTAACTCCAAATCAAATCAACGCTTTCAAAACAATACTGTCTGCTTCATTAAAGGAGAAATAACTTGAACAGAGCAATCTGCATCTTCAGAAATGTAGCACAAAATCTAAGCAAAATCTGGAACAAAATCTAGCCTAGCTCTCGGTTTCCCAAGTGTTTTTATAACAAATTTACATAACAAGACTTGCAACAATTTCATGATCATTGTCTTTCCTTATCGAAATCACATTAGGACTCTTGAAGTGGCTGTGTAAAAGGTAAAAGGACATATAGACTAAGATAGTCCTATTAGAAGTTTGCCTTCTTAAATGTGTTCCCACGTACCAAAACCATATCCAGAATCTGTTTCTTCCTTCATGGTGAGCAATGAACAATGTAGACATGACGTGGAATATACCCATATGCGGTTTTTCTTGAGAGGCCACCTGGAACATACCCAAATGTGAAGACAGCTGCAGAATTTCCGGTTAGCTATGGAATGTCTGCATTCTGCAGCTAGTTATGGTCAAAATGCATTACAATGACAAAAATTACAAAACTTAGCAAGTCAGTCATGTTAATCATTCTAAAAGTAATTTTAACTAAATTCATTGATAAATTGGGTCTAGGATAACAATGGACAAAGGAAAATGAGGTAAAGTAAGATTAAATAAAGCACAATCTTGAGGCTCAACATACCCCCACTGCTGACTTATTGCATGTCCTCATGCAACTTATCCTATAAACTCAGAGGCTTCTGCAAGAACATCTAATCCTCTCCTTCTCCTTTGCCTGAAAGCTAGAGATCTTCTGGGTTTTCTAATGACAAGTTTGAACCTTAAGTTGATAAGTGCCCTGATTAGCTTCTTGTTCCTCTTTTTCAACTTTTCATTAGCCTTTTCCACTTTGTCTATATGTAGGGATAAGGTTGAGTTCATATCAGTTCTGAGTTTGACTTGTTCCTTCAGAATGTCATTCTCATTTTTTATGTGTCTATTAAGTATTTCCAACTCATACCTATCCCTTCTTAACACATCTATTTCGGACAGTGAAGGACTAGGGGTTCTCTCTTTACTCTTTGAAGCTTTCCTTTCCAAAGTTTCAACATAGTCATAGACTTCTTACTGAGCAGGGTCAATTTCAGGGGTTCCTTCATTAAAATCCTCTTCAACATATTCTTCAATAGATGTTTCCTCATCTTCTATATTTATCACCCCTGTTTGTTTGATTTGAGTTTTCCTTAGTTTCCCCTTTAGTCTATGGCTTCTTCTTGGCTGGGAAGATCCCTCTCCTTTCTCTGTGGCAGATTTCCTGATTACATTCTCTTTCTTAAGTTGTCTCTTGATTTGAGTCAAATTCTCTAAGATGATTTCCTCACTACTTTCCTGGACTGTTTTGTCAATTTCAATTTTTTAAGCTCTCCATTTTCTGCTTCTCCTTGTAGGCTGTTTTTCAGGTGAGGGCTCTTTTGGCTCTTCAAAATGATTTCTTATCAAGAAATTGTCCCAAGTATCATTTGTTTTGGCTAAATGGTGTTCAATCAAAATTTTAACCAAGCCATGATGATATAGAGTTGTCTCTAAAAATTGAACCCTTCTTTGAACACAAGAAGCCATCTTTTTCAAACTTTGAAGCAAGAAATAGGGTAAGTTTAACTCTTCCCCCAAAAAAATGCATTATCAGTCTAATGTGGTAAACATAAAATGTGCCATATCTACCCTCACATGTAATAATTTTTTGCAGAATAAGCAGTATGTTTCTCCATTTATTTTTCAAGGCAGAACTTGGAATTCCTTTCTTAAACACAGTGATATCCATACCTAGTGATTTTAGAATTTGCTTCCAGGATTCATTATGGAATTCTCTGTTTTTGAACCATCTCTCTCCATTTCTAAGCAATCCCGTAGCTTCTGCAATGAAAAATTCAGTGACAGTGAATTTAACATCCCCCACTTCAACCTCAGCTCCTTGAAATGATCTTGCAAATGTTTTAGTGACTTCTTTGTGGAAGCCATTAAACTTCTCAAGAAATTGTAGCCATCCTATCTGTTGCAACATTTCTTTACATTGATGGTAGCCTTCTAGGTATTTTATACCCACTGGTTCAGTTCTTACAATGAAACCCATAATTGCTTCTTCAATGTTCAGATTAATACTCGTTCTACCCACGGAAACAATAACTTTCACCTTCGAATTGATATGCCTTAGGTTCTTAATAACAATGGCTTCAAACTTTGGACTGATATGCCTCTGGTTGACAGTGAAAATGGCTTCAAACTTTGGACTGATATGCCTCTGGTTGACAGTGACAATGGCTTCAAACTCCTCACTGATATATCTCTATCTCTTGGTGATAATGGTTTCAAATTCCACACTGCTATACCTCTGTCTCCTGGTAACAAATGGCTTCAAATTATTCACTGCTATACCTCTGTCTCCCAGTGACAAATGACTTCAAATTCCACACTACTATACCTATGCGTTTACAGTGATAATGCTTAATCTCTGTTCACGGTGATAGGGCTTTGATATTCAAACTGATATACCCTTTTCTCTGCTCATGGTGATAGGAATATCTCTATTTTGCAGAATGAAGTGCTGGCTACAGAATGGAGTGATGGAAGTAGTTATGGAATGAGTAAATGGAGTGAGGTGGAGGAAACAAATTAATGATTTAAAAGACGGCGGATATTTTTACAACGGAAAAGAAAATCATCATTGAATGATTTGGTTGGGTGACGTGAGGAATTTAAACACTTCAGCCATTTTAACCGCTTAAATGATGTCGGGTATGGAATTTGAAATGAGAGATTTTAATCCAAAGTTTGTGGAGGGTATTTTGGTCATGATCAATAAAAATAATTAAAACAACTTTTTCGAATAATTCACAACTAAAAATATGCTAAACTTTATGAAATGCCATTATAATCTAAACTTGTTACCTCTGCTTTTCATTTGATTTTTGTAGTCTTTGTCTTCTTTGTTCACCTTTGGAAGAGTCTTCATAATTCTTCTTGATTCTTCTTATTCATGGATACACTAGATCATTTTGTTGCAATTCTAATGTCTGCTGACTAATGCCTTCAGGATTTGTAGCTGCGGAATGACTGTCTGGCTGCGGAAAGTCTGATCAGCTGCAGAATGTTTGTTAAGCTGCAGAATGTACCTGTAGAGAATTTTAATCATGGAATGGAGTGTTTTTGGAATGTAAGTGAAATGTTATATGGTATGAATGAATATGGATGATGAGACATGATATGTATGAAGTGGATGATGAAATGGAATGGATTCAGTTTATGAAATGGAGTGAAAGAACATAAGAATTGCCCTGCAATCCATGACTTGTATTATTCATTTGCAGTAAGACATCAAACTTTAAATTTTGACATGAAAATGAGGTGAATGGAGTATGGAATGGGATGAATGAAATATGGAATGAAGTAGAGTATGAATGAATGAATGAAATGGAATATGGATGGATAAGTGAATGGAGTGAAATGAAATGAGATGGATCATAAGCACTATGGATCTGAACTTATGATTTTGTAATAGCTGCTTGAAAAAACAAAATGGAAAAGTTAGAGTGTCAGAGAGACTCTCATTTTCACCCTATATTTTCTGTATAAACATGCCAATCAGTGATTGGTTTTCATGTTTATACTTTTATTTATTTTAATTTTTTTTTTTTTTTTTACTTTTATTTTATTTTTCAAAAGAAATGCTTTAGAAAATTCAATCAAGTTGATGAAGAAGAAAGATTATTCTTCATTAACTTCACATCACTGCTTTCTTGGAACTTCTGGACAAATTCTTCTCTTGAGAGTGGTTTGTGATACAACTTCAATCTATGACCATTCACAAGAAAAGTGACCTCTTCTTCATATATAGTTCTAATTTTTACTGCCCCATTATCAAAAATTTCAACAACTTCATATGGCCCAAGCCAATGTGTCTGGAATTTACCTTGAAAATCCTTGAATTTTGAATCAAACAAGAGAGCCCAGTCACCTTCTTTGAATTTCTTCTCTTTGATGTACTTGTCATGCCATCTAGCCCTTTGCTGTTGGACTAGACTTGTTTTCTGAACTACATCTTGTCTGATCTCATCCAATTCATTAATTTGCTCCAATCTATGCTTCTGTGCCTCTATCAGATCAAGTCCCAACTGAATTGCCATTTTGAAGGTTTGAATTTGGAACTCTATGGGAAACAAAACTTGCTTTCCATAAACAAGCTCATAAGGAGTATGGCCTGTTGTGTTTCTCCATGTAGTTCTATAGGCCCACAAGGCTTCAGGAAACCTATCCACCCAATCGTTTCTATGTAAATGGATAGTATTTGTTAGGATTCCTTCAATAACTTTATTGGTAGACTCCACTTGACCATTTGCTTGTGGATGATAGGGAGTATATTTTCTATGTCTGATTTTGTACCTCTCCATCGTTTGCTCCACTAGCCTTGATGTAAATTGAGCTCCTTGATCTGTAACAATTTCCCTTGGGACACCAAAACGAGTAAAAATATCCTCAAAAAGAAAAGTAACTATAGATGATTCATTAGCAACAAGTAATGGCTTGGCTTCTACCCATTTAGTAACATAATCAGTGCAAACTAATATATACCTTTTCTGTCTTGATGGAGGACTAACAGGTCCTACAAAATCCAAAGCCCATTTTTCAAAAGGTTCAATATGTACCTGAGGTTGTAATGGAATTTCACCTGAAGGAGAAGGTTTCCCTACTCTTTGGAAACTGTCACACCTTTTGACATACTCTTTAGCATCTTTAAACAAGGATGGCCAATAATATCCTAAATTAAGGATCTTATAGGTTGTCCTCTTATCGGCAAAGTGTCCGCCACAAGGTTCATCATGACATGCTTTGAGAATCTCAGGCATCTTATCTTCACGAACACACCTTCTAATGATTAAGTCTGGACCTGTCTTGTACAACTCATTAGCAACCCATGAATATTTTTCACTATCATGAATGATTTTTCTTTTATCCCTTGCATTCATTATTGAAGGAAATTTTCCTAAAACTAAATAATTAGCAATATCAACAAACCATGGAGTTTGAGTAGAGATTGCAAAAAGATATTCATCAGGAAATTGATCTTCAACTGGAGTGTCATCTTTGATATTTTTGAGTCTAGATAGGAAATCAGCTACTGTGTTTTGTTTTCCAAGCCTATCTAGAATGGTAATGTTGAATTCTTGTAATAGCAATAACCATCTTATAACTCTGCCATTATTAATTGATTTGTTCATTAAGTATCTAATTGCAGAATGATCAGTGTGAACAAAAGTTTCATATCCTGTTATATAGTGTCTAAATTTGTTTATGGCATGAAAAACAGCTAAAAACTCTTTTTCAGTTACAGTATAGTTTAACTCCGCAGGAGTCAAATGTTTACTGGTGTAATAGATGGCATATGAAATCAAATATTTTTGTCCCAATACTGCTCCTAGAGCTGTATCGGAAGCATCTGTCGAGATATGAAAAGGTAACTTCCAGTTAGGTCCCCTTAATATAGGTGCTTCAGAAATTTTGGTTTTCAGGGTTTCAAAAGCTAATTGGCAATCAGAAGTCCATTTGAATTCACAATCTTTAGTAAGTAATTTGAAGAGTGGAGATGCTATCTTGGTGAAGTTTTCTATAAATCTTCGATAATATCCTGTAAATCCTAGAAAACTTCTAACATCTCTTTGACAACTTGGAATAGATAAGTTAGAGATGACTTCAACTTTAGACTCATCAACTCTAATCCCATCTCCTGAAATGTGATGCCCTAAAACAATACCTTCAGTAAACATCATAAAACATTTTTCATGACTAAGTGAAAGATTTGCTTCCTGACATCTCTTTAAAACTTTTTCCAAGTTTTCTAAAGCTTCTTCAAATGAGTTCCCATAAACTGTGAAATCATCCATGTACACCTCTACACAATCATGTATTAGATCTGAAAAAATTCCTAATACTGCCCTTTGGAATGTTGCAGGTGCATTGCATAATCCAAATGGAAATACTCGGTAAGCATAAGTACCCTAAGGACAGGTAAATGTGGTTTTTTCTTGATCTTCAAGTGCTACTTGGATTTGGTTGTAACCACTAAACCCATCTAAGAATGAGAAGTACTTTTTTCTGGCTAATGTATCTAACACTTGATCTATGAAACGTAAGGGAAAATGGTCTTTAAGAGTAGCTTTGTTTAGTTCTCGGTAGTCAACACATACCCTCCATTTTCCATTTTTATTTGGCACAATTACCAAAGGAGAAACCCACTGACTATCTGAAATGGGATAGATGAAATTGACATTTAACAATTTTTGCAATTCTTCTTTAACAATTTCCCTAAGATTTGGATTCATCCGTCTTTGAGGTTGTCTGATTGGTTTGCAATTTTCCTCTATATAGATGTGATGAGTGCAAGTCTTGGGGCTTATCCCTTTCATGTCGGTGTACTCCCATGCATATGCAGAAGAATGTCTCTGTAATACTTTGACTAACTCTTCTTGTTGAGATTTTTCTAGGTTCTTGTTTATGTTCAAAGTTTTGCCTGGAAAAATCTCATTTGTAGAGCTGCCAAATTTGTCCATAGAATGAAGAGACATCTGCCTTGATGAAAAAAACTCAATGTTGGATCCCTCTTGAAATGATTCATGTTTATGTTCTGGAGAGGATTCAAAGTTTTCTAGAGTATTCAGAATTTGATTATCTTCACTAATTTCTGAAATTGTGAAGAGAGGTTGTAAATCTTCCTCATCCTCTATCCATTGAGTGTCATCTAAATTTGTAATTGTCCTCACTGGAGGATATAAAGTGAATTTCTTAGTTGAACTACCATCAGAGATATACATATCACTGGATCTACAAATAATAAAAGCATCAGCTATAGCCAACCAAGGTCTTCCTAATATAACAAGATGGCCTCCTAGATTATTCTTAGGAGTTAGGATCATGAAATACACGGGGTACTCCCAAGAATCTAGGGACACTGGAATGTCTTCTATTACCCCATCTAGTTTGATCACAGATCTGCCTGCTAATTGTAAAAGTGTGGGTGTAAAGAGAATATTAGGAAGTTTCAGTTTATCCATGATTTGTCTACTCATGATATTGATTGCTGCTCCTAAATCAATGAGTGTGTTCTGGATTTCATTTCCGTTGATGTGAATTTTGACAACTGGATTTACTAGGTCAAGATACTTTGGAATAGAAATCTTGCCCATCATAATGTCTGCTATTTGTCCTGCCAATTGAATTTTCTTTGTTTCTCTTATTCTTTTTCTTGTTTTCTTCATACTCAACTCCTTTATTGTTTTGGCTAAAATTGGAATTTCCTTGATGGGTTGTAATAATGGAATTTTAATGCAAACATTTCTCAGCTCATCTAGGAAATCATAATTAGGCACCATGATTTGTTTTTCTACACCTCTATCAATTTGTAGTCTTTCCGGAAAGGGGGGTATAGAAGTAGATGTAGATGGTTGCTCTAATACAGAAGTTGAATTTATTGGATCTTTTTGCTTTAATTTTTCAGTGTTTGGGTCTTGAAAGGATGTGTCTTCCTCAAGACTTTTATTCACCCATAGAGAGTCTTCCTCAGAGTTATCTTGTTCTTGTATAATCACAGAAGGTTTCCTCTTTTCAAGTATTCTTCTAGACCTAAGTTGAACATCACTAAGGTCTAGAGGAGTAATTAAATAAGTTGGAAACTGTTGGCCTTCTATCATGTATGTATTCTGAGGATTTTTATTATTGGGGTTTGGTATGGGTTGAGTAGGCAATTGATTTTATTTTTGAGGAAATGGTAATGGGAGTGGTTGATTTTGATGTGGTTGGTTCTGATGATGTTGTTGAGGACTTTGTTGAAAATTTTGCTGAAGATTTTGAGGAAAATTTTGTTGAGGATTTTGAGGATAAAAATGTGGGTATGGTGGATAGGATGGTGGATACTGATAGTATGGAGAGTATCTTCCATAGGGACTTTCTGTTCCTTGTGCCCAATATTGAAATTGATTTTGAAATTGGGGCCAAGTTTGCTGCCAAGAATTCCAAGGTGGAGGTTGATTATACATTTGATCATGGAATCCTTGTGTTTGAGGTCCCTGCCAAGGTCTTCTAGATACAAAATTAAGAGACTGTGTGGAATCTGTAGGAGTTTCCTCTGAAAGACGGCTTTGAGACCGAGGAAGAAGGACAATTTTGGTTTTCATGTTTTGGAACAAATAACCTGAGGTTTCTACAACTTATACATCAAAGACCTCTCTCAAGGCATGTTTCTTTCTACATTTGGGACAAAAGATTGCCAGAGCATCAGATTCAGCCTTTTGCTTGTTTTGTATCTTGAGGTTTCTATTACTTACTTTAAGACCCTTTCTGATGTCAAATTTAAAATCATCAAGCATGTGTCCTATTTCTGATCTACTTACTGTCCCAGAAGCAGACTTACTTGCCCTTGCAAGAGCAGGATCTCTCGGACCTTTGACAGTTTTAGATTTCCCTCTTGAAATGTTGATACATAACTTAGATATTTCAGGTAATGTGAGCTGTGATATATCCCCTTTTCCCATCATGTTGAGGATATCCAACCATTCATCCCTAATGTTTTTCAACAAAAGAGCTTTTAAGGTGTCTTGATCTAGGTTTTCCATTTTTGCTCTTTTGATGTTGTAATTAAATCTCTCCAACAAATCTTCTAAATTTTCATCTTCTTTTTGTAACATCTTGAACACTTCTTCCTTATGATTAACCGGCATAAAATAATCCAAATACCTCTCTAGAAATGCTTGTTTCATGTCTTCCCATGTTCTAATAGAACTGATGATTAGACTCATAAACCACTTCAATGCTGCTACTTTCAAGGTTGAAGGGAATAATTCCTGTTTTTGAGCATCTTGTAAGTAGTCATAAGTTCTACACAGCACTTCAAATTAAAATAAGAAGGTTTCAGGATCTTCAGTTTTAAGTCCATAGAAGTTTGGAAGGACATAAGGTGAAATGTTTTTCATGTTTGTATTGGTTTCTTCATCAATTATAGGGAACCCAAAAGAGCTTCCTATTCTACCTCTTCCTCCATCTACACCTCTACCTCCTTCTCCTCTACCTCTACCTCTACCTCCAAATAGTGTGTGTTCTCCATTAAAGACTCCTCCTCCTCCTTCTTCTACCATGATTGACTCTCCTGTGGAAGTGGAAATATTTGTGTCCCTAACAGGAGTTTTTAGATCTTCTTCTATGGCAGGTTCAGTGGATGAAGTGGAAGGTTTTTCTAATGGAATAGTTGACCTTAGATCTTCTAGAAGTCCAGGATCAGTAAAGGATGGAATGTGGGTCTGAGTTGAAGGTGTACTAGCTCTGGATCTAGATGAAACAAGTGGTGTTCTAGAAATCAAACTTCTGCTTTTGCTGCTTATAAATCCTCCCCTTGAATCTCTCTCCCTACGTATATAATTTTTTTTGGATGCTAAGAAACAAAGATTACCTAGTTTTCACTTCCCCGGCAACGGCGCCAAAATGTTTGGTCTCAATCTAGTCTCCTAAATTGAGTTCATTTAATTGTCAACCAGGGTTGGTAAACTGCTGAAGTGAACTGCACCGTATGTGCCTAGGTATTTTGTCTCTTAATGCGTTGTGTTTAGTGTTTTATGATGTTTTTGGTCTTTTGTGATGATTTATGATGTTTTTGGTCTTTTTGGTAGTTTTATGTTCACAAGGAAAAATGACTAGAAAGCTAGTGGAAAGAAGCTAATGATTAAAACAGAGTGAAACCTGATTGGTTGATGACAAGTGGTGAATGCAAAGGCAACTACTAAAACAAAATCAAATCCAAACTATGACTAAACAGAAACAAAGCTTGATAATGACTTTTAAGCAAATGATTCAAAACATAAACTCAACTTGTCAAATTCTTTCATCAAAAGTATTTTGAGAGAGAGCTTGAGACATGGTCAGCTAAGCATGAAAATTCTCCTAACTATACAGTTAAACAACTAAATTATAATGATGCAACATTTTATCCATGATTAGAGATTTGTTGAAGCATATTTGGAGTAAAACATTGATACCATCATAAGATCTCTACTTTAAGACTAGTTCCTAACTCTATTCTGCAACTTAGTTTGATAACACTACACTTCACTCAAAGGTTATAGATTTTTAAAATAGTATTTTGAGGAAATGTTTGTTTGTGAGATGATAAGAAAGTTGCAGAAGTACTTCGGGCCTTAAAATGATATTGTCTTATGTTCATATGGTTATGAATCAATTATAGATTTTAGAACAAGAAGAGGTTTGTAAATAATGAAGGCTGTTTTGTTAAGTTTAACAACTGAAGTAATCTAATGTGCAGTGAATGACAACTGAATGTGGAGTGCAAATGCAATGAGTTAAGCTAAAACTGAACTTAAGATGTCACTAATCTAAAACAGTGCTGAACTACCAAGTCATTATCAAACTTAAAACAAAATAACTAAGCATGAATTAAGTGCAATTAAACTCTGGAGTATCCTAACTAGGCTATCATGCATTATTCTATGGAATTATACAGTCTGTTTGTCCATCATGATTGGTATTTTGGAAGAGTTTCTTAGAACAATCCTAACTGTACAATTCAGTGCAAATGCAAACATAAAGACTGAAAGCAATTAAAAACTAAGATATCATAGCTATCTCCTACCCATCATTATGATATTTTGGAAAAGTGTTTTAAGAGCAAGAACAGCTATGGTACTTAGTGCAAACACACAACTGAAACGTTCAAGATCACAATCATGCTTAAGACATTATAAGGATTTTTTGGAAGAGTACTTAGCATAAGTATAACTGTGATGGTGAACAAAAGAGATTGCAATTAAATCCTACAATACTATAGCCATTTCCCATTCATTTATCATGATATTTTGGAAGAGCTTCTTCTTTTGGAAGAGTTTTTAGAATGAGTATGACTATAGTAGCTAATGAAAACAACTACAAATTCAACTTCAAAAACGTAAAGGCAGCTAGGATACTTATCTAAATGACGCAAATAAAACCGTGCAGAGGGCAGGGGCCCTCTACCACCAGACAAAATCTAACTCCAAATCAAATCAACGCTTTCAAAACAATACTGTCTGCTTCATTAAAGGAGAAATAACTTGAACAAAGCAATCTGCGTCTTCAGAAATGTAGCACAAAATCTAAGCAAAATCTGGAACAAAATCTAGCCTAGCTCTCAATTTCCCAAGTGTTTTTATAACAAATTTACATAACAAGACTTGCAACAATTTCATGATCATTGTCTTTCCTTATCGAAATCACATTAGGACTCTTGAAGTGGCTATGTAAAAAGGAAAAGGACATATGGACTAAGACAGTCCTATTAGAAGTCTGCCTTCTTAAATGTGTTCCCACGTACCAAAACCATATCTAGAATCCGTTTCTTCCTTCATGGTGAGCAACGAACAATGTAGACATGACGTGGAATATACCCATATGCAGTTTTTCTTGAGAGGCCACCTGGAACATACCCAAACGTGAAGACAGCTGCAGAATTGCCAGTTAGCTATGGAATGTCTGCATTCTGCAGCTAGTTCCGATCAAAATGCATTACAATGACAAAAATCACAAAAATTAGCAAGTCAGTCATGTTAATCATTCTAAAAGTAATTTTAACTAAATTCATTGATCAATTTGGTCTAGGATAACAACGGACAAAGGAAAATGAGGTAAAGTAAAATGAAAGAAGGTACAATCTTGAGGCTCAAAGGATAACAACGGACAAAGGAAAATGAGGTAAAGTAAAATGAAAGAAGGTACAATCTTGAGGCTCAACAGTAGTTTTGCTGCAGAAAAATTCAGAAGGTAATGAACAGCCTATAGCCTTCTTCAGTAAAGCCTTGAGAGATGCATCCTTAAAGTACAACATCATGGAAAAGCAGGCCTATGCCCTGATTAAGGCCTTAAAAGACTTTAGGGTGTACATTCTACATTCTCACACCATTGCCTATGTGCCAAATATAGTGGTAAAGGATATCTTGTCCCAAGACCCTGATGGGAAAAGGGACAAATGGATTGCTACCATCTTGGAATACGACCTTGAAATAAAACCCACTATGTTTATCAAAGGTCAAGGCCTGGCCCAACTAATGGCTGAATCAAACCTGCAGGCCCTTGACATTAACATGTTAAATGCCTTAGATGAGCAGGAAGGATTGCCCCATCCAACTATTGAGGAGCAGTTCCAGGACTCTCCTTGGTATGCTGATATCCTTTACGTGCTCACTAACCTCAATGCCCCTCCAGAACTATCCAAAACAAAGGCCAGATTCATAAAAATCAAAGCTATAAATTACTGCATTATGAATGAGAGTCTATATTGGAAAAATCCAGATGGCCTTTTACTGAAATGTTTGTCTGAAACTAAAGCTAAAAGAATCAAATGGAAATTCCATGCTGGGGAGTGTTGAGGCCACCTGAGTTGGAAAACCACTGCAAATAAGATACTCAGGGCTGGTTACTATTGGCCTACACTCTTTAGTGATGTCCATAAAATGATCCTTGTCTGCCACAAATGCCAAATATTTGAGGGCAAAAGAAAACTTCTCCCCCTCCCTTTACAACCTATCACCATAGAGGATCCCTTCCTGCAATGGGGCCTAGACTTTATAGGAGAAATTCATCCTGCCTCCTCTAGGAAACATAAGTGGATCTTAACTGCTACAGATTACTTCACTAAATGGATAGAAGCTATACCCTCTAGGAATGCCACTGACTCTGTCATCATTAGGTTCCTAGAAGACTTCATCTTATCTCATTTTGGTTGTCCAAGGAAAATAATCACTGACAACGCTGCTGCTTTCGGATCCAAAAGAATGCTTGATTTCTGTCACAGGTATGGAATAGCACTTGGACATTCAACTGCCTATTACCCCCAGGGTAATGGCCTAGCTGAATCATCTAACAAAAGCCTGGTTACAATCATTAAGAAGCTGCTGGAAGAGAAAAAAATATCATGGCATAAAAATTTGATACATGCCTTGTGGGCAGACAAGCTCACTACAAAGAAATCCATTGGCATGTCACCCTTTCAGCTGGTTTATGGGACTGAAGCAGTTTTTCCTACTAGTCTTGGAGTTCCAGTGATCAAGCTTGTGCAGGAGATCCAATCAGAAGAGGACAACATCATAATAAGAATCAATGAAACTATCCATCTGCAGCAAACAAGAGAGCAGATTTATGGCAGAGCTGTCAGAGTACAGGAAAGAATAAAAAGGCAGTTTGACAAAAGAACCAAAGCTTCAGATTTCAAGGTTGGAGATAAGGTTCTGAGATGGGATTCGAGAGGAGAGGACAAAGGAAAACATGGCAAGTTTGACAGTTTGTGGCAAGGTGCATATATCATACAAGCCACTGTGGGTCCTAATGCATTTTTTCTGCAAGAAATTGATGGCACGGAGTTGTTTGGGGGCCCTGTCAATGGCAAGACGCTCAAACACTATTTTTATTGAGTTCTATTTCCAGTTTCATTTCCATTGTACATACCATTGCAGCTTTTATTTTTGTTTTCAAGAAAAAGAGAAAATGTTCCAAAAAACAGAATGAAAAGAGAGGTTCATACATGCTCAAAACATGAACCTCTAACTTAAAAAGCATGGCTCAAACTTGATCAAAATCTGAGCCAAAAGGAAGCAGAATAGCTGGTCCTAAAAAGCTCAAAATCTGGACCAGCAGTGAAAAGAAGAATCAGCTCTAATCTGCCCAAAGCTAGAGTTGAAATCGAAGAAAGAAGTGATTCAAATATGCTCAAAGCCTGAGTCACAAGAAATAAAGAAGGATGTTCCATAGTTGCAGAATTCCATGCCTTCACATTTTTATCTTCTACAAGTTTCTGTCCAGCAAGTCAGACAGTCTAATCCTGGCTTGGCTGTGTTTAAATTTCCTGTCTTAGAATGTAGGTCAAGAAACCTGTTGGACAGTTTAATCCCAATAGGTAGTAGATTAGGTAGAGAAATAGATGAGGTCAACAGTCTAATCTGGCCTCACGGAGCAATAAGGGTAGAATTAGAATAGGTTTGTTTTCTGTTTTGCAAAATAACTGTAAAGGGTCTGCTAGCTCAAATGCACCCAAGGGAAAATGCTAGGATTGTAGTTTGGGTAGGTAGATTGGTTGGGAAATATTTTTGCTGATGTTTCTATCATACTGTGGCAGCTAAAATTGAAGAAGAAAGATGGCTTATGACAGCATGCATCTGACCTACTCCAAATATCATATATGGTTTCTTGACTCCTCCAAGGAGCAGCCATCCCCATGTGGAGCCACTGTTAGCCCCCCTATGAAATTAATGGCAAGAAAGTTGGGGGCTAGTTTGCTCTGGAGCCTCCAAGGAATGTCTTTCCCCTAAAAATTCATCCTCCTTGGAGTCTCTGTGTGCTGTGCCTAAAATGTAGTCCCTCTGCTGGTCCATTCCTCAAAAGGCCCATTATTGCCCTTTATACCTTTGCAAAATATCACCTTCCCCCTCTCCCTTTGTCAAAATCCCCTTTAATTCCCCCCATTATCTCCCTAAAATTCCCCTAAAATCCTGCCTCAACCCCACCATCACCTCTTTTTTTTTTTTCTCCAAATTTCCATTTCACCCCTTTATCGTTACCTCCCTTGGGCCTGAAATTGCATTCAAAATGAGTTAAAATGATGAAATTTATGAGTTTGGGCCTTAGCCCCCTTCTCCATTAGCCCCCACACCTTCCTCTCTTATAAGACCTAGCGCCGGAACCCAAGGCTAAACCCTCCAGGCGCTTATCCCCTCCAAATCTTTCTCCGCACGAAAAATCATCAAAAAACCTTTGCAAGCGCGCAGTTTTGGGTTTTAATATATTTTTTTTGATCGGTGAATCTCCACCATCCGTTAAACACCAGATCCAATGGTGTGGAGTGCGCCTGAAATAGTGGACCCTACCTGCCATGTGTCATACGCCCTGAAACCACCTGTTTTCTCTGCACCACCGTTGCGCGAAGGGCGGTTTTCTCCAGAGCCCCAGCGATTCCGTTCATCTCCTGCCACGCGTCCTCCTGTACTATTCTGAAAACCGCCATTTCATGCATTATCTCTTGGATGAAATCCGGGCAGTGGAATCCACGATCACCATCCGATCTTGAGCGCTTCCTCCTATAGTCGTAATTCACCGAACATGCATGTTTGTTAGCCCTTGTCCGCCGTGTATGTGGCCCACTGTCCGTCATCTCCCACAGTTGATATCTCAACGATCAACGGTCCCGAGTTATCTCTCTGTCGTTGACCATTCCATGGCCTCCCAATCCGCCACGCCAGTGCCACATGTTCCATCTGTAACTTCTCCCTTTCCATCGCGTATATTTGGTTCTTTTCATGATTTTTAATGCTTTCTACGTAATCTTTCGCTTCGCCGCATGCAGCGTCTTTTGGTCCACCGCTCATGGATTTTCCACCATTTTCCGTGTTTTTGCCCCCATTCCGTTCGCTACACAATCCTCCCATCCGTTCACACCACCTTCGTCTCCCCGTTTGTGTTTTCTTGATGATGTTTGCTGTTCTTGCAGGGTTTTCGAGGAGAAAAGACCACCTTAACACACAATCTCTGACGCAGCAAGGAATCGCAGAGAACCATTTTGCTGCAGATTGTATTTATGGAAAAGGACCAGGGAAAGTGAAGACAAGGGTTTCTATTAAATGAGCAAACTTCGAGCCCTATGAGGAACTTCCCGGCGTCATTTAAAGTGCGGTATGTCAAGGTCAGAAAAGAGGGAATGGTTCAGAACGATGACAAAGAAAAGAAAGATTAAGGCACGATAATGAAGATCTTGAGCCTTAATTGGTGTTTAAGAGGCAAAGCATCAGTTCACAGACCCCGAGGATCGCTCAAAGGATCCTGAGCACAGACAAAAGGTAATATTAGGGTTTTTGTCAGCAGAATGTTTTTCTATATCAGGTACGGGGCACCCATAATGTTTTATTTATGCACCATGTCCCTGAAAAGTTTTCCACCAGACTACAGCTCAAAAAACAGTCAGACATTTATGAGATAGACCTTCCTAGCAGTTTACTTCATTTTTGTTCAAATCACCAGTAGTACTTCAGCCAAAAGATGTCGAGATAAAATCTGGAGCAGATCATTCTCTCACAAGGAAGGTGACAGAGATTAAATACATAGCATGTCAAGTAGAATGGGTTTCGGCCCTACATTCAGTGTTATGTTTAAAGATACATTTAATTTTCACCTACTCCTTCAGTCGATCTTAGGTTCATCCTTTTCTATAAAGCACAGAAGGAAACATTGTAATGGTTGTTGATGAGAAATCAGTGAAATGCAAGTATTATCCTCTTGAGACAAGTTCTCTATGTATATTGTAAGATAGACTGAGATTAGATGTATGCAGACTGAATGTTCAAGCTATGGGCTATGATGTACCTGATTGGTGTTGTTTTTAATATGAAAAGCATGTTTCTTTGGATCCCGATCTAAAGCAGCTGGTGATGTGTCCTCTTTCTCTGTATTTGTGATTGACTTGTGCTTATGTTATGTTCCATTTCATTTCATTTCTACTGGTAGGCAACAGAAGTATAATATAGGATTCACCCTTGATAGGTGCCCTATGTTTCCTGCTCTCCCTACCTCAATGTTTTCTGTTTATATGTGTATCTGAATGTTGATTTCAATTGATTTAACCAGTGTAGTGGATGATATTGCCTGCTCTCTGATGTATGAATTGATGAAGTCCATGTTTAGATGTTCGGTAGGATTTAATGGAATGCAATGAGAACCCCAAGGCCTAGAACCCCCAGATATGCCCCTGAAGAGCTTTCCACCCCAATTAAACCCTTCCAAGATCCCTGCTTTACCCCAACTTTTCCAAGCAGTCCTGGAGTTAATGATCTCCGCTCCAGCTATACATGAGTTATTATTTTCCTCCTTTCGTCTTCTGTCCTTAATGTCCCATTCCACCAATCATCCTTAAGATCCAAATGCTCTAGATGACTAGCCCAACTGAAAGCTTGCACATTGAACACAAATAAATCCTTTCTTGACTCCATAGCCCAATGGCTTTGATGTTCTCTGAATTATCTGTCTCTGCCTAAGCTTCCTCTTCGCTCATTCCTTGTCCTCGATTGGACCTTATTTTTCTGATTCCTTCCAACCAAACCTAAACAATCAAACCAACAACCCTGAGCCTATAACTAACCTAAAATCATGACATCCGAGCCTCAAAGACACATCCTTTGACTACCATAGAGAGATCCCTCTCTGGACCTAGGAGGGCTAGATCCTAAGGTCCCAAAGTGGTTCTATGTTGTCTCATATTTTGGTCTTTGTCAACCTGGCCAAAACATTGGAACCCCAATAGAGGGGAATAGGTTCCCCCAAGCATGTTATGTTCATGCCAAATTTATTTATAAATATAGAATATAAACACATTTTTATGATGTGTTTCCCCATTTGATTACTTTATGGTCATCTTCTATGGGAATAATGCATAGATGTAGTTTGAGAAAGGGTATGGAGTATTACCAATTTATTTTGGTACTATATATATGAAGCAAATGGAATACGCTTCTGGGTTCACATACATGGTGTCACTATTCCAAAGGATGGATTTGGATATAATGAACTGGTGCTCACCTGAAAAACACACAGGGAGGTCAACAACAATCTCTAGGGGACTAGGTTGCTGATGTAAGAGGAAGGAATGATGAGGGGGATCATCACTAGAGTAATATGAAGTGATAGGGGACTCTAGAGGTTCTTCTAAATGAGGAAGAAGGATGGTACTAGAGTCAAGACAACAAGATACAGTATGACGGTTGTGGAGAATTACTTCTCCAGGACTCTCAAATATGGGTTCCCCCTTACCAAAACAATGGGTGTCAATGTAATGAACACAAGGTGTATGTGGATCAAAGGCATGGGTTTGATGTAAGGGTGGATAGATAAAGTGAGGGGTGGTAGATTCTTCCATAATTTCATCATCATAATAGAATATGGGGTGACTAGTGGAAGAAAGACCACATGATGGGGAAAAGCTACCTCACGCATCATCATGAGAAGAAAAGTTCACATGTGCATCATCATGGAGGGTGATAGAAGAACATGTAGATAAGGTATCCATCGATGTTGAGCCCAAGGTGATCGGTGAAGGGAGGTCAGGCGAAATAAAAGGGGAAGTCTCTAAGGGGTCTTCCACCATGGATCTCATAGATGATGATAGGTAGTGGACAGTGGTCGAAGACTCTGTCATCTTGACATCAGGAGGTTCATTTTCAATGGGAGTGGATGTGTCCTTTAGTTCTATTGAAACAAAATGCACAAATAAGGGAGAGGTAGAATCATTGTGTTGGGCCTCGAATTGGCAAACCGTTTCCAAAAAGGAGTGGTTCTCTTCAATGCAGGGACATAGGTAGGTATAGTGGCCATGGAAATCACACAAATTATAAGGGTGATTTGTGTGCAAATTCTTGAGTTTCTTGGCTGAATCAAGTAAAGTAACATGAACTTCTCGAATATCAGAGTCAAGAAATGCTTTGTTGAACATGGGCTTGAGACGAGGAAATTTAGGACAATTATGGGTGGCATGACCAACAAGATCACACAAAGCACATGAAGGTGTACGCTTTAGAGGCTTAGGGCGAGTAAGTGTTGTTTGGGCATCTGTGTCCTTAGGTTCCTTCTTGCAAGATTCCCCCCCCTCACTCGAGGCTTTCACAACAGGAGTAGGTTTCTATTGAGGTGGTTGAGGCACATAAGCAAAGGGAGGGGTCATGGTGACCAGTTGGACTGGGGTCAAAGAAAGATAAGGTTTGGGCTAACTAGGTGGGATAGTGGCTAGGGGATCAATGTACTAGACTAGGATGTGCAAGGTGATGTTTGGAAGAGATAAGGTAGCCATAACATGTACCAAAAATACTCCAGGAGGGGGAGCTATAAATGGTATCTGACCGGAGGGTTGATGGCCAAGCGAGACATCTCAGATATGGTTATGGTCAGGAGGGACAGTGCCATGAGGGTATATAGGCTCATGGATACCAGCTGCAGATGAGGGGCCTTGAGGAGGGGGTCCTAAAGGCTATGTCAAGGTTCTAGGAGCACGTTGCATGGGGTAGGGTTGTTGACTAGTTGAAGCTAGCCATTTGAGGTTGGGTTGGGATGACTGCGTCATGCATGCGTTCGATGAGCTGGGATCAGAGATAGGAGGAGAAAGACCAAGGAATGAACCAATAAAAGAGGAGTATTTTTAGACTCCGGGTGAAACACTGGTCAAAGGATCGACTATTTGTTTAATTGCCACTGAAGAGATGATGGACTCAGGGGAGGTCTTAGACTTTCATTCGTAATATGTGAACTGGTCGATGGTGACAATATTTCCGTTATGAGGAAAGAACATCTTATGGTGCATGACATATGGGACAAAAACATCGTATAAGTGTAGCTTTGACCAAAATTAATGTTGTAGTCTAAGGGGGCATCAATGAGTTTGACATCAACACAAACAGTATTACCCGTAAGAGTAATGGGAAAATTTTGGAATAAGCCTATGGACTAGGAAGAGTGGCCATACCACGCACGAAGGGTAATAGTGGAAGCGGCCAACTTAGGAGATCCAAGTTTCTTCCAAACCAAAGTGGACATCACATAGGTTGATGCCCTATCATCACTGGTATAATGGGAGACGTTGGTTTTCAGGATCTTGATAGGGATTTGGAAGGTGACAAAAGCAGGAAGGGGAGGATGCTCTAACCATTTAACATCAAAAACTATCAAATGGTAATTTAAAGGATACACAACACCCATGGTAGTTATTAGAGCTTTTTTTTGTGAAGGGAACAACTGGAGGATTTCCAGTGTTGATAGGGCGGTAGGGGATTACGCCAAATCATTTACTATACTATATGAATGGGTAACTTTACCAAAAGCAGAGTTTTGGCATAATGATCCCTTGGGGATATTTTTATGAACCTCTACCTTAGGATGAGGTATCATTACAGGACCATTGGTTGTTGAAAGAGGCTCTATGGAACCTGAATAAGAGGGCTTAGGGAAAATATAGCGAGAGGCTTGTTGTCATGGGACTGAGTTTGAGGTTAAGGTCAATGGCAATGGCTTGGTCAGAGTTCATCATGATAATATGGTAATCATAGGTACCATATGAAGGAGGTTGAGTGGCCGCCTGACCTTCAGGGGGTTGGGTAGCCACAAATCCTTGTTAGGGGAAAGGATTGGTAAACACAACTGACTGGATAGGTGCAACATTGGTTGGAACCGAAGGGGAGGATTTATATCCTTGGGATGTTGCTTAAGCTTCCCACATTTGATGCATCTAAGGTAAAAGAGGAAAATCATGGGTGTAGTGACCATAGACACCGCAAAAAGAACAAGGCTTATTCGTGCGAACAGGCCTATCCTACCTGGGCTGAGTGCCCTCTTGCTGGTTAGCAGTGTTAGGTGCATTCCCTTTGGGATTATTCTCTATATTACCTTGGGAATATTGGTTTTGGTTGCCTTTACTCTTCTTTTCAGAAGTATGAGGATTAATCACATCCTATTGGGCATACATTTGACCTTGGGGGGTGGTGGTTGCTATTGCGGGGGTTGACAAGGCAAGGGAGGCTAAGGTGCTAATGCTGGAGGAGCTGGAGAACGAGGCTACGAATATGGATAATAAGTATTTTCGGCAACATTGTGATAAACAGGTTGGGAAAAAGGAGGAGGCATGAGGTATCGTGGATACATGCTACCGGGATGGGGAAAAGTGTTGGAGGAACTAGCCCCTCCCTGAAGGAAACCATAACTCATGGCAGGATGAGTGTACAGATGGGAAAGGGCTCCAACGATACCGTCAATGGCAAGGGATGCCACTAGTGTGTTGGCACCACCAGGTCTAGGGAGATCAATTAAGACGATATAAACATAACTAGACTATGCGTAGATCAAGTCATATTTCAACGCAATCTAGAGAGACGCTTCTTTGGTCTAAGCGAAATGAGATGTGACATCTTTGCCTATAGTAAGGAAAATGGATTTGAGAAACTATTCAATGTACACACGGTCTTCGAAGGTAGGGGCTTGACGTAGGCTCTTTCTTCTCTACCATTCCTAGACATGATCGAATAGGCAGGTCATAGACGATTGATGGAAAGAGGTAAAAAGTTCGGTACCAGTGTCATAACGAAGGGGAAGCTGGAAGTAAGTCACAAAATCTCGGGCAAGAGTCGCAAAAGTAGTATGAGAGGAAAAGGCCTGATCAACATACCACTTAGAAGCTTCTCTAGTAAGCATACATTGGAACAACCAATGAGGTATCATGGATACATGCTACCGGGATGAGGAAAAGTGTTGGAGGAACTAGCCCCTCCCTGAAGGAAACCACAATTCATGGCAGGATGAGTGTACGGATGGGAAAGGGCTCCAACGATACCGTCAGTGGCAAGGGATGCCACTAGTGTGTTGGCACCACCGGGTCTAGGGAGATCAAGTAAGACGATATAAACATAACCAGACTATGCGTAGATCAAGTCATATTTCAACGCAATCTAGAGAGAATATTCTTTGGTCTGAGGGAAATGAGATGTGACATCTTTGCCGATAGTAAGAAAAAGGGATTTGAGAAACTATTCCATGTACACACGGTATTTGAAGGTAGGGGCTTGATGTAGGCTCTTTCTTCTCTACCATTCCTAGACATGATCGAATAGGCGGGTCACAGACGATTGATGGAAAGAGGTAAAAATTTTGGTACCAATGTCATAACGAAGGGGAAGTTGGAAGTAAGTCACAAAATCTTGGGCAAGAGTCGCAAAAGTAGTATGAGAGGCGAAGGCCTGGTCAACATACCACTTAGAAGCTTCTCTAGTAAGCATACATTGGAACAACCAATGACAAACAGAGTCGTCGATGATGGAGTTAGACGAACACCACACCTAGAAGGAATGAACATGGTTTGTAGGATCCTATCCAAAAACACCTTCAAACTTGGGGATGTCAAAATGGAGCTTGGTTTTCATAGAAGGCCAACTAGGATCATGGTGTATGGGGATTGATCAACCAGTTAAAATCGAGAGATTGAGGCCTACAATATAAGGGAGCAAGGGACCAGCCAGGATAGTGTCTATTGCAGTCCCACTAGTAGTATTCCTAGCATGAGGGCCGAGGCTACCACCAGAATTAGGTTGAAATAGACATGGTGAAGGTGAGAAGAGGAGAACCACATATAGAACTAGAAGGGGAACCCGATGACCCAGAATCAAAGTCACAATGGGGACTTGGTGGAGGACTAACTTGAATCCTATGTGGAGGAGTAAGTCTTCCCACTACAAACTAAGGATGAAGGCCAAGAAGTCTCCAAGATAAATGCCTTGGGGCTGCAATGATGAAAAAATAGACATGGATCAAAAAAAGGGAGAGAGACCAATAAGGGCAAGGAGGTGGAGGATCAAATGATTACAATGTCGAAACAAGGGCAGGGAGGTGTAGGATCAATTGACTACAATGTTATAGTCTTGGCCTGGCGGTGTAAACAAGGCACTCTTCACTTAGGGTGTGCATGTATGTGATAAGTGTGTTAATTTTAATTTTAAACCCAGATATGTGTAGAGAATAAAGAAAAAAGGTGTTGTATAATTGTAAATAAATCTGCAAATAACAGTAATGTAAACTGAATATAACAAAAAATAAAGAGCAAAAGATGCATCAATTTCAACCCAAGAAGGAGGGCTTCCCAACAACTAGTCTAGGGGTGGGAAAAATCTAGTCAAAACACACAAAATGGCCAATGGATATAAATTCAGGAGAGACAAGGATCTAAAGGTCAGATCTGCTGGAAAAATGTGTTGAAAACAACAAAAAACCAGAGGGAAAAGTGTTGCAAATGAGGTGGTGAAAGGATACAACCTGAAGGGAAATAGAGCAGACCCTAGAGGATGACCAAAAAAAACTGAGAAGAGGTGTTTTGGGTGGATGAATAACCAATCTAAAAGGGATCTAAAATTAAAGGTTCAGATCTGAAAAAAAGGCTGAGCACACTGAAATCTCAGATGACCTGCTTCAGCTAAACTCCTCCACAAAGACAAAAGCGTAAAGAATCCCTATGGGGCTTGGTTCCTAATTGGATGAATAAAAGAGAGAAAGTACAGGTCCAAGATGGGAGGAGATAGAGGCTAGACAAACTTGAACAGTAACCCAGACAAACCCAAAAGAATCACAGAAAAATTCAGAAAAAAAATTCAGATCGCAGTTTCTAACCTGTTTACAGTAGAGGTCGTAGGTTTTAGGAAATTTTTTTGCGCCCTAAAGGTTTAGGTCACATGTTTTCACCCAAAAAGTCCAACCTGCACTTTCTGCAGTCTCAAGAGAAGGTTTCAGAAAAAAATTATCTTCTCAGTTCTGGTTGATATCTGTCACCTGCGCAATAGGCCCATAAGCACAGTGAAGTTAGAATTTTTACTGTTTTACGGTTTTAAAGGTTAAAAACAACATCAAGAAAATTAAAACAAGAAGCTGAAGAGAAACCATAGGGTTTGAAGTAGCTAGTCATGCAGGGATCTGAAAAACAATAGCGGTCGTAATCATAAACCCTTGTGGAGGTGCCACATGTTAGTGTGAATTCTAATCACAAGCGTACGAAAAAAGCTCACTTTAGTTGTGCATAAAAAACATCCCTAACATAAAATATGGTTGTTATTTTCTTTAGATCTACAGTTATTTGGCCAAGAAAAATGCTACAAAATCTAGATCTATGTGGTTAAATACATTAAACAACAAATAAATAAGATTTGCACCATGCATCCAATGAACAAGACAATAATATTTTTAAATAATTTTTGTATTAGGACACTTGGGAAGGGAACATAGAAAGATGTTACCAGTGCCCCTCAATGGGATGGGTTTTTGTATGTCCTCAGCACTTAAGATCTAAGATCTCTCTCTCTCTTGATGATGTAGACAACCCAGACAAAAATGGAACTCAAAGGGAGCTCTCGAGCAAAATGATAGAAAAATATGACAATTATGGAGGATCAAAGTCAGACCAAAAGTGTAGATCCAGAGTGATCTTTAGGAAACAAAAGGTAGTGAGTGAATGGAAAAACCCTTCTATTTATAACAAAATATTGAGTTAGTCTAGATATTGGTGCATAATTAAAATATTATTAACAAAATCTAGATACAACTTTTATGGAATATGTTATTATATTTTTTGGAGGGAAAAGGAATTTGAATTTGGCCAAATCGCTTAATTTATAAATAATAAATAAATAAATGATTTATTTATTATTTATAGAATGTGGTTGAGTAATAGTGATTTATTGAACTATTTATAACTAATTTAGTCAAATTTAACAAGGAATATGTTTTTTCCTAGGAAAAAAGTTAGAATTTTTCATTAATATGAAAGAAAAATTACATGTTACATTTTACATATAATAACCAATAAGTCCATGGTTCTATATCATATCTGAAGAGGAAATTAGTAGTCAGATGATCAAAAAATAACATTGATAATAAAACATAATCTAATCACAAATATGTACAGAAATACATGGTAGTAGCAGGTATAAATATTGTTGATAAATAGTGTATTGTCAGCATGATAAAAATGATCGCCAAAAATGATGAAGATAACAAAATTACAGTCATGGACTGACTGCTCTCATATCCTGTATTTCATCTATGAAAGGCTGATAATAGAATTGGAACACCTACTCCCCATCATGCTCCATAATAATCCATCTGCCCCAATCAAAATCTGTTGCTTATTTGGAAATATTATCTGCCACTTGGTTCCTCTACCTGTAAATATGAGTGACAGAAATAATGTTCAAAACTGATCTCAGTAGATGCACCTCCTGCAATAATGAAAAAAGTCTGTGTGAATGGCACTGAGTATGTGAATTGAACCAATTTATGACAATTTGTGAGTCCCCAAATATTTTGCAATATGTTGCATCTTTCTTCTTGGGTGAAAAGTAGAAGAAGCCGAAGATTGAGGAGTTCAAAAAAATTATTTGTACCTAGAACCAGCCCCATTTTAAGTTGAAAGAAATTAGTGGTAGATGAATGTAAAACAACACCCCGCCCCCCCCCAACACCCATGGTTGTTTGATGCCCCGTCAAAATATGCCCATGGGTAAGTATGGTCAATAATTTCAGGGATCATTTCCTTTCTGTCAGTGGTATGATCAACATTAGGAATGATTCTATAAGTAGAGATGATGCTTGAACAAATGTGTTCCCAGACCACATGCACCCTTCAAATTTGAAACGATTCAGACAGGTCCAGATTCCCCATGCGATCAAAAATAGTATGTCCCAAAGTTTGGTTAAAGTAGCATCGTGCCACAACATTGACCATCCCTCTGAAGTAGTTGTTCCATGCTAGGTGAGTGAACAACCTAGTGCTTATGAAGTCGAGCGCCATAAATCCCAAATAATAGGGAAATCAAGGAAGAGATGTTCGACATATTCCTCATGAGAAAAACAAAAACAACATTTGGATGGACCCTGGATGGCCCGTCTGCGAATATTATCAATGGTAGGTGTTGTAACTCCTAGAGACAGCCTAGAGTTGTTATAGACCAGTGCCTAGGACATCTTATAGGGTGTAGAGAGCAAAGGATTAAATACAGCGTTTAGCACTTTAACATGACAGAGCTCTCACACTACTTCTTTAGAAACAGAGAATAACACTAGAGTGGGACCAAAACTTCCGATAGTTTGAAGCATTAAGAGTAATACTGAACGAATGTAATGCTACACTCAAATACTGCTGCATCAGACAATTTTAAGACAGTTCACCATAAACGGGGCCGGATTCATGATATATGGCAGAAAAGTATATATAAAGACGACTACAGAGATGTATAGCAAGGAGGGGATATCAACTGTCAAGAAGACGATACTAAGAAAAACTTCATAGCATATGATGGGCTTAAATGGCTAAGAATCCATACATGCCGAGAACTCTCATCAATAGCATTTCATAACAGCTGATATAGCAGAAATACGTGTGAATTGAAAATGGAACAATGCATTACTCCTGAGCCATTTAAAGTACCAGGAAGCTAATGATATAAGTATCAATGAGATAAATTTATATCAAAAACAAGGGACACTCACATTCCAGGATGTAACACTAGAGACATGAATGTAAATGAGTTGAACATAACATTGCAATGAGCAAGAGAGAAACACATACTACCATAAAACCAAGTCCAGAATCCTTATTAAACTGAAGCTCCTTATCATTGAGACCCAATGGGCTCTTCACATTAGTATCTGAGTCTTCACAAAACATACACACAGGAAGTCCTTACACAATCAATTTCTTCTGAAGGATTGGAACCTTTCTTTCTTCTTTTCTCTGTCTTATATAGGATTCCCTTTTACCTTTCAGCGAGAAGATATTTTTGGGAAATATCTTCTTCGCGTGACCAAAATTTGTTAACAGTCATTATCAGAACAACAAAATTTCATGATGGGGAAACAGCCCTCCCATCATGCGTAAACAGGCCCCGGGCCAATCTTAAAACAAAAACTTAGGTCAATTTTTGATGTAAAAGTAAAAATGCAAGAGTGGGGGAGGAACAACCCACTCGGAAATTTGAAAAACATAACTAAATGAAAGTAAAAAGGCCGTTTAGGCCATGTCGTGAGTGAACTGAAATGTCATGAGTGCTGCTGAGTTGAGGCCGTTGCGGATACTGGAGGAGGCACGTTGGCAGAGGAACTAGCATGCTGACTCAGGAACTGTGTCAACCTCTGCTGGCTATCGGGAGTTGGTTCTGGCATTGCTGAAAGTTTCTCCACTCTGATAAACGCTTCGCCAAGGATGTGAATGTTTGTCTTAGTTGGGAGCCGATATCTGATCATGTGGAGGAGACTAAACTCCTTATTGAGGACTGTGACGATGGTAGTGGCCTTGAGAAGAGTTGATTTCCCCATTTGAAGGTCAGACCGATCCCTTTCCGTTTCTAGAAGCGCTGTGTATTGATCGGGGAGCATGAGCACGGCCGGGGCGTTTGGTTCCCAACAAGAAGGGAGGCCAGCTGTGATGATCTCATCCCACACCTTGTCGAACTGTTCCACACTGTCAGCCACCTGTTGGAGGACCCTTGAAGCTACTACTCGAGCTTCCTCTTTATCAATGATTTTCTGACACTCGTTGATTTCCATAAATCGACTGGGAATGCCATGTTTTCCCACGTCGTTCGCCCTTAGCGCATAAAGAAAAGAGATATAGCTGCCGACGTGTTGAGATCTATTAGACAGATTACCCCCTGCCTCCTGTAACCTTCTATTGAGATAAGGCAGGGTGGACTTGAGTTCCCCTACCATTGTCAAAAATTCCCGCTGCTTGGTTACAGCCGTGATTATGTCTGACCAGATCAGGCTTCTGGCCTCGAGCAAGGTGAGATTTCCCTTCGCTCGACTCTTCAACTCAGCAATGGTTTGATTTTGATCAGCCGTGACCCTTTTTCCTTCCTCAACTTCTTTTTGTAGTCCTTCAATTGTTGTGGCTTTTTCAGCCAGGGCGCCCTCCAACTCTGCCACCTTTTGCCTGGCAGTGGATGTTTGCTTCTCCAACACTTCTATCTCAGCCATAGCTGTGGATAGTTGTGCTTTTGCTGAACCAGTTCCGCTTGATGTCTCGGCTGCATGACAACTGTGTGTATCCCACCGGGTCTGTAGCTCAGTGGTTCTGCTCTCAAGCTCTTCAATCCTTTTAGCCATCTTTTCCTTCTCCTCTCTTTCTCTGAAAAGTCTAGCAGACAACTCATTTTTCTCTGCCTCCACTTGCACCAGTTCATCAGTCTGTACCGGATGTGAAGCCGGTATGCGAGCCCGTTTCTTAGCCGCTGTAATGTCCTTCTGCAACTTGGCTATCAGTTCTGCTTGCATTCCCTTCCCTCCTTCATCCGAGTTTCTGATCTGCTCATGAAGAACGCGCACCTGATGTGCGTGGGCACGACAAGCACTCTGTTCTGCTGCAAGGGAATCCCTCAGATTTTCATGTTTCTGTTCTGTCTTCCTTAGTGCGAGGGTGATCTGTGAAAGCTTATCTTTCATCATGTTGCAGACTGTCTGGAACAGGTCTGTCATGTCCTGTATCGGTACCTTCTGCATATCGATAGCCAATTCAAGCACCTTATAACTCGGAATGTCTGAATTTGGATCCAGGATGGCCTCGGTCATGGACAGTACCAGGCTTTCGGTGTCTGCATTGACAGAAGCTGAGAGCCTGGTATGGTATTTCTCAACGAAACCTCCCAATTCGGCCCTGTATTTGTCTCGGACAGTTTTATTTATCAGCTCCCTTTCGTTCGTCCTGGAAGGAGTGGGCTCAACGATGGCTTGCGTGACTTCAGTGTAGTCAGAGGAGGCGACACTATCTCTCAGTACCACTATACCCGCTTTTCCCTTATCGAATTGACCAAATTTTGTAAAGGGCTCCAATATTATCCCTTCCCCGATGACTTCAGCTTCGCTGGTGGCCACCTTCTGCCTCTTGGGTGGTGGTGGTGCTGCTCCTGAAGTACCGACCTCTTGCTCATTGGTGCCTTTGTTCACTTCTTCTTCTTCTCCTCCTGTAGCAGACGAGTCCGTCTCCATCTGCGAAAACATAGAACAGACCTCAAGGTTAGCCCTCCACTCCAGAAATGGACTGGACTCATGAATGTAGGGCGCAGACCTGTTTCTCTTTCTTTTATTTGAAATGATTTCCCGTGGGTCATAAGCCCAGCTCTCCCCCAACTTTAGGTCCATGTTCTGCAACATTTTTTCGGCAATTGGGAGGGCATATCTAGAGTTTACCACAAAGGGGCCAATTTGGTCAGGAAGCTTTAAGATGTAGCCTTTCTTAGCAGGAACAAAATGGAGCTGGTCAGCTTTGAGGGCTTGCCGGATGTACTCGAGGGCGTAAACTCGTCGGACGGGAAAAGCTGGCAGCCGGTATGGGGCAACTTCGGCTCCATAGACCCGAATTTCAGTATAATCTTCAGACAGGAACCAATCACCGGTACATTGGTATTTCCCAGCCTGTAGCCAGCGCTTCATCTCTGGGAAAACCCTAGGGGAAGGCGCGTCGTGAATGATGGTATAGGCAATAGACATGAAGGTGTTCACGAAGTTGGCATAACCCTCTCCCCTAGGCAACTGACGGACAGAGCAATTCCAGTCGAAGACTGGTCTGGGCTGGGAATTCTCAGAATACATCCTATCTAACCCCAAATGATTGAACTTGTCCGCATGCTGGAACAGGAAGAGGTAGAACACCAACGAGCAAAAACGAAACTTTCGGACTTGGGCGAGCTCCCGAAATTGGGTCAGTATGGTCACGGAAAGGAAGCCTGGAATATCCAATGTAACCCCATTCTGTGACATAAGCCACAAAAAGCGAATGCATACTGAAGAGATGTCTTCCGGGCTCCCTACCCCCAGGAGGCCGGCAATGAGGGACAGAACAGGTCGAACTTCTTCGGCAAACAAACTCAATGAAAATGGCTCCAATGGAGGCAAGGCAGTTGCCTGGTCGATGGTTATGGAGGCTATGAAGGCACGGCAGGCTTCTCTTGACAGCTTATTGAACTGAGCGAGCAAGGTTTCATCTTTGAAGCTGAAGTATGTGTCATTGGAAGGGAAACGGAGGGCCTGTCTGATAACATCAGGGGAAAGGGAAAGGATTATGTTTCCCTGGGGAGAAATGAAGGCGTCCCGATGTGCATCATAGGAGTCCCTGAGCCAAATGATGAAATCGACACAGGAATGGACCTGGGGGGTGATATGGTGATAAAAGCCAGACGCGACAACTCGGAAACGGTCGACATTTTTGCAGTGACGACCAAACAGCAAGGGCTTGACACTGCGTATGTCAAAAGGATATTCAAAACCCGACTGTAAGTCGCAAAGAGGTTCAAAACCAGGGGGGTTTCTGGACTCACGGAGTTGGGGGGTTTCAGGTTCGTTTTTCTTGGGCGTTCCTCTTCCCATGGCAGACATTCAACAATTTCGAAAAGAGACAAAAGGAAAAGAGGAAAAACGGAGAATGGAATACCTGAACAAAGGGTGACAATGCTCGGGAAAGCGACGAGGGGAACCGTGACAGTGACTTGGATATACCCGGCGTTCTTCCCCACTCGGTATTCGCCGTAGAAAATTACCTGTGACGATTTACCAGAGAGAAATACGGGAGTTTGCTACCATTGGAGTGAACTGTTTGGGTAGAAAGGTGAGTAAGTAAGACGACAGAAGGCAAGTGTCGTAAGGACACTGACACTGAGACACGTGGCGTGTGGGGATTGGGTATATCAAGGTGTAGGTGGGCGCCTCGTGTCGGGTTAAAAGTTGGTACGGGTCTTAGTACCAGTTGCCCTAATGGACTTACCTTACCTTTTATCTACATACGCTGTCCAATCTTTATCGCGCATGATTTCCCTTTGCCAGACTAACACTTATCTTTCCCAACTGCGCGGGCCCATCTTTACTTTGCCACGAGATCACGTCCCACGGCCCACCCTTACCAATCCTTTCCTACCGTGAGATCTTACCATGCCACGTGTTGCAAGTCCGCGGGGGTAAGGGTCTCGTCCTTTCCCCGCAGCTCGATCCCCTCGGACTTACTCCATACGCTGTCGTACATAACCCGAGGCCCTTTTCAATATATGGGTTGACATACAATGCCGCTTCCCCTTTACTTTTTTGTTAGATGTTCATTATTGTTCCGCCTTTCACCGCTTAGTGTTGTTTGTCCATTGATTTCAATATATGTGTGCTTCACCACCTTTTCTCTTTTCGGCCCGATTTAATTTAATACTTGCCACTTGATATAAAACTTTAATATGAGGCCTGTTCATCCTATTGGTACTCCCGTGGCTAATGCTAAGGGTTGAACAACATTGGCTCCACCTGGGGACGGCACGTTTGTCCCTGAACGTGTCGAGAACTACGCAGACCGCCTGTACATCTTCTTTGAACAACACTTTTCGGTTTCTGGAGCTTTGCCCTGTACAGATCATCATGACTCATGCATAATCTATGGTAAGAAAATGAAAAACAGCAACTAAAATACAATATAATACAGTCAGGCCTTTTCATTTTTTAGCAGGTGGAAATATGGTTCGGTGCCATTTTACGGGGGCTTCCAGATCTCCACAACAAATTCTCCCGGCTTACATATATTATTTTACACGATGCGTGGAAAGTGAACAAAGGGGATCAAATTTACCATGCTTACCTTTATCGGCCCTTCGCACATCCCACCTGAGGACTAGGTCTCCCACCTGTAGCTTTCTGTCCTTGGCGTGATGGTCAAACAGCTCCTTCATTTTCTCCTGGTATTCCACAAGTCGATGATTCACCTGACCACGCGTTTCTTCGAGTTCCACCAGTTGGTTAATTCTTCTGGTCATGCCATCAGGTTCCTCCTGAGCCTCTTGCATGAAACGAGCGACGGGTAAAGCTAATTGTATAGGGAACACAGCTGCTCGTCCATATACTAACTCATAAGGGAGATCTTCGCGTGCTTGCCTCTTGTTTATCTGTTGGCCCACGAAGAAAACTTCGAGTTTAAGTCCCGGTTTCTGATTCTCATTTATTTTGTCTTCTTGAGCTACGACCGGTGTTTTGTTTGATGATTATTGAAATAATTTCCTATGGGTAGTAAACGTAGAGTGGCCCGGAAGTGATGTTATATTATTTATTAAAAAACTCATCATTTGCATGATTTAGCCAGGCATTATGTGACTATTGACGGGACATCCGAACACAGAGATGACATTCTCTTGATAATTTTATGATCACGTATGGCGTTTCGTGCGGGGCCTCCACCATCGTAAGTAATCGCGCGGTCAATCCATTTTGCGCACGGGAAGGTGGAGTTGTCTCCACCTATAGTCAATCCCCCATTGCCCGAAAGGTTCATCGCGTGCTGAGGATCGGGGGTAGGCGCAACTCTGTTTAATAAACTTTTGGCATTTGTCACATGCTCTGACCCAAGTGAAGACATCTCCAAATAATTTAGGTCAGTAAAAACCAGCCTTCAGGATTTTCTGAGCTGTGCTCCTCCAGCTATAATGCCCTCCACAGATTCCCTCATGGAATTCGGTTATTATGTTTCCTACCTCTCCTTCGACGAGACATAACAACAGTATGCCTGAAAGATCTCTCCAATACAATTGGCCATTAGCTACAGCATACTTCTGAGATTTAAGCCTCAAGGCTCTGTATTTGGACTTATCGCAGCTGGGTGGGCAGCTGAGTGTCAAGAGGTACTCAACAATTTCTTTGTACCAGGGGCTAATGAGATACTTCATCTGTATTTTTTGAGTAGCCATTTCCACCTCTTGTCTCCCCGTCTGCTCCTCAGACTCCTCATTTGCAATCATGGATAAGTGGATGCCCAAAGCTTGGTGGTTTGACTCTGATAGAATCTTTGCTAGCCCCTGCCCTTTAATTAACTTGGTGGGTCTGATATCCAGGTCATATTCTTGTATCTTCACAATCCACTTTCCCCTTCTTCCTTCACTGTCTCCCTGAACGAGGATGTCCTTAACTGCTGCTGTGGGTACAAAGGCAGTAACTTGAGATTGCAGAATGTACATGCAAAATGCCTTCAGGGACTTTACCAGGGCATAAGCCTGCTTCTCCAGTATGTTGTATTTTAGCTCTGCATCATGAAGAACTTGACTAAAGAAAGCAATGGGTTGCTCATACCCATCCCCATTCTTCTGTAAGAGGACCCCTGCCACCGTGTGAGGTGATGCAAAAGAGAAAACCATGAAAGGTTCAGTGAAGTCAGGCTTTTCCAGCATGGGAGCCTCAGCAAACGCAGTCTTGATCCTGGCAAAGGCCTGCCTTGATTCCGGTGCCCATTTCACCTCATTATCCTTCTTTAACATATCTGTGATGTGTCTCACTATTTCGGCATAGTTGGGAATGAATCTTCTGAGAAAATTGATCCGCCCTAGGAATACCTGTACTTCTTTCTTGTTTCTGGGGAGGGATATACCGTTTATAGCTTCCACCCTTTTAGGATCGATTTTGACCCCATCTTTAGTTACTATATGCCCTAGGAGTTTACCCTCTTCTAATGCAAAGAAAGATTTTTGAGGGTTAAGAGAGAGTCCATACCTCCTGCATTTCTCAAAGGTCTTCTGCAAATGCTGAACGTGCTCGACATCATCCTTTGAAAAGACTGTTATATCATCCAGGTACACTACCAGAAACTTATCCTGTTCTCCAACAAAGGTTATGTCCATCGCTCTCTGAAACGTGGCCCCTGCATTGATCAGCCCGAACGACATCCGAGCATACATAAATGTTCCCCAGGGCGTGGTGAAGGCTGTCTTTTTCTGGTCCTCCGGGAATACAACCACTTGATTATAACCTGAGAACCCATCCATCATGGACATTCTAGAGGCTCCTACCACCTTTTGCAGAATATGATCCATCTTTGGTAGTGGGTAGTTATCTTTTAGAGATGCCCTGTTCAGGTTTCTGAAATCCACACACAACCTGATTTCGCCATTCTTCTTTCGTACTGGGACTAAATTTGCCACCCACTCAGAATACCTTAGTGGCACTATAATTTTGGCCTTCAGTAACTTTTTAATTTCTTGCTCAATCGAGGGTAGCAACAGGGGATTAATCTGTCGGAGCTTTTGCTTGTGGGGTTTTGCATCCCCCTTTAATGGAATTTTATGCTGCATCACACTGACATCAAAGGTTTTCAAATCTTGATACGACCAGGCAAATACGTCTTTGTAGGTTTGAAACAGCTTTTGGTACAATGGTTTATATTCATCTGGGACTTTCTTTGACAGCTTCACAATCTTTGGATCTTCTTTTGTGCCCAGATTGAGATCTTCGACCTGGTCCTCAGTCACCATTTTGTTTGGCTGTAACGGAACATCATCTTTATTGAACAGTCTCTCCAAAGGTACCAGCCCTCGGGGAATGACATTCCCTTTCAGCTGCAGGAATCTGTGACCGGCTATTTTCTCTTCAAGCTTGTCCTCTGGAATGTCCCCGACTTCTTCTTCTTCACAGTTGTCAATCTCTAAATTGGAAAACTCCCCCACAGTCTCTAAAAACCTCTTCACCTGCTCCTCATCTTCAAAGACCTGCCAGTGCTTGACATTATCAGGGATTGAAGGCCGGTATCTCACTTCAATCTCGTATCTCAGAAGAGGGTTCTGAGGTGGGCGGAATGTACTAGCAGCCACAGCCAAGGAGTCTGCCATTCTGTACTGTTCCCTGGGCATAAACTGAATGTTAAATGCCAGAAAATAGTTCTCCACAAGATCCCAAACTTCGTTTCTGTATGCCTTTAACCTCGGATGTTTGGCTTGACACTGGTTTTTCACTTGCCTCACCACCAACTCGGAGTCTCCCATCACCTTCAGATTCTGTATCTTCATACTTCTTGCTGTTTGCAACCCCAGTATGAGTGCCTCATATTCAGCCACATTGTTCGTGGCCTCATATTCTAATTTGAAGGACAGGGGGACCCATTGACCCATAGGGGATATAAGCAACACTCCAGCCCCATTTCCTTCCCTAGAATTTGCTCCATCGAAGTGGAGGGTCCAGATGTCAGATTCATGGTCCTGCATTGATAGTTCAGTCTTTATCTGGCAGAATGAGGGTTCATGAGCAAATTCTTGATCTTCCTCCAACATTAGACAGGCAAAATCTCCATCTCTGTTGTAAACTGGGGAATTCACTGAATCCCCTGCCTTTGTGACTGTCTTGACAAATCTGGTCTCTCGGTACAATCTCCTTTCTTGACCACCAAAGACATGGATGGTGGCGTATGACAGATCCAGCTTGATTGACCCTCCAATTCTAGTCCCCCAAGACCTTGACAATAGCATACCGAAGCGGGCTGGGATGTCAGCCACTACGATATCCATTACCACACTCTTGGCCAGGATCTGAGCCAGGGTGACTGCTAGGTCCTTGATCATGCCCAAGCACTTCACTCTTTTGGAATCAAAAGAGTAAAGATCTTTATATGGGAGAGTGATTTGGAGCCCCAATTGCTCCATGACAGACAGGGGCATCAGGTTGTGGGACGCACCTGAGTCTAACATACAGTTATGCAATAGTAGATCATGGATTACTAGAGATACGTAAAAGGGGGGGGTGGAGGGATCTAATTCTTCGACATGGGGGCCGAACACTACCATGGGCCTTTCTTCTTGTAAGTTAAGACTGTCCGGAATGTGTGGAACTTCAGGAGCTGAAATGAAAGAGGAGACTTGTGACTGATAGGTAGGCTGCTTCAGCAATTCAGACAGAGGGACAGGTATTTTAACTTTTTCAAGTTCCTTTTGAAAACTGAAGGCAGACGAAGGCTTCTCTATTGGCACTTCCTTTTCTTTTGGCTCTTTGTTTGGCACGGGAGACTTAACTTCTTTAACTGGAGGTTTATTCACAGGAGACACAGCTATTTGAGAGGACGAAGGCATGTGACTATCAGCTTGCAGAGATTGGTCAAGGGGCTTCTTACCTTTGTCCGGAGATTCTTGATTATTGGCCTCTTTCTGTGCAGGTGCTGATCTTTGGGGTGTGTCCTCCTCTTCATCTTGAGTACATGTTCTTTTCCTGGAGGACCTGAGGTCATATTTTCTGTTGAACTGGGCTTGCATGAAATCAACGAACTGTTTGCAATAGTCATCGATTTCTGGCTCTTCAGCATCCTCGTTATTCTTCGCTTCTGAGTGAGGTTGTAGTTCCCCTTCCACGCTTTCTTGCACAGGGCACTCTATGTCATCATTGTCTGAGAAGACAGGACATGTTTCATCTTGCTCATAGGAGTCATCTTCATGGGAAGCCTCCATTTGTCCTTCCAAGTACAAAGGGTGCGGTACTTGGTCTTGTTGCTCCTTCTGTCCCCTCTGCAGTATCTGCAAGGGTGGTTTTCTGTACTGAGGATTGAATCCTCTGTTTGGAGCGTTCTGAAAGTTCTTTGGTGGTGAATTCTTAGCTTCCATCTCTAGCTTGACCAATTTGCTAGAGAGGTTCTTGATCATTTTATTCATCTCTTCGATCTTGTCATTTGCTGAGTCTCTGTCTTGACTTGAAGTAGATACTTCTTCTTTGCCTCTTCTTCTAGTATCATGTTCTTGCTTCCCTTTGGACTTACCGGTTGAGACAAAGTTTGCTCCTATTTCCAATGCATCTGTCTGTGCATCATCCAGAGTGGCAGGCTTTCTCTCTCTCAGTGAGAAACCGAATTCAGAATCAAATGCTGCTACAAAAACAACCTTAGCAGCGGTCTGGTGAGGCTTCATCTCAGTTGGGAGGCTGAAATACAATTTATTGAACCTTCTGATGAACTCTGATACCCCCTCATTGTGCTTCTTTTTAAGGGTGTTAAACTCGGTCAGGACATCCCCATGATCTTTTCTATCTCCCCACTTTTTCACGAAAGCCTCTTCCATAGCCTCCCAGGTGTTAATGGAATTAGCCCCAAGAGTTTTAAACCATTTTCTGGCCTCCCCATCTAGGGATTGCACGAACAATCTTAGAACAACATCCAAATGCTCCACATTAAAGTTTTCTGTGAAAGAGCAGAAGATTTCAACATGCTTATGGGCATCAACACCGTTCTCCCCATTGAATCTGGGCAGAATCTTCAAATAGTCTTGTGGCATGTCATTTAGAACTGCAGGCAGCTGTAAAGGGGCATACCTGTTTTGTAAAAAGCCAGGTATATTCGCCATTGGGGGAGGCGGAGGTAGAATGAGAGCCTGAGCAGTGAGTGGTGGAGGAGGTGGTGGGAGTTGAGTATGAATAATGATGGGAGTGTAGTGAACAGCAGCTTGGGGACTTGATGAGAAGGTCGGGCTGTCGACAACAGATACTTCAGTGACTTCCTTGACCTCTTCAACTTCAGGGGTAGGATGAAAAGAATAATGTGGAGTATAACTAGACTCAGCTTCGTCTTTGATACGGACACCTTCTCGATGTGGGCTATCTGAATAATAACCAGTATCTCTTGTAATAAGGTTATAGCTTTGTATTTGGGCGACCTGAGAAGAGGAGGGCTGAAGATATGGGAAGTTTTCAAGGGAAAATTCCGGAATATCGGTATGAACTGGCTGCCTTTCCCTCCAGCCCCTTCTATGTAGGATTCGCTCCGGGTCAGACACAGAGGGTGTCCTTGACTGAGATGTATCTGACCGTAGGTGTGGCTTACGGGGAGCCATGACTGCAAATATGTTTATCAGTGATATGAATGTGGAGTCGCAAAGGTGAGGTATGCACAACTCTCAACTCTTCGTGCTCACCTAACTGAAGAGTGGACGGGTTTTGTCGAGGCCCAGGGACTTAAATTTCTTCAACTTCGTTCCCCGGCAACGGCGCCATAAAGATGTTGTAACTCCTAGAGACAGCCTAGAGTTGTTATAGACCAGTGCCTAGGACATCTTATAGGGTGTAGAGAGCAGAGGATTAAATACAGCGTTTAGCACTTTAACATGACAGAGCTCTCACACTACTTCTTTAGAAACAGAGAATAACACTAGAGTGGGACCAAAACTTCCGATAGTTTGAAGCATTAAGAGTAATGCTGAACGAATGTAATGCTACACTCAAATACTGCTGTATCAGACAATTTTAAGACAGTTCACCATAAACGGGGCCGGATTCATGATATATGGCAGAAAAGTATATATAAAGACGACTACAGAGATGTATAGCAAGGAGGGGATATCAACTGTCAAGAAGACGATACTAAGAAAAACTTCATAGCATATGATGGGCTTAAATAGCTAAGAATCCATACATGCCGAGAACTCTCATCAATAGCATTTCATAACAGCTGATATAGCATAAATACGTGTGAATTGAAAATGGAACAATGCATTACTCCTGAGCCATTTAAAGTACCAGGACGCTAATGATATAAGTATCAATGAGATAAATTTATATCAAAAACAAGGGACACTCGCATTCCAGGATGTAACACTAGAGACATGAATGTAAATGAGTTGAACATAACATTGCAATGAGCAAGAGAGAAACACATACTACCATAAAACCAAGTCCAGAATCCTTATTAAAGTGAAGCTCCTTATCATTGAGACCCAATGGGATCTTCACATTAGTATCTGAGTCTTCACAAAACATACACACAGGAAGTCCTTACACAATCAATTTCTTCTGAAGGATTGGAACCTTTCTTTCTTCTTTTCTCTGTCTTATATAGGATTCCCTTTTACCTTTCAGCGAGAAGATATTTTTGGGAAATATCTTCTTCGCGTGAACAAAATTTGTTAACAGTCATTATCAGAACAACAAAATTTCATGATGGGGAAACAGCCCTCCCATCATGCGTAAACAGGCCCCGGGCCAATCTTAAAACAAAAACTTAGGTCAATGTTTGATGTAAAAGTAAAAATGCAAGAGTGGGGGAGGAACAACCCACTCGGAAATTTGAAAAACATAACCAAATGAAAGTAAAAAGGCCATTTAGGCCATGTCGTGAGTGAACTGAAATGTCATGAGTGCTGCTGAGTTGAGGCCGTTGCGGATACTGGAGGAGGCACGTTGGCAGAGGAACTAGCATGCTGACTCAGGAACTGTGTCAACCTCTGCTGGCTATCGGGAGTTGGTTCTGGCATCGCTGAAAGTTTCTCCACTCTGATAAACGCTTCGCCAAGGATGTGAATGTTTGTCTTAGTTGGGAGCCGATATCTGATCATGTGAAGGAGACTAAACTCCTTATTGAGGACTGTGACGATGGTAGTGGCCTTGAGCAGAGTTGATTTCCCCATTTGAAGGTCGGACCGATCCCCTTCCGTTTCTAGAAGCGCTGTGTATTGATCGGGGAGCATGAGCACGGCCGGGGCGTTTGGTTCCCAACAAGAAGGGAGGCCAGCTGTGATGATCTCATCCCACACCTTTTCGAACTGTTCCACACTGTCAGCCACCTGTTGGAGGACCCTTGAAGCTTCTACTCGAGCTTCCTCTTTATCAATGATTTTCTAACACTCGTTGATTTCCATAAATCGACTGGGAATGCCATGTTTTCCCACGTCGTTCGCCCTTAGCGCATAAAGAAAAGAGATATAGCTGCCGGCGTGTTGAGCTCTATTAGACAGATTACCCCCTGCCTCCTGTAACCTTCTATTGAGATAAGGCAGGGTGGACTTGAGTTCCCCTACCATTGTCAAAAATTCCCACTGCTCGGTTACAGCCGTGATTATGTCTGACCAGATCAGGCTTCTGGCCTCGAGCAAGGTGAGATTTCCCTTCGCTCGACTCTTCAACTCAGCAATGGTTTGATTTTGATCAGCCGTGACCCTTTTTCCTTCCTCAACTTCTTTTTGTAGTCCTTCAATTTTTGTGGCTTTTTCAGCTAGGGCGCCCTCCAACTCTGCCACCTTTTGCCTGGCAGTGGATGTTTGCTTCTCCAACACTTCTATCTCAGCCATAGCTGTGGATAGTTGTGTTGTTGCTGAACCAGTTCCGCTTGATGTCTCGGCTGCATGGCAACTGTGTGTATCCCACCGGGTCTGTAGCTCAGTGGCTCTGCTCTCAAGCTCTTCAATCCTTTTAGCCATCTTTTCCTTCTCCTCTCTTTCTCTGAAAATTCTAGCAGACAGCTCATTTTTCTCTACCTCCACTTGCACCAGTTCATCAGTCTATACCGGATGTGAAGCCGGTATGCGAGCCCGTTTCTTAGCCGCTGTAATGTCCTTCTGCAACTTGGCTATCAGTGCTGCTTGCATTCCCTTCCCTCCTTCATCCGAGTTTCTGATCTGCTCATGAAGAACGCGCACCTGATGTGTGTGGGCATGACAAGCACTCTGTTCTGCTGCAAGGGAATCCCTCAGATTTTCATGTTTCTGTTCTGTCTTCCTTAGTGCGAGGGTGATCTGTGAAAGCTTATCTTTCATCATGTCGCAGACTATCTGGAACAGGTCTGTCATGTCCTGTACCGGTACCTTCTGCATATCGATAGCCAATTCAAGCACCTTATAACTTGGAACGTCTGAATTTGGATCCAGGATGGCCTCGGTCATGGACAGTACCAGGCTTTCGGTGCCTGCATTGACAGAAGCTGAGAGCCTGGTGTGGTATTTCTCAACGAAACCTCCCAATTTGGCCCTGTATTTGTCTCGGACAATTTTATTTATCAGCTCCCTTTCGTTCGTCCTGGAAGGAGTGGGCTCAACGATGGCTTGCGTGACTTCAGTGTAGTCAGAGGAGGCGACACTGTCTCTCAGTACCACTATACCCGCTTTGCCCTTATCGAATTGACCAAATTTCGTAAAGGGCTCCAATATTATCCCTTCCCCGATGACTTCAGCTTCGCTGGTGGCCACCTTCTGCCTCTTGGGTGGTGGTGGTGCTGCTCCTGAAGTACCGACCTCTTGCTCATTAGTGCCTTTGTTCACTTCTTCTTCTTCTCCTCCTGTAGCAGACGAGTCCGTCTCCATCTGCGAAAACATAGGCCAGACTTCAAGGTTAGCCCTCCATTCCAGAAATGGCCTGGACTCATGAACGTAGGGTGCAGACCTGTTTCTCTTTCTTTTATTTGAAATGATGTCCCATGGGTCATAAGCCCAGCTCTCCCCCAACTTCAGGTCCATGTTCTGCAACATTTTTTCGGCAATTGGGAGGGCATATCTAGAGTTTACCACAAAGGGGCCAATTTGGTCAGGAAGCTTTAAGATGTAGCCTTTCTTAGCAGGAACAAAATGGAGCTGGTCAGCTTTGAGGGCTTTCCGGATGTACTCGAGGGCGTAAACTCGTCGGACGGGAAAAGCTGGCAGCCGGTATGGGGCAACTTCGGCTCCATAGACCCGAATTTCAGTATAATCTTCAGACAGGAACCAATCACCGGTACATTGGTATTTCCCAGCCTGTAGCCAGCACTTCATCTCTGGGAAAACCCTAGGGGAAGGCGCGTCGTGAATGATGGTATAGGAAATAGACATGAAGGTGTTCACGAAGTTGGCATAACCCTCTCCCCTAGGCAGCTGACGGACAGAGCAATTCCAGTCGAAGACTGGTCTGGGCTGGGAATTCTCAGAATACATCCTATCTAACCCCAAATGATTGAACTTGTCCGCATGCTGGAACAAGAAGAGGTAGAACACCAACGAGCAAAAACGAAACTTTCGAACTTGGGCGAGCTCCCGAAATTGAGTCAGGATGGTCAAGGAGAGGAAACCTGGAATGTCCAATGTAACCCCATTCTGTGACATAAGCCACAAAAAGCGAATGCATACTGAAGAGATGTCTTCCGGGCTACCTACTCCCAGAAGACCGACGATGAGGGACAAAACAGGTCGAACTTCTTCGGCAAACAAACTCAATGAAAAAGGCTCCAATGGAGGCAAGGCAGTTGCCTGGTCGATGGTTATGGAGGCTATGAAGGCACGGCGGGCTTCTCTTGACAGCTTATTGAACTGAGCGAGCAAGGTTTCATCTTTGAAACTGAAGTATGTGTCATTTGAAGGGAAACGGAGGGCCTGCCTGATAACATCGGGGGAAAGGGAAAAGATTATGTTCCCCTGAGGGGAAACGAAAGCGTCCCGATGTACATCATAGGAGTCTCTGAGCCAAACGATAAAATCGACACAGGAATGGACCTGGGGGGTGATATGGTGATAGAAGCCAGACGCGACAACTCGGAAACGGTCGGCATTTTTGCAGTGGCGACCAAACAGCAGGGGCTTGATACTGCGTATGTCAAAAGGATATTTCGGGTCGCAGATACCCAACTGTAAGTCGCAGAGGGGTTCAAAACCAGGGGGGTTTCTGGACTCATGGAGTTGGGGGGTTTCAGGTTCGTTTTTCTTGGGCGTTCCTCTTCCCATGGCAGACATTCAACAATTTCGAAAAGAGACAAAAGGAAAAGAGGGAAAAAGGAGAATGGAATACCTGAACAGAGGGTGACAATGCTCGGGAAAGCGACGAGGGGAACCGTGACAGTGACTTGGATATACCCGGCGTTCTTCCCCACTCGGTATTCGCCGTAGAAAACTACCTGTGACGATTTACCAGAGAGAAATACGGGAGTTTGTTACCATTGGGGTGAACTGTTTGGGTGAAAAGGTGAATAAGTAAGACGACAGAAGGCAAGTGTCGTAAGGACACTGACACTGAGACACGTGGCGCGTGGGGATTGGGTGTATCAAGATGTAGGTGAGCGCCTCGTGTCGGGTTAAAAGTTGGTACGGGTCTTAGTACCAGCTGCCCTAATGGACTTACCTTACCTTTTATCCACATACGCTGTCCAATTTTTACCGCACATGATTTCCCTTTGCCGGACTAACACTTGTCTTTCTTACCTGCGCGGGCCCATCTTTATTCTGCCACGAGATCACGTCCAGCGGCCCACCTTTACCATTCCTTTCCTACCGTGAGACCTTGCCATGCCACGTGTCGTAAGTCCGCGGGGGTATGGGTCTCGTCCTTCCCTCGCGGCTCGACCCCCTCGGACTTTTCTCCACATGCTTTCGTACATAACCCGAGGCCCTTTTTAATATGTGGGTTGTCATATAATGCCGCATCCCCTTAACCTTTATATTTGATGTTTATGTATTATTCCGCCTTTCACCGCTTAGTGTTTTTTGTCCATTGGTTTTAATATGTGTGTGTTCACCACCCTTTCCCTTTTCGGCCCGATTTAATTTAATACTTGCCACTTGATATAAAACTTTAATATAAGGCCTGTTCATCCTTTTGGTACTCCCGTGGCTAGTGCTAAGGATTGAACAACAAGACTCTTAGAGGACAAGGAGGAGTAGGAATGTGAGGGGGCAGGACTGGAGGAAGAGGACATGTGAGGTGTTACAATTGTGATCAAGAATGCCATGTAGTAAGGTAGTGTCCACTACTAAGATGACCATGATGTTCCCAGTGCAGAGTGAACGTGCATGCTACTGAGGACTGTCTAGAGCTAATCAAAAGATGAGAAGAAATAACCAGGAAATGAGGAGCCAATTTGGTCAACCAAGAGCCAAGACTAGTCGAGACACAACCTCTACCGAGTGTAGCTATATTAACCCAAGGAGGGAAGAAAACAGGGGAGGATGCACGAGAGATGGACCCGGTAAAGCTAGTCAAACCTGCATCTCCAAAGAATATTTTGAATCTGGAACGACAGAGACAATACTTTAAAGAAGCACTGGAAAAATTCTCAAATTTGGAGAGTCACAAGGGTATGGAACTAATGCAACCAACCAAATAAGGAGAAAAGGAGACTACCATAGGAACACCAATAGAAGAATGGTTCTGATTGTTCTTGAAGATTTTAAATGATAGACAGATGCTGGAGTAGTTAAAGAAAAATATAAAGATAGTAGTGGAAGGAGGGAGGAAGGCTGGAAGAAGTTGAAGTAGATGTTGCGGGAGTTAAAACTTACTCATATTTTGAAGTGATCGATATTATGGGAGATAAGGATCCATACCCAACCCTTTTGGGGATAGACTGGGTATTTGAAAATTATACAGTTATTGATTTGAAGAAGGAGCTTATGATATTTGAAGGTGGTGAAGTCAGAGTAGTCCAACCTCTGGATCCATATTAGGGACACCGGTATGCAGAAATTGTCAAGAAAATGGAAGATGTAGAACTTCTCGATCAACTTTACCAAATGACGACAGGCAAGAGAGAATATTATATTAACCCTACAACAGGAGGAACAGTAAGTTGGATAAGTTTTCAAAGTTCCAACGTTGGATCGGAAGTTGCATGGGACGATTGGCAGTAGGGTGGATACGAGATCAACACCAGAAGATGTGTTGTTGTTCGCGGAGTCAACTAGATCGGCACAGAGGTAAGGGGTTACCCAACTCTTACTAATATGAAAACTGTGAACACATTCATTAATGAAACTAAATATAAGGTATCAGAAGAGCATAGGGTTCCTCTCATGGATGTGGTGTTGCAATCCACTTCAGCGATATGGTGGGAAAATCATAACAACTCTCTCAATAGATGGGAGGAATTAGTAAAGGCACTGAAAGCAATATTTCAGGTGTCTTCAGGACCGCAACTAGAAGAAAAGTACAAAGGAGATTCAGATCCCAAAGTACATATAGAAACCTGTGAATGTAAGTGGAAAACAGAGAAATGCCCAAAATCCTTGTGGGTACATAACTTTATACATTCATTAGACACCATCTCACAAGTTTGGTACCTGACAGAAGAAAAGAAGAGACAAACGACAGCTAGGAGACAGTAATGGAAAGGTTTATGCAGAGTTTTTCTTGCAGGGGAGATACTGAGCAGATAATAGAGACCCTACAAGCAATCAAAAGAACGTTGTTTTTCTCTGAACTTGAGGAAACTGAAGAGATGCTTATGCTAGATCAGAAGGTCGAGTCAACTATCAGGAAGAAGTAACATGCAAAAAGATAGACGAGAGATAGATGATGATGATTTGGAAAATCTTCGACATTTTTCATTCAAAGAGAAGGAGGGAGAGAGTGAAATACAGGAGGAACCTACCACTGAAGGACCGCACCTGTTACCTCTAAAGACAAAGAAACAAAACATTGGAAGCCAAGAGAAGCCCAAGATAACATCTATAGGGGACTATTGGGATGTAGAGGCCACAAAAGAAATCTTTGATTTGCTAAAAGAATACGAAGATTTATTCCCATCTTTGGTGGCAGAATTAAAAGGGATCAAAGGAGATTTGGGGAGATGCGGATAATACTGAAACCTGATGCCAGATCGGTAAAACATATACCTTACCGCCTAAACCCAAGGTTGAAGGAAAAGGTCAAAGCAAAAATAGACAATATGATGAATGCAGGATTGATCTTCCTAGTTGAGGAGGCAAAATGGGTCAACCCAATAGTGATACAGAATAAAAAGGATAAATCAGAAATCAGAGTGTGCGTAGACTACAGGAGTCCTAATAATGCATGTATTCACGATCCTTTCCCAACACCATTCAATGACGAAGTTTTAGATAACGTGGCAGGAAATGAAGCATACTCATTCACAGATGGTTTCTCAGGCTATCATCAAGTCTGAATAGTAGAGGAGGAAAAAAGAAAAACCACGTTCACAACTAAATGGGGATCGTATGCTTGTCACGTGATGCCCTTTGGGTTAAATAATGCACCAGTTGTATTTTCAAGAATAGTGATAGTAGCTTTCAGAGACCATATCCACAAGTTTATAGAAGTATACATGGATGAATGGACAGTGTATAGTTTGCTAAAAAACCATGCAAGCCTCTTAAGGATAATGTTTGACCATTGCAGGCAGCTCCAAATCTAACTGAATATCAAGAAGTGCATATTCGCAGTACCATTTGGAACACTATTGGGACATGTTGTATGTAAACAAGGAGTATGTGTGGACCCCGCCAAGGTGGCAGTAATTGTAAATATGGACGCACCAGATAATGTTAATAAATTGAGATCATTTCTTGGACACACAAGATACTACAGAAGGTTTATCCGCAACTATGCTCAGATCACAACACCACTAAAGAAGTTGTTGCGGAAGACATAACTGTTTACATGGAATCACGAATGCACCAAGGCATTGGATGCACTCAAGGAAAAATTAGAAAGTGCACTTATTTTGACTCATATGAACTGGGATAAATGGTTCCATGTACACATTGATGCTTTAAGTATTGCTTTGGGAACTGTGCTGCAACAGCCAGGAGAAACAAACATAGCCCACCCAGTATACTTCGCAAGAAGGAAATTATCAACGACAGAAAATAAATATACAACAATGGAAACGAAATCTCTTGTGATGGTCTATTCTCTACAGAAATTCCACTACTATTTTCTTGGAGGTACTTTTAATTTCTTCAAAGATCACTCTGCATTAAAATATTTAGTAAATAAACTTGTTCTGGAGGGCAGAATCTGCAGGTGACTTCTACTATTCCAATAATTTACTTTTGAATTCATAGTAAAGCCGGGAAAACTAAATGTTGGTCCTGACCATCTATCAAGATTGGAAAATGGAGAAAACAGAGGACCACTTGATGATCAACTACCAGATGCTAATATTTTCTGGGTAGAAGCCATCCCCAATTATATGGAGAAAATAGCCATGTACTTGGTTACAGGAAAATACCCGAAAGAATATATAGCAATTCAAAGAAGGCATTAAGTTGTCAAAAAAGTTGATTACCAACTCACAGCGGGTAAATTATACAAAATGGGTCTGGATCAAATACTACGAAGATTTGTATTAGATCATGAATGAGCATATATCTTATGGGAATGTCATAATGGAGTTGCGGGTGGCCATGTGGGTGAAAAACCTACCGCAAGAAAGATATTACAGGCTGGATTATGGTGGCCAACGATGCACATTGACAACAAAGAGTATGTGAAGAAATGTGATATATTTCAAAGAACAGGGAAACCTTCACACTACAACGAGCCACCCCTACATCCTGTAAGGGAAATGCAAGCATTTGAAAAGTAGGTTGTCGACTTTGTAGGACCCATTACACCAGTTGTGCGACACTCACAAGCAAGACACATAATCACCACAACTGAATACCTGAATAGGAGAACAGGGAAACCTTCACACTACAACGAGCTACCCCTACATCCCGTAAGGGAAATGCAAGCATTTGAAAAGTGGGTTGTCGACTTTGTAGGACCCATTACACCAGTTGCACGACACTCACAAGAAAGACACATAATCACCACAACTGAATACCTGAATAGGTGGGCAGAGGCGGCACCAGTGAGGGAATGTACAATAGATACAACAGCCAGGTTTATATTTGAAAACATCATTAGCAGATTTGGTTTTCCAAGGAGCCTAACAAGTGATTAATGCACACATTTTATTAATGCTATAGCCAAATCACTTCTGGAAAACTTCATGATACAACACCACAAGAGCAATCTATATCACCCACAGCCGAACGGAACTGTTGAAGCCTTCAACAAAATCTTGGAGAAAGGGTTAACCAAGATATGCAATGCTAGCCGTGATGACTGGGACGAAAGAATACTAGCCACGTTATGGGCATACAGGACTACCATAAAAATATTACACAACCAGACGCCATTTCAGTTGGTGTACGGGAAGGAAGTAGTGGTAACAACTGAGTTTATTGTCCCAAGTCTCTTAATTGCTACAACAACACAAATGACCGAAGATAAATCCATCTCTACACGCCTTCATGAACTACAGGAATTAGAAGAAGCAATATTTCTGGCAGATTTTCATTAATCAGTGAAAAAAAAAGACAGAAATCCTGGCATGACCACCACATCAAACAAAAGACATTTTAGATTGGCAGAAGAGTACTGCTCTATGATAACAAGTTCCAAAAATTCCCGGGAAAACTCCAAATGCATTGGATGGGACCGCTCTACATAGTAGAGATACGCGACTCAGGAGGAGTCAAGCTAGCGCAATTAGATGGAGGGATACTACCAGGATGGGTTAATGGCACACGCCTAAAACCCTACCATGAGTAAACAACAAAAAAAAATATTTTCAATCTCGCACCTGAGAGTAGTCAGTAGGTTAGATGTCAATAACTCTCTCGCAACTGAGATGAGTCATAGAGTAGGTTATATTTTAAAATAATTCAATTCCCACTGATAAAATAAGAGTCTTAATAACATAAGTCACATGTTGTGCAAGGTCAGACATCACCCTATTGTGGTATCGGGACCATACCGCAACCAATTGTGGTCAGGGGGGTTACAGTGACTATACAACCAAGAATGTCAGCCATCATTCAATCATAATGAGCCATCATATGGATGTTAGTCCATAGGATCAGCCATAATTTGAAAATATTTTCCATAATTACTAACCCCATGTTGTAATAAAGTTTCCACATTAAGCAATAATTATTAGCCATCACGTATGCGCAAATTTCGAAGCCACCGTTAGCAGCATCAGAGTCCACCTCACCTGAGTAACTAATCACATGATTATAGCCACGGGGAAATCCAGGGAAAATTAATCAGTTATGTCATCGCATCACCATCCTCTGTGCCAACATTCCTACTTAATTTGCATGGAGGAGGGAAACATCAAAGTGCCGAAGAATTCTGAATTGCAAGAAAAGGAAACTATTATAAAGATTAGCCTAACTACAGCAGCAGAAGCTCAAAAGCGCAGACTAGCAGCATTACTGGTATATTGCAGGAGAAGAAAGATGACGAAGATGGTATTTTCAGTGATTGAACCAGAGCTCGACGAAAGAATTCAGAAATTAGAGCCATTCGTCGGCAGGTATGATAACGTGACCCTGATAGACACATATTTCACTAACTCTTTCCAATTCCCAGCTTTAAAAAGACAGGTATACATTGAGAACCATGTAAAGGAAGGGGTAAATGAAGGGGCAAGAGTGCACCCAGACTTCAAAGGTGTCCAAAGGTCCACAATCCTATACCTAAGAAGTTTACCAGTGTTCAGCACAACAGGAGTAGTGATGAAGTGCACAAAGTTTCTCATTAGTAGGATCCATAATGGGTCACGTTGGCTTGGAAGGGAGATTCCAATCCATGTGAGGACATACATAGGCTTACTATATTATCAGCAACAGGGAAGGATGTATCAACTGCATTTCAAAATACATCCAAGAGAGCAAAGAAAGTAGGAGATTATGATTATTACAAGAAATATGAGAGAAGATGAGGGGGAAAGGGGGCAAATATAGATCTTATCAACATCCCCTCTGTTAAATTTTCATGTTATCTAATTGCAGGGAAGACAATGAGGCATTACACCAACGGAGAGTGTACCCTTGACACTATATCAGTTGCGGAACATTGTATACACATATCACAGTTAAATTGGTGTTCTTTCTTGTAGCAAGAACTATTCGAATATTGCGAGGATAATTAAAAGAGGGCCACGAGGTTCATATATGGATATTTTATCATGGCTTTGGCGATGTGGAAGTGGAGTCCACCAAGGAAGTGGTCACTTGTAGAGATCACTGAAGATAAACCGATGGCTCTAAGGTATACCCCATGGAGAGTGTCTGGTGACACTAGTAGCAAGGAGATAAACGAGGAAGCATTTTCAGAATGGTATTGAAAAATGGTAGACTTCGTCAAAACTCATAAGAGATTCCCCAAGAATTTTTTGGACAGATATTCTCATCAAGTATGGTTCGGTGTTTCTCACAAGCATACCTGGATTAGGCCTAACTGTGTTGCGGTTGAAACATTTCACAAGAAACCGCTGAAATTTCAGATAATGGAGGAATCTTTCCATACAGAGGTCTCATCATGGCCGGGAGCAGTGGTAGAAATCAGAGATGGAGATCCCACGTATTCTTTTGATGCTATGCTTCCACACCCCCTACCGAGAGAAATGCCATCTGAAATAACATAAAGGATTTCGCAATTACAACTACAACCATTGATAGAGAAGCTGGACAATCAGGTACAGGCTTTCAATAAGGTAATGGGAACTATTGGGGTAAAATCCACTACATTTCCTTCATTTTCTAAATTTCAAACACTTAATTTTGGGTCTCCATCGTTAACAACCCCTCTCTTTACTGCAATACCCTCCATCACATTCCATTCACATCTGTAGCCAACCATCTCTCCATTCTGCAAAAACAAACCAACAAAACCCCCCATCCCAAAATCAAAAGAGAAGAAAGCCAGGACCATGAAATTCAATCAAATAGTGGGCGTCACAGGTGAGGACCATGTACAACAACTAACCACTAGAATCCCAATCACATAAGAGCCAGAGGTAGGCACTCTGACCGCCTCTATTATACCACAATCCAATCTATCATACTCACACAATGTACCAGCTTCATCATCACCGAATACAAAAAAATCATCACCACGTACATCACTTAGCTCCAAATACCATTCAACCCACACTCCATCCACTTCTGCCACTATTTCGGATGCAATACCCGCAGACACCATAATGGCCATCGACACTGAAGCAGAGGTTAAATCAAGTATAGCAGAGGTAACCGAGGTTAACTCAACTACAATAGAGCCGGGTACCTTTTTATATCTACTCATCCATACTGAGTCGCCCATTTCTGATAATATGCCCACTGAGACTTCACTCAATACATTTCAATAATCCATGCTAATACTGCAGCCCTTAATACCCACTCACCTACCATCCACCAATTATCATATTCCTTAATCACATATTGTCCCGCCGAGTCAACCCACCTCTCCACAAGGCCAATTAGAGCGTCCCATTTCAAGTGGCCAACCACTCAGGGAAATGAATCAAGTCCAGAGATGACAAGAAATGGAGACATGCAGAGTTGGGGACCCAAACAAATTTTCACTTTTATACAAGCATAAGCGCGATAATCAAAAACCCTCCATAATGATCTCCTACAAAAGTATAAATAAAAACATCAACAGGTCATGATGCTCACTGATGAGCGAAATCAACTCCAGGAAGAGAAGGATAATCTCAAGCAGTAGCTCGACCAAGTCACAAAGAAATTTCAAGAAATGTGGCCAACGATCGCTAGTATAGTCGAGGCTGCACCAGCAGACATTTCAGGTTGCTCGATGGTTGAACATTCCATACACATAAGGATATCATGTGCCAATTTGGGAAATGAAAATTGGGAGCTAAGGGAAGCCCTTGCAACCAAACCGACACTACCATACCCCTATACATTATAGGCAGAAAAGGTGGCGCAAAGGCAGAAGTAAATGTAGGACCTAAAGGAAACACTAGGAACCACAATTACACAAGCATACAACCTAATTGAGCAACTTCATGAATGCTCAAACTCACTCAATATGAAGGCAAAACTCGTCTTGGAACAACTACATAAACTTGTTCTTAAGGTAAAAGGAACAACAGATCTAGCCCACAACCAACTTTATGATTGGGTCGACGTGTTGCAGCTACATGTCTGCTCAACTTAGTGTTCCTAAATTGATGTCATAAATTGTCAACCAAGGCTAGTAAACTGTTGAAGTGAAGTGCACTATATGTGCCTAGGT